>CM062293.1:26437711-26825574 GCA_031216915.1 Pictodentalium vernedei
AGTTTTGGTTAAAGTTTGTGCTTAAAAACCCAGACAAATATCCCCCCACCCCCCAATTAGGCATTTTTTTTTCTTTCCTCCAATATGCATTTTGAACTATTTACAGTCACTTCATGCGGAACCTTTTTCTAAACTCACCTAATACAACCCTCCCCCCCCCCCCCCCCCCCCCCCAAGGGAATTAGACACTTTTTTTTCTTTCGGCAAAAATGCTTTTTTACAGTTTTGGTTGAAGTTTGTGGTTAAAACACAGGCAAACACCCCACCCCTACACCCCAACACCCAGGGTGCCAGTTAGGCATTTTTTCTCTTTGCTCAAAATACATTCTGAAGGATTTAGACTGACCACATGTGGAAAAAAATGGACTCCCCTAACACACCTCCACTCTCCCCGCCCCACTCTCCAGCAAACCCCCCCCCCCCCCCACTCCCCCCCCCCCCCCTCCCACCTCCTCCTCACCCAGGGCCATTCATGCAATATTTTTTCTTCGGTACTATGTTTATAGTCAGGGCTTTTGTCATAACTTTCGTCTGTCCACCTGTCGGTCCATCTATCTGTATGTAAACAATTGGTTTCTGACCGATAACTCCAGTTTGGATTATTTGATTTCAACCAAAGTTGATATGTGTATTTTCCAGCTAGTAATACAGGCCAGGTTTGAACATAGGTTCCACAACTCCCTCCCCTCCTCCCCTCCACACACACACACACACACACACACACACCCTCACACACACACACACACACACGTGCACACATGCACACACGCACGCACACACGTGTCACTTAGGCAGTTATTCCCAAAATTCATTTTGAAGGATTGGGAGTTATTACCTGCAAAAAAAGAAAATTGACTCATATAGCCCAACATTGCTGTATGTACTACATCTTTAATCCTTTACCTAACACAAGTTGAAGCCAACTGTACAAATTATTTTTCTGAAACATCAGATTTTTTCATTTTTTATTTACTTCTAACCATGGCTTATTAATCCTTATTGGAACAAGCTCATCAAGTTTGTTCCATTATTAGGTCATGAGGTACGTTTTGAAGTAGAGAAATGAAAAAATAAAATTTGAATAACAAGTTTTGTATATCACGAGTGCAGATATGGCAGATTCGTTAGGTAAACGGTTAACAAAAAATGGCTCTGACTTTTTTGTGTCTCAGCATTGCCATTGCTGGGACAGTCGGACTGCATGCGTAACATCATTCTAGTTTTCATTTTTTATCTCGATGAGCTCGTTCCAAAGAGGAGTCATAACATGTTTTTTGAGACAAAAAATAATGAAAATTCATTGGCGATTTTTGTGAATAGCACTAGCCAGTTTTTGCCATTAGGTAAAGGGTTAAAATTTTTCTGACAGTGTTATTGTTTCTCATTCTTTTCACAAAGTCTGAAGTTTGTTTTTCTCCTAGTTCAGTGATCTGAATGGCTTGGATTCTCCATTGGGAAAGCTGCAACGTTTGGAGTGCTGAACTATCTCTACTCCCACTTCAACGTATATGCCCCTCCCCTGCCCATCTCCTCAAGTCTTAGTTTGCATTTAATCTTTGGTACAACTCACTTCTCTCTTCTCTTCATCCACCTGAACCTTACCTATTGTCATCTTTAGTTCATCGTCATCCCCCGCGGGAACCCCGGGAAGTGAAGCAGTGCTTGTTTACTGTGGTAAACAAACTCTGTTTCACTGGTAAAATAGGCCGCCGTCACTAATGCTTGGGATTCGAGTCCTTTAAAATAGGCAACATGGGGTATAAACAATTGAAAGTCCTTGCCTTTATCTCCATGTTGTGGTAATGATTATCCATTGTGCAGAAGTATGTGACCTTAAACACCAAAAAATAAATGATTCATTATCATACAAAATCAATGCATCAAGGGGGACAACTCTAACCTGAAGTGAAGCAGTGCTTGTTTACTTTGGTAAACAAACTCTGTTTCACTGGTAAAATAGGACCCAGTCACTAATGCTTGGGGTGCAAGTCCTCTAAAATAGGCAACATGGGGTATAAACGATTGACTGACTTTGACTTTATCTCCATGTTGTTGTCATGATTATCCATTGTGCAGAAGTATGTGACCTTAAACACCAATAAATAAATAATTCATTATCATACAAAATCAATGCATCAAGGGGGACAACTCTAACCTGGTTCATATCAGCAGAGATTGGCATCACTGTAGCTGCGTTTTAAGTCATATCTGCCGAGTTTGATAATGGACAATTCGTGGAAAGAAAATCATATCTAATATATAAATTTTAATATTGATCAGAAAATAATCAGATGTTATAAAATCACCATTTTCTAAAATTTATTAAAAAAAAACTTCTCCACTTATATCTACTACTTGCCTGGATTTCTGAGTGCAAAAGAATTTAGCAAGTTTAATTTCAAATGCAAAATGGTTTGAATTAATAGTTTAACTGGTTGAGGGCTAAATTATTTTTGTGGTCTGAATTTGTTATTCAAAATTTTATATAAACAAAATTTTATTTGCATTTGACTAAATATGCAACACGGGCATGGTAAATGTTGGCTTTTGGTCTGGCACCCTCACTTTTCTGAAAGCCCTGTTACTGACTTCTAGCACTCAACCCATTAAAAAAAACCTGTGAAAATCCCAAAATAAGAGCAGTGCATGGTTACTGCAATATATAAATACGCCTTTACTCATAAAATAGAACCTCGTAACCAATGTGGAAATCCTCTAAATTGGGCAACATTGGTATAAACAATTGGTGAAACTTGACCTCACACCTTGTGGCCACCATGATATAGCCAGAGGTGCTGACAGTGACCATTAACATGAATATATAAATACATAGTTCAAAAAAAAAATTTCCATGGTTACATTAAAAAAAATTCAGATTGGGAAGGAAAGAGGTGAGGGACATTGTACAAACACGAGTACGCAAATGCGCACGAGTGTTTTACAATATAGTCCCTTGGCTCGAATGAATTATTTCACGTAACCAGTCCAGTCAAGCGATTACTCTGTTTATTACTTTTCATTATTAACTATAATTATATTATTTAACCCTTTACCTAACGTAACGGCCAAAACCGGCCATCGCTATTCTAAAAAATCGCCAATTAATTTTCATTATTTTTTTCATTTTTTGTCTCTAAAATATAGGTTATGACCCCTCATTGGAATGAGCTCGTCGAGCTTATTCCAATGAGGGGTCATAACCTATGTTTTTGAGACAAAAAATGAAAATAATAGTTATTCAAGAATTTTGTTTGCAAGTGTCGTCTGCTTTTCATGTTAGGTAAAGGGTTAAAAAAACAAAAAACAATGAAGTCCCCATTACACCTACGGCAAAGCGTCTTCATTTGCACGCACAGATACTTGACACAATTGTTGATTGCATAATTCACTTGTGAAGTTATCGTTTATAATCAAACCCAGAAATCCCAGTAAATCACACTTTGGAAAGTAATAAATTAAAAAAATTCTGATTGGGAAGGAAAGATTTCTAGCGTGGGGTAAAATGTCTTACCCTCTCCCTCTTCCTGGGGAGGAGATATCTTGCTTCACCAACAATCAGTGCTGGATGTGTGAGTAATATTTTTCTATGTTATAAAACTCATTATAAAAATAAAACCTTTTGTTTTCTCACTTTACTTATGACATGATATCCGACTTACGTGCACAGGTTCTTTATATTTCTTTTCTGAGTCACTACTGATTTGTCCATTTTCTATGATTTCAGGTCTGACCCCAAGCTGTTTCGTGATGACGTTGACATTAAATTTAGTAGAACACTGAACTCGTGCAAGGTTCCACAGGTAAGTTTGTATGAGTGTTTTCATGATTTTGTCAAACAATATTTATAATCACTCGTATCACCTAAATCTTATTTATTTTCTGTTTTTTCTCGAATAGCAAATAAGTTTTTAACTTTTTACTCTCACAATCATATTGGATGAACTTATTGTGGCAGTTTACATAAGCTTCTATTGGGTTTTCAAATCAAAATCAATCAAAATCAATCAAAATCAAAATCAATCAAAAGGGGCAGTCTGAACAAAATTAGTAGCTTTGATTACCAGTAAATGTGGTTTGTTTTGTTTGATTAGCACGTTGTTGGTTTTTTTTCATTTTTTTCAGTGTTCGTGCCTTTTTTAAGGAAGGACTGTAAAAAAATTAAAAAAACATTTTCTCCTATTCTTCAAAAATTGCTCAAGATTTTTTACGTAATTTTGCCCAGCATTTCCATATATGAACCTCCCACATAAAGTAAATATGATGTTTTCCCAGAGTTACCAGGAGTTACTGGTCCTTTTTGCACTTTAATTGATATAAAAAAATGTGTACCGTATTATCACCTCTTTAAAACTCAGTTGTTTTGTAATTTTTCAAATTGTGTCTATCCCAAATGCAGAGGGGTAACTGCATTGTGTCCTTGGGCAAGGCACTTCATCCTGATTGCCCACGTGAGAGTATGGTGGCACTGTGTTCTAAGGTGTACTGCACATCAGTGGTGCACTTATCTTCAACCTGTGCTTATTCTGCTTTTGTGAAGTTAGTATGTTGGGGAGTCTTGCAGTTGCTTGCCATTGCCCGGTGGTTTTCCTCTCATAAAACTCTCTGACTCAATTTGATCCTGGCTGTTAGAAGTGGCGTTAAACCCCAATAAATGAATAATCCCTATTGCAGGATTCACTGCACTAGTTTCTGGAAATACTGTCAAGGGACATCATACAGTATTATTTGTTTTGAGAAAATTATTCAAAAAGCATGCAGATTAAGGTTGGTGCACACTGTTGTCCTCTCTAGGAAAGTCTAATCGTATTCTTGCCAAAGGCGATGATATGGCAAGTAACCAGTGGATTGCCTGGAAACTTCATATAGAATCTGATCTTTTTGTTAGTGCCCCTCCGTCACCATTCAAAGAATCTGTCCACATTACTGAAAAATCCAATATTCTATCAGTCCCCAACAATCTTTGATGCCAGTGAAATAACAAAGTCCTGAAGTTTATTTCTCCGACATCCATATTTGTGTTGTTTTCCTCAGTAGATACATGTACAGTGGATCTCACTTAACTAGATACCTCTCAACCCTTTACCTAACAAATCGCTTGCATCCGCCCGCGTAATATGCAAATTGAGCAATTGAAAAAATTAAATTTTTCAAAATATTTCAACAAAACCATATCATGTGTCCCCTCATTGGAATGAGCCCATTGAGATCGTTCCAATAAGGGGTCACATGATATGGTTTTTTTTTAATTTTTTGAAAAAATTAAAAAAATAGTATTTAAAATAATAATAGGGGCGCGGTGGCTCAGTTGGTAGAGGTGCAGGCTGCAAGCCGAGAGGTCCTCGGTTCGAATCCCACCAGCGGCAACCGCGTTGTGTCCTTGGGCAAGACACTTCACCCCGATTGCCTACATGGGGGCACGATGACGCTGTGTACTAAGGCGTACGGCACGTCGATGGTGCGCATGTCTTCAACCAATCTGACCCTGCCTGTGCTGCGGTGCAGAGTTCAGAGTTACAATGTTGGAGAGCTGACAGCTGCTCGTCGTTGCTCAGTGGTTCTCTCCGGGTACTCCGGCTTCCTCCACCCGTAAAACTGTCACGGTCACGATTAGCCATTGTGCATAAGTATGTGACCTTAAACACCAATAAATAAATAAATAATATAAATTTAAAATAATAAATAGACAGAACCGCACAAGCGTTTGAATGGGTTAATGTTTATCGCACGAGTTTGGTTGGGCGCAATAATACCATGAGAGGCGAAGCCTCGAGTGGTATTCTGCGCCAAACCAAACGAGTGCGATAAACATTAACCCATTCAAACGCTTGTGCAGTTCTGTATTTATTACACACCTTCGCAAATTTCTAAAACAGGGCTTTTACAGTAAAACTAAGTGAGAATTAACCTATCCTTCTGAGAAGTAAAGGAAATAAAATAAGACAATAATCCAAATTTTTCTTCACAAGCAGGAGACCAGTCTTATTGTTATTTCGTACGCTGATTGAACTTTTATTCATAGTTTCAACTTGCAAATTGTAATGCGTCACCACTTCGATCGATGAAACACTGTTCATCTGAAATACAGTTCACCGTCTTTTTGTGCCTCAATTTTACAGCGCGAATTCTGAACGGTTGATGTGATCCCCACCAAAAAATTACCACACATTCACAAAAAAACAAGAGGTGTAAATTCTGAAAATCCATCAATGAGAAATTATAAAAAATACTCACATGTTTATCTGACTTCCAAATTCCCTGCGACTGTTGTTACTCGACTTGTTGACAGACCGGTTAAGATTTTAGTTAAGATTACAGTAGCCATTGTCAATTCATCCCACGTAAATTAAATTTATATCCTTATTGTCCAAGAGAAATTATCGTATTGTTCACTATTCCTGCTCAAAATGTATTAAAATTCGTGTTATAGCCTTTAACAGGGGTACAGAATCCATACGAATTCAAGTGAATATCGACAGGCAATTTGTTTTGGATTTCGATTTGGTGACCTAGAAACTTGCTCGTGCAACGTCATTCATTCGAAATGACGTCACTCATAGACGCTTTCATATTCTGTCTACATTGTTCTTTAGTTTGAACTGTATGTCAGTCATTTCATGTCATACTTTAACCCATCAGGTTGTTTAGTCAGTCAGCATTGTTCACGTTAAGAAAATAAATTAGAAAGTTTCTTTTGATGGTCGGACAGTCATTACTACATGAGTTTCTTCAGAAACAATATAAACGCAGATACTATAGACTGCGAACATCCACTTTACAACATCAAAATAAATGACCCACCGCATCGAAACGGGCCCATGTACTGTATCCCCAGAAATATGACTGGTTCTATTCTTACATTAAAAAAGTGCCAAAATCTGTATCCCACACGTGTGCAATAAAAGTTTATTTTTATCACACATCCCAGAATGCCGTGAACAAACCTTAATTTTAAATGGGTGTTTAATAAATTTTGATATCGTCTGCATTTGGTAAAGGGTTAACCCTTTACCCAACGAATCGGCCGCATCCGCCCGCGTAATATGCAAATTCAGCAATTGAAAAAATTAATATTTTTAAAAGAATTTCAACAAAACGATATCATGTGACCCCTCGTTGGAACGAGCTCGTCGAGCTCGTTCCAATGAGGGGTCACATGATATCGTTTTGTTGAAACTTTTTGAAAAATTTGAAAAAATGATATTTAAAATAATAAAATTTGATATCATCTGCGTTGGGTAAAGGGTTAATTGAATAACCCTATTAATTGAATATAACTTCCAAACACAAAACCCTTTATCATTCGTTTGGAACAAATTTGACCTCTGACTGAATATAGATTAGGCCCCACAAAGTAGATCTTCTGTTTCTCAGGTCATTTTTTGTAAAACTGCATGTGGGCGATGGTTGTTTATTTTATTTTTTATTTTTGTACTTATTTCTTTGCCATCAAAATTTCATGTTGTTGGTTTGTTTTATGTTTTACACCTCATAATCTACAGAATAGCATGGGTGGTGGTGCATTTCGTCCCTTGAGTGCAAGAAGGCTTTGCACTGCTATAGCATTGCAAAGCATTGTTGCACTCAAGGGACAAATTTTCAGTTGACTGAATTTTAACTCTATAGGGCCTAAACAAGTTAAAACCCTGTTTCACATGGTCTTTTTGGCTGCAACATTCTCACTTTCTATAACCAATGCAAACTTAAAAAAATAAAAATTAAATGGTTTATGTCAGATATTTTACCCAAGTTAATAAAATTGATAAATGTATTGGATGTACTGAAGCCAAAAAGGTCTATAAATAAGGGAAATTTGTTGACTGTCAGGGTAATTTCTTGACATATGAAATGAAATGAAATTTATTTTTGCAGTATACGTTTACATGAGGTATAATAAATAATTTGCAGAAATGTACAGAAATAAATGTAAAACTGCATGGAAACAGCATAGCCCTGGGGGCTGTCTTCCTGCCATTCCCATATTAAAAGATAATTAGTCCTGACATCAAAATTGTAAACAATTTGCATCCTTACGGGATTCATGAGGGGAACTTGTAATACATAATTATTTAACCCCTAGCCAAGCGCCAACAGAACACTGTTTTCACAAGAAACGCTCTTAAATAGGATTTCCATTTATTTCCTTATCAGTCCCTTGACTTTCAATTCTAGCCCCCAGGGACAAGGGCATGGCACTCAGTGGAATGACTAAATGAGCCTACTCCAGTGATAAACCATGGGGCCTGTTCCGGTGGCAAGAACAGAAACGAATAATACCCACATAGTGTGATCTTTGCGAACAGTGCAGGCCAGACACGACTATTGCGCTAGGTAAGGGGCCAAAGTATTGCAGAAATTGCATTACAGAAATTGCTCAAAAATGTAATGGTCTAATCAGCAAAGCCTAGATTCTGGAGTGTTGAAATCTGAATGTGGAGATCCAGGCGAAATGGAAGTACAATCGGGGCAGGAAGGGTTATTACAAGAGACATCTGAATGGTATGAATTACATATTACAAGATCACCAGATTTCCCTTATTTATAGACCGTTTTGGCTTCAGTTCATCCAGTACAGGCATTTAATCTATTATATCTTGTTTGACAGAGCTCCAGGAGCTCTGCCAAACAAGATATAATAGAATAAATGCACTGTTTGTCATTGGTCTATTGGAAAGTGATCAAATTCATGTTAATTGAATATGAATAACTTTATTGGCAATGTGGCTATAGATTAACCCTTTACCTAACATAAAGGCCAAAACTGGCCAACACTATTCTCAAAAATCACCAACTGATTTTCATTATATTTTCATTTTTTGTCTCAAAAACATAGGTTATGACCCCTCTTTGGAACGAGCTCTTCAAGCTCGTTCCAATGAGGGGTCATAACCTATGTTTTTGAGACAGAAAATGAAAAAAAATAGTTATTCAAGAATTTTATTTGCAAGTGTTGTCTGCTTTTCATGTTAGGTAAAGGGTTAAAAGGGTTCTACTGTTTTCGGTATGAAGCTGGAAAATTGAATTGAACTTTATTTCGAAGATTTGCATTAGATATGGATAAATTAGAAATGAATTGGTTTCTGTGTTTCTCAAAATACATTTCACAAAAAATTCTGAAGTAATTTAATAACACAAGCATAATTATACCTAAAAATCACAAAAAATCTCAGTAATAGTGAACATAATATTCATATTACAAAGATATAGCATTTCGGGATTAGCTGTTTTTCTGTTTTATCCTGGCCGTCCCGAACGCGAGTAAACAATAAGTAAAATACGGAGTCGCTGACAAGAAAACTGTTGAGGTAAAGAAAGGTAATAGTAATAATAATGCAATGTTAACATCTAGAATCCACGCAGTACATTATTACCCCTTATGAGATTCACATTCACACCCTTTGTTCATTCTATGATGTTCTCAGCTCACCTGAATGGAGCATACTGCTGGTGCTCCACACACGGGCACGCAATGTCGCAGAATCACACACTCCGACTTCGCTAATTGCACACCAGCCCCTACTACTGGAAGCACCCGAATCAATCATGGTCACCCATCCAAGGATTAACCGGGCTCAATGTTGCTTAACTTTGGTGATCTAACGAGAACCGGTTCCGCTTCACCAGTTTATGGATATATACACATATGTATTCATTCGCAGGTACATACTTTGAGTTCGGTATCGGTTTGGTATCTGACTTGACCGAGATTTGCTGATGGTACCTGTCATCTGTGTTCTGTCTTTGGGCAAGACACTTAACCCTTTACCTAACATAGAGAATATCAACTTTTAGCTCAACTTGACCAAGTCTAGCTGATCTATTGCCATCACTTCTCGTCCCTCAGTATACGTACATTAGTACGTATGTACGGACATCCACAACTTCCTTTGGCACACTTCACAGCTTGCATTTATGATCAGATCACTTTGAAACTTGGTATGCTTGTTTGGGGTGACGTCTAAATGGGAGCTATTGATTTTCTTCAATTTCCGTAAAAAAAATGTTGCTGCGGCCAACGTCCTTAGAACTTAGTTTAGTCAGACCACAATATTTCCCTTTGGCACACCCTACAGGGCACATTTATGATTGGATTGCTTTGAAACCTGGTATGCTTGTTTAGAGTGACCTCTAGATGGGAGCTATCGATTTTCTTCAATTTCTGTCAAAAAATGTTGCCACGGCCAACGTTCTTAGAACTTAGTTTAGTCAGACCTCAATATTTCCCTTTGGTACACCCTACAGGGCACATTTATGATCGGATTGCTTTGAAACCTGGCATGCTTGTTTGGGGTGACCTCTAGATGGGAGCTATCGATTTTCTTCCATTTCCGTCAAAAAATGTTGCCACTGCCAACGTTCTTAGGACTCAGTTTAGTCAGACCTCAATATTTCTCTTTGGCACCCCCTACAGGGCACATTTATGATCAGATTGCTTTGAAACCTGGCATGCTTGTTTTGGGTGACCTCTAGATGCGAGCTATCGATTTTCTTCCATTTCCTTCCTTCAAAACATTTTGCCGCTGGCAACGATCTTTGAACTTAGTTTAGTCAGACATCAATATATTCCTTTGGCATGCCCTACAGGGCACATTTATGATCAGATCGGTTTGAAACTTTGCTTGTTTGGGGTTACCTCTAGATGGGAGTTATCGATTTTCTTCCATTTCCATCAAAAAATGTTGCCATGGCCAACGTTCTTAGGGCTCAGTTTAGTCAGACCTCAATATTTCTCTTTGGCACACCCTACAGGGCACATTTATGATCGGATTGCTTTGAAACCTGGCATGCTTGTTTTGGGAGACCTCTAGATGGGAGCTATCGATTTTCTCCTATTTCCGTCAAAAAATGTTGCTGCGGCCAACGTTCTTAGAACTTAGTTTAGTCAGACCTCAATATTTCCCTTTGGTACACCCTACAGGGCACATTTATGATCGGATTTGCTTTGTAACCTGGCATGCTTGTTTGGGGTGACCTCTAGATGGTAGCTATCAATTTTCTTCCATTTCCGTTCTTAACGATCTTTGAACTTAGTTTAGTCAGGCATCAATATATTCCTTTGGCATGCCCTACAGGGCACATTTATGATCAGATCAGTTTGAAACTTTGTATGCTTGTTTGGGGTTACCTCTAGATAGGAGCTATCCATTTTCTTCGATTTCTGTCAAAAAATGTTGCCACTGGCAATGACCTTCGATGAACTTAATAAAAACTTAGTGCAGTTAAACATCAATCAGTGCAGTTAAACATCAATCTTTCCCTTTGACACACCCTGCAGGGCACATTTATGATTGGATCGCTTGCATACTTAGTGTGCTTGTGTGGGGTGACATCGATATGGGAGCTTTTGATTTTCTTCCATTTCTGTCAAAAAATGTTGCCACTGACCTTTGAACTCAGTTTCGCCAGACCTCAATATTTCTCTTTAACACACCCTTCAGGGCACATTTATGATCGGATCACTTTGAAACTTGGTATGTGTGTTCAGGGTGACCTCTAGATGTGAGCTATTGCTTTTTTTTCATTTCCATAAAAAATTATTGTCGTTATCATCAGCCTTTGAACTTACTGCATTTGGGCATTTGTGCATCAACTTATCCTTTTTGCACTCTCTGCAGGGTATATTTATGAATTTCAAAAAAAAAAACAAAAAAAAACAACGTTGCCACAAGCAATGACCTTCTACTTAGTGCATTTGTGCATTAACAGCTTCCTTTTGCATGCCTCAGAGGGCACATTCATTATCAGGTTGTTTTAAAACTTTGTATGCTTATGCAGAGTGACAGAGATAGGAGCTATTGATTTTCTTTTCATTTCCATCAAAAACTGTTGCTGTTAGCAACAATCTTTGAATTTATTGCATTTGTGCATCAACATTCTTTGACATGGCCTGCAGGCCACATTTATGATAGGATTATTTTTGAACTTGGTGTGCTCATTAAGCAAGACCTTTAGATAAGAGCTATTGATTAGCGTTCATTTCTGTGAAAAAAGTTGTCATTTACAATAACCTCTGAACATACTGCATTTGTGTATCAACATTCTTCCTTTAGCCAGTCTTGCAGTTTACATTTAAAAATGCATGGATTACTCTGACGTTGTGCACACACAATGCTGTTATGTTGAAATTTCATCAAATAACATTGGTACCAATGATCTTTAATTTTGCCATTTCATTTATAACTTACCAAGTTCAAATCTGTCAAGTTGAGTTACAGTTCATTCTTATTTATGATACTATTTTTTCTAAATTTTTCAAACAAATTTCAACAAAACCCTATCATGTGACCCTTCATTGGAATGAGCTCGATGAGCTCATTCCAATGAGGGGTCACATGATATGGTTTTGTTGAAATATTTTGAAAAATTAATTTTTTTCAACTGCTCAGTTTGCAAATTACGCAGGCGGATGCGGGTGATTCGTTAGGTAAAGGGTTAATCCCAATTGCCTGAGTGGAAGCATGGTTGTGTAATGTGCTAATGGATACTGTATGTAGATGGAACACGCTTGTGTGTCGTTAGTAAGATGGAGAGTAGAGATGGGCGGTATTGGTATTAGGAGTTTGGTATCAGTTTCCGTATTTTTAGGCGGGTACACCACGGTATTGGTTGGGTATTCAGTATCTGACTTGACTAAGATTTGCTAAAAGTACAAAAGGGGAATTTACACCATGAAAATACAGAATAATTTGTTCTTGTTTCATTCTACCACAGCACCTCAAATGCCACTGCCAATAAGCTCAATATTGACATTCTTTTGTCAATACAAATCACATCTACAGTAATTTGTGACTTATTCCAAACATTCCTTAACCTTTCAAAGACTATTTTAGGCTTTTGCAATCTCAGAACATGTGCTCTTATGATGCCATCATTTTGAAGTCCTGCTAACAATAGACAAATCACCTGGGCAGTAATTTCTAGTCAAGTCTTGGCTGCCTGAAAAACAAATGACTACTGGTTCACAAGCCAGAAAATAAGCAGACTGTCATCTGCAAAATGAGGTCCCCAGAGGGTGAATTTAGTGATGCTGCCCTGCATAGCAGGGTAGCATCACTAAATTTACCCTCTGTGAACCTCAATCTGAATTAGGGTCTCAAAACTAAACAGAAAGAGGTACCCAGAGGATTAATTGGCCCACTGTATGGGATAGCATCATCAAATTCTCCCTCTGGGGACCTCATTCTGCAAATGTCAGACTGCTTATTTTCAGGCCTGCTGGTTCACATTTTTCTGGTTCTTCTTGTAAATTAAGATGCATCTGAAATGTATAATGCTTTTTTTCTATGTAAAATGAATGAATTTACCTTTAGTGGCTGTAAACCAGTGCCATCGCTCAGCGGTGTTTTTGTTTTTTATGTAGTTGTCATGTTATAGCTATAAATGCTGAAAGTGTCTGTAAACACCAGTAAATAAATAGCTCAGTCCAGTCCAGCATAATAAAATATGGTTTAAATCAACAAATTTTATGCCAAAATTCAAATACCAATTATTGTGTATAGAACTTGATGATTAGGGCACAACACCTTGTGCTCATATACAGGCCTGAAAATAAGCTGTCTGAATGAGGTCCCCAGAGGGTGAATTTGATGATGCTATCCCATACAGTGGGCCAATTTATCCTCTGGGTACCTCTTTCTGTTTAGTTTTGAGACTCTGATTCAGACTGAGGTTCACAGAGGGTAAATTTAATGATGCTACCCTGCTGTGCAGGGTGACACCACTAAATTCACCCACCGGAGACCTCATTTTGCAGATGTCAGTCTTTATTTTTTCCGGCTTGCTCATATACTGTTATCAATGGCAGTTCTTTATCACAACTTCCATGTGATTCCTTGTTCAGACTTTTCCCGCAAGAGAATTTTCTGCAAAGTCCAAAGTTGATGGCAGTGATGGAAATTATGCCACAGGTAATTTTTTTGCTTGTGTACTGCTCAGGTAATTTTAATCCCACAAAAGCACCTTTTCGCACACCTACTTTCATCCATTCTCAACATTGCTGGTATATCGGACACTCCAACAGCTTGCTTTGCAAAGAGCAAAACAGAAGTGGCAATAAGCCTACCTTTGATCTTGAACCCTCAAAAAAGTAAATTTACTTTGTCTAATCAGTCTGGAATAAGTTGGGTTGTTCATCATTCCTGTTGACCCATTAATGAACTGCAATGCCCTCCCAAATTAATTAATTTATTAATTGTTATATTATCTTTAACCCTTTGAACGCTGGTGGTATCTTCCATCCCAGTTAAATGGCAAAAATTGGAAGAGTCCATATCAATTATTTGGGGGTAGAGCTATTAATATTTTCAACGTGCAGCCTTCTACCACACACGTTCACTTAGTAGCCATCCTACTTAATGAAATTATGACGTATCGTGTTGCTGGACCGGAAAAGCGGCCTCTCATGTTGAAAGAATTAATAATAATATTTCAGTCTTGCATACAGTATTTGTTCTCACAAGGAGAATCATTTGAATTTTTATACGCCCGTTTTGAAAAAACGGGTCGTATTATGGTATACCGCTGTCTGTCTGTCCGTCCAGTCATACGTCGTACGATACTCAAGAACGCTTTGAGAGATTTTTGTGATTTTTGGATAGGTGGTTTATGTTGATGGAAGGAAGCTCCCTTCCGGTTGGTGTCACCATTCGATTAGTCATTCCAGAGTTATGGGACTTTATTACTTAGAAAATCATTGATTTTTTCTTGAAGTTATGATCTCTATAGACATAAGATATATACATGAAATTCAAATAATTTTATTTCCAAATTATTGAACACAGTATGTTGTTGGTTATGATTATTGTACAAGGATATAAAAAAACCCAGAAAAGTACACATGTATACTCATATTGTGTGCTTCTCTCTTGTAATTAATAACAGGCGTATCATGCGCTCATGGCGCAGCTGTTTATTACAAACCCATTTAATCCAGTATAGACCAAATGAGCAAGAAGTTCCATTTAGATGACTGATAGTGGCTGACACACATATATCATATAAACATGTATGTGTGTGTCAGGCACGTTGTGACTATCAGTCACATAGGCAGAACTTCTTGCTCAATAGACCCAAACTATGATAGAGGGGGTTTGTGAAAAACAAAAACAGGTTCAACAACATTTTTTTGGCATTGATTGGCTTGAATGTATTCCATATTTGTGAAGCAAAACAATGAAAAATAGTTTGGAGAGTAATTTGATCACCAAAAGACTGCGATTTTTTTCATGTGTATGTGGAGCTTATTTTGCCAATTTGTAGAAAATATCATGATTTTCACATAAACTATGTAAAAGATTCTTATGGCAGTGGAGAGTTAACTTAACCCTTCACACTCTGATGTTAAAATATAAGCATTTCAAAAAGGTTTTTTTTTATAAGGTCAAAGAAAGTTCAAAATCTGTTTCTCAGACCCTCCACATGGTAAATTTGGCTGCTACATGCTTTCTTTTTATAACCAATGCAAACTTAAAAAAATAAAAATTAAATGGTTTATGTCTGGTATTCAACCCAATTACCCAAGTTAATAAAATTTATAAATTTGTCCCTTGAGTGCAAGAAGGCTTTGCAATGCTGAAGCATTGCAAAGCCTTCTTGCACTCAAGGGACAAAATACCCTACCACTCATTCTACTATTCTGTAGTTTGGAGGCCTAAAACATAAAACAAACCAAGAATATGAACTTTTGATGGGAAAGAAATAACAAAAATAAAAAACTGCCTGCTAGCATCTACTTTGTGGGGCCTAATGCATTTGGAGATTTAACAGTTCAATTTTGTTTGACAGAGCTTACTGAGCTCTGTCAAACAAGATTGAATTGGTTAAATCACTAGTTGCATGATGGTATAAATTTGTGGCTTGAAAAATTTGATATTTTGACACTTGTGTGCAGAGGGTTAAGTGAGAAAAAGAGAATAGAGGAGAAATTCTTTCATCTTTGAATATATGACTTTGGTGATTTTTCATTGTTTTTCAGATCCTCCATGGGAACCACAGGAAGTGAAGCAGTGCTTGTTTGCTGTAGTAAACAACCTTTGTTTTACTGGTAAAATAGGATCCAGTCACTGATGCTTGGGCTGGAAGACCTCTAAAATTGGAAACAAAAACATGGATATAAACGATTGACTAAATTTGACTTTGTCTCCATGTTGCAGTCATGATTAGCCATTGTTCAGAAGTGTATGACCTTAAACACCAATAAATAAATAAATAAATAAATTATTGTTTTTTCAGATTCGACATGCAAGTGTAGACAGACTGTTGGATAGACTGACAGACCTGAGGTTTCTAAGCATAGATTTTCTTAACACATTTTTGTTGACCTACCGGGTTTTCACAACAGGCCAAACAATATTGGAAGCTCTTAGAAAAGTTTACCGAAGTCCAGAAAGTGGAAATCTGCACTCAAGCATGTCATCAGTTTCAGAGAAGTAAGGGTTCTTACATCATTTAGAAATTCTTTGTATATCCAATATTTATTTCAGATTATTACATCAAAGAACAGCACTAAACATTAACAAGACAATAGACACCTTTTGCATAATGAACGACGACTGATAAAAATTATGAATGGTTAATATTAGTCATAAATTTGTTGGATGGTCAAAAAACTTTTTTGCAGAATTGATGACTATGAGTCTGTTTGTGTTTTGCAATTTTCTCTTGTGTGGTGATGAATGATTTGATTGCCCAATAAGAGGTGGAAATTTATGCCATATGGCGATTACTGTTTAACCCTTTACCCAACGAATCGGCCGCATCCGCCCGCGTAATATGCAAACTCAGCAGTTGAAAAAATATTATTTTTCAAAAAATTTCAACCAAACCATATCATGTGACCCCTCGTTGGAACGAGCTCTTTGAGCTCGTTCCAACGAGGGGTCACATGATATGGTTTTGTTGAAATTGTTTGAAAAATTAAAAAAAATCATATTTAAAATAATAAATTGATATCGTCTGCATTGGGTAAAGGGTTAAGGACATAATCTTAGAGTGAACCCCCAACATTAAGTTTTAATGAGAGATCATAATCGTAACTACAGATAAAGGAAAACAACGGCTGATAGGAAGAACACAAATTCCAGTGACATAGAACCCCATTCGTAATTCTTATTAGTAGTAGTTCATTGTGCGAAAAGTCTCTAAAATATAAAATGAAGTGGATTCAGCTGGAAGCTTGTTGCTTATCTGAGGCTTCTCCAAAATGTTTGAAAAAGTATGGAAATTTGTGTCAGTATGGAAAAAGTGTGGAATTAATATTGTCATGGGTTGAGTCAATTGAAAAAGTATGGAAATAAATTTTTTTTAACAAACTTTTCCATGCTGGTGTCAAAATTTCAACCTGCAATTATTTCTCGTAATGTAACAAAGAATTCAACCAATTCAAACTTGTTTGACGAAGCTCATTGAGTTCTGCCAAACTAGATTGTGTCGGTCAAATTCTGAGTTGTATTATGGGAAGCATTTGCTACTTGAAATTTTGTTATTTTGTCATCAGTGTGCAATAATTAGTTATCCTTGTGTTTTCCATGGTGTATGGGAATTTACACCAGTTTGTGGGGAGCTCAGTGGTAGACTGTTGGACTTGTATGCTAGAGGTCCTGTGTGCGAATCCTGTCTGGGATGACCCGCATTGTGTCCTTGGGCAAGGTACTTTATCCTGGTCGCCTGCATGGGGACACGATGATGCCATGTACTAAGGCATACTGCACGACAATGGGCCACATGTCTTCAGCTGCTGTAACCCTGCTTGAGCGGAGCTTAAACACAGTTAGAATGTTGAGGAGCTGACAGTTGCTCGTCGATGCTCAGTGGTTCTCTCCGGGTACTCTAGCTTCCTTCAGCCATAAAACTGTCACGGTTACGATTAGCCATTGTGCATAAGTATGTGACCTTAAACACCAGTAAATAAATAAATAAAAACACCAGTTTGAGAATTCATACACCCTCAGGTGAAGCCGAAGGGTGTATGAGTTCCCATACTTGTGTAAACTCCCATACACCCTGGAAAACACAAGGATAACAGATTTATTTCTAAGAATTTTGGTGTACTTAATACTTTAACCTAAATTGTGGGAAAAAACTGACAGAAAATTTGTACTTTGTAAGTTTCTTAATAAAACCAGATAAATATGGATGTCATTGTAACTGGCTCCATGAGCCAGTTCCAATGACATCCATATCTATAATATTTTATTTCACATAAATATTAAATTTCCTGTATTTTTATTTTTGTTCTAACATAACCGAGCAGAAGGTATGAATTAATAATTAAAAATGGGTACTTTTTTTTAGCCATATAGCCTGCTATTGTGTATTCTTGTTTTTATACCATGGTTAACCACAGTGTAAAAAAAAAGCTACTGTGTATTGCAAATTACACCATACCTCTCAGCCAATCAAAATGCAGTATTTAGTTTCATTTGGAAATAAAGGGTTATATCATTAGCTCAACTTTGGCGAAGCCAAATTTGAAGTATTGTCATGGCCCGTCGTCCATCTGTCGCTCCGTGCACACGGCTTGGGCTAGAGGCCGTATTTATGAACCGATCTTTACGAAACTTCTTGGGTACCTTTGTTTTCACTGTGGGACGAGAACAAGTGTTTTTGGGTGCGGTCCGAAATTTCAGATGGCCGCCAGAAGCCATTTTGTACCGAAATTAGTTCGTTTTTTTGTACAGAACTTCTGTATGAAAGTTAACCAGAGTGTAAAAAAAGCTACTGTGTATTGCAAGTTACACCGTACCTCTCAGCCTGTCAAAACGCAGTATTTAGTTTCATTTGGAAATAAAGGGTTATAACATTTGAAATTAAATTAAAACATTATTTAACATTCCTATAATTTAAGTAGTCTTTGTCTACTCGAACAAGCAGCTTTTCCGTACCACTTGAGCATGAAGAAGTAAAAAAACAAAATGTTACCTGTTACTTCGGTTACTGACTGGTCTTGTAAATATTCTCCCACGTTCAGATTTTCATCAGTTTGTGGTACAGTGGAGCCCACTTAATTGTATATCTCTTAACTGAATAACCCTGTTAATTGAAAATAATATCCCAACATAGAACTATTTACTACCTCCAGTACAAAATTGACCTGTTACTTGAATGTAGCTTATAGAGTAAGTTTCTGTTAATTGAATAAAAAATCTTGTAACCTATCATGAAATTACCTTGACTCTCCCCAGTTTCCCTTTGTTTATAGACCTATTTGGCCTCAGTACATCCAATACAGGCATTTAATCTATTATATATTGTTTGACAGAGCTCATGGAGCTCTGTCAAACAAGATATAATAGAATAAATGCTAATTTTATCTCCAGAATACATGAAAGTGACGCAATCCCCCTTAATTGAATACTCCTGTTCATTGAATAATTTTCATTAGCAAAGTGGCTATTCAATTAACAGGGTTCTGCTGTATTTGATTTGATATGGAAAATGGGTTGGCATGTCTACAAAAAATATGGAGTACATATTATGAAAGCTCAGTAGAACAATTCAGAATTTGAATGCCGAAGAATCAGTGATATTCAGTTACACACTTAATAAATAATAAATGTTAGTTGCATATAATATTCAATTGTCCAATCATTTCAGGGATTCTTTTGAATGTCTACAGAAGCCCAATATGGTACACTTTAACTGGTTGAGGGCTAGATTATTATACCCCCACAAAATGTATTTTAGGGTGGGTATATAGGAGTCAACTTATCCGTCAGTCAGTCTGTCATCGTCGGTCCGTTGCACGTGTAAACTTGTGGAGCGAACTACTTCCACAGTTTTAGCCGCATTTTCATGAAACTTCACAAAAATGATCAGCATGATAAGGGGAAGTGTGTGACATAATTTTTTCCCGCTCAGTTTCAAGATGGCTGACTGGCGGCCATTTTTTTTTTTTTTATGTAAACTTGTGGAGTGAACTACTTCCTCAATTTTAGCCGCATTTTCAAGAAACTTCACAAAAATGATCAACATGATGAGAGGAAGTGCACAACATAATTTTTGTCCTGCTCGATTTCAAGATGGCCGACTGGTGGCCATATTGGATTTATTTTTTATCTAAACTTGTGGAGTGAACTACTTGTACAGTTTTAGCCGCATTTTCATGAAACTTCACAAAAATGATCAGCATGATGAGGGGAAGTGCGTGACATAATTTTTTTCCTGCTTGGTTTCAAGATGGCCGACTGGCGGCCATATTGGATTTTTTTTTTACTTAGAAAAATTTAATGCCCATTTTCAGTCACCCACGCTTGGCAGTATGCCACGGTGGGGGTATACCGAGTGACAGACCATCTGTAGTTTTTAGTGGTCTGAATTCATTATTCAAAATTTGTTCTATTTAAAATTATTGGAGACTGCCTACAGGCAATCTCTCATAATTTGTAATACTACCAGTTTATTTGAACAAAATATTATTTGGGTTTGACTTATTATGAAACGTGAGCAAGTATTGGCTTTTGCTCTCATACCCTCATTTTTTTTGAAGCCCTGATTGTGGCTTCTAGCACTCGACCAGTTAACAATATTATTTTAGCATGAGTTTTCCCAATTTCAACACAAAATTTCTCAACCTCAGTTCCCACTCCAATATAAATTTAGTTCATGTTTGGTGTCCTGAGCTGGGAGATCATAAATCCCCAGGAAACCAATAATCAACCAACCAAATGAAGTGTGGAATGCATTGGAATTCAAGGATGAACAACAGGTTCTTCTTTAACCCTTAACTAGTAGAGTGCTAAATTATTTTTTGTCCTTAAAATTTGTTTGTGCATCTTTGCTTTGTAACAATTTATGGGAGAGTGCCAGTGGGCACTCTCCCATAAATTGTAACAAGGCAAATCCTAACAGATAAAATAATATCACTTCAAAAATAATATGAAGCACATCCACAGAATACGAAGCCTTTAAATTGCGGTACCGGCACTTCAGAATAAAGCCCAAATATGGGCTTCCAGCACTCTACCAGTTAAAGACCTAATTTAAAATTCCATCACCGATTTACAGCATAAAAAACAGGTGCCCCAACAGACAGTCTTCAGAAACACTTGTAAGGTACATTCTACGAACCTTGTCAGTTGTTTCTTGGCAAGTCTTGACTGTATATAGTTAGCCAAAACCTTCTACAAACAACAACAAAGCCCAACAGTGTAATAAAAGTGTAACAACAACAAAGCCCAAAAGTGTAATAAAAGTGTAACAACAATAAAGCCCAACAGTGTAATAAAAGTGTAATAAAAGTGTAACAAAAATGCATGAATATTACCAGTCTTCAAGGGTTAATAGTATAAGAACAGTTTAACTGGTTCAGTGCTAGAAGCCACTATCACGGCTCTATTGAAAAGTGCTAGAAGCCATTTTAGTGGCTTTACACTGTATACATTATCTTGTTGTTTTCACTGCAGTAGAAGAAAAAGAATTTACATAAAATTGTTTGGTTGCATTTTATTGGAGAGTGCCTGTTGGCACTCTCAAATAAATTGTAACAAAACATTTATGAACAAAATTTTGCTAAACAAAGGCTACTCTTGCTGGTAGCTTGGTATCTTTAAAAAAAATACCCATGTTTCAAATCACATTTGAAATATAATTTAGCCCCCCCTCCCCCTCCCCCCCCCCCCAAAAAAAACCCCTCAGGAACATATGATGATTTTTAACTTTCAACATGTTAAACCACCCACCAACCTTTTTTCCCAAATTTTTTTTTTCATTTTCGACAGTTTTGTTCAACCAATTTCTGACAACCACCCCCATTTGATGGATATTTACAGTCTAACTCAGTATTCACTACCATTTAAAAATGTTGACAGGATAGTCTCTGTTAGTGATTAACCGATAAGGATTTGCGACCGTCATCTGCTTGCTGGTTAGATGATTGTGAGTGCCAGTGTCAGATAGTCACAACCAAAAGGAGTAGTATGCTCAAGAATGCACAGAATAGGGTTAATTTTATAGTACAGTCAGGTTGATTGGTTTGTTGACCTCAAGAGCATGTCACTGTGTGCATTAAAATAAAAATATTAAAAAAAAAAGTATGACATCATTGGAAAGAAGTTAACAACACAGCCTCTTTGATCAATGCTGTTATCCATTTACCAAACATGAAAAGCAGACGACACCTGCAAACAAAATTCTTGAATAACTAAATATTTTCATTGTCTTAAAAACATAGCTTAATACCCCTCATTGGAACAAGCTCATTGAGGTCATCCCAATGAGGGGTCATAAGCTGTGTTTTTGAGGCAAAAATTTTAAAAAATAATGAAAATGAATGGTGATTTTTTGGAAATAGCGCTGGCCGGTTTGGGCTGTTACGTTGGGTAATGGATTAACTTGTTATGCCCCCGACTTGGTCGGAGGGGGTATCTAGTGGAGAGCTGCGTACATTCGAGCATAATGCAAATGTAGCCATCCAACATATTTGCTGCTCTAGCCCGGTCTTAATTTTTACCATGCTTGTTCCTCAACATGGGAGAACGGATTCTACAGTAGAATTAATATCTTGGCATGAGCATTTACAGTGTTATTTGCCCTTGTTTAATTAGGGGATGATTGAAAAATGTGTCCGTCCAACATATTTGCTGCTCTAGTTTCGTCATCATACGTTGGATTGAAATAATTTTTGCCATGCTTGTTTATATTAGTACAGATTGCTGCAGGCACATGTCATGCTTTTGATGGCATAATGCTATCCATGGTATTGCAGGAGGGGGCATATTCCACGCTTCGCGTTGCTCTTGTTTCTGCTGATGTCATATTTCATATAGTCATCACATGACACATGACACCTGTGTCTTGAGCAGCTATCAAGGAGAAGATCAGACCAATCAATGAGATAAGACCAAGATTCCTGTCAATCATTGTGGCAGTTTATTAAGATTGGTACTGCTAGTATGAAATCGTGAATCAAACATAAATACAAACAATTTTGATCAATTGGTGTTCCAAGTTACCATAGATCCAAATCCATGTTCAAACACTTCTACTGATGGTCAGCCGATGGCTTAACCCTTTACCCAATGAATCGCCCACATCCGTCCGCGTAATATGCAAATTCAGCAGTTGAAAAAATATTATTTTTCAAAAAATTTCAACAAAACCATATCATGTGACCCGTCGTTGGAACGAGCTCATCGAGCTCGTTCGAATGAGGGGTTCACATGATATGGTTTTGTTGAAATTTTTTTAAAAATTTGAAAAAATGATATTTAAAATAATAAATTTTGATATCGTCTGCGTTGGGTAAAGGGATAAAATCGGCTGATGTCAGATGTGATTGCCAAACATCGGTTAATCACTAGTTTCAATATCCGTATCATTTTCTCCAGTATTATTTGTCCACAGTCTTCACAGGAGGTTGATGAGTATGGTGTATTGAAAACCGTTGGCAATAGGTGGTGAGTTTTCTGCAAGTTATTCATATCCTTACAGTATTGAGGATTTACAGTTCGGATTATGGAGAAATGTTAACCCTTTACCCAATGCAGACGATTTCAAAATTTAGTATTTTAAATATTATTTTTAAATTTTTTCAAAAAATTTCAACAAAACCATATCATGTGACCCCTCTTTGGAACGAGCTCGACAAGCTCGTTCCAAAGAGGGGTCACATGATATGGTTTTGTTGAAATTGTTTGAAAAATAATATTTATTCAACTGCTGAATTTGCATTTTACGCGGGCGGATGTGGGCGATTCGTTGGGTAAAGGGTTAATCAAATGATGATGGTTGATCAGATGGTGAAAAATATTTCATTTTCACCAATCATAACTTCCCAAATTGAACAAAGAGTTGTCTGCTTGTATCTAACAATCATGTACATTTTGGCTTGAAAACCACGACAAACGGTATGTATGACATAATGTGTGCCGATTCCATATCATATGGACGACTCATTCTCATTCTGTATCATATAGACGACTCATTTCCGAGAATGCAATGGGTTATTATAACGGGCACATGAATACATTCCATGTGCGTTTCAGTGATCGACTCAGCTGATCGACTCAGCCGATCGCTTAGAAAACAAAACAAAATTCCTTACAATTAGCGACAGAACTATTAATAGCCAATGACCCCTACCCCCCTACCCCCCCCCCCCCCCTACACACGCACATAATAAATAGAAACTGCACAATTAAATATTACACATTTGTAAATTCAAGCATATCATCACAGGTAGTGACATTGAGAGTCAATAATTTTTCAACACACACAACTTTGAAAATTTGCGGTGACCTTGTTACGTATTGTTTGTTAAAGTGCACAACAATATTGTTCCATAAAATGTGTTGTTTTTTTTTTACTTTTTCTCCCCAACATTATGTCCCAAAACTATTAATAATATAAGATTTAATCTGTTTTTGTGACAGAATTTTTAGATAAATGAATTATCATGATAATCTGTATGCATCCACGATAAAACAACCATGGTCAGTGAGATACCAAAATAGATCAATGTTTTAATCAGGTTGCCCAGGTTGTGTCCCACTAAATGTTTTTAGCTCACCTGACTGAAAGTCAGGGTGAGCTTTTCTTATCACTCGTCGTCCATCGTTCATCGTCCTGCGTGAAGGTGGTGTCTGAGCCTCTTTCTCCTAAACCACTGGCCACATTTTAATTAAATTTCATGTAAGTAGTGGTTATATAGGGGCATTTTGATTTTTATCCAAATTAGGTTTCGGCTCATATTGAGCAGAGGTGTGGGGAAAAAATAGCCAAATGTTTTGAAAATCTTCTTCTAATGAACCACCAGTAGCAGAGACTTGATGTGTGGTATACAGAGTCCTTTTGAGGTTTAGAATCAAATTTGTTCAAGAGAAGTTTGTCGGGCATTATTTGCCTTCGTTATAGGAGGGGCAAAAATTTTGGCCACGCCTAAAATTTCTATTTTCAGAACCGTGAGGTCGATTTGAACCAAATTTGATATGAGATGATAATGGGTCATAAGTAGTTGATTGATGCAAAAAAAATTTTCTCATTGTGGGAACCTCGGGAGTTAAAAATAGGAAAAACCTTAAAACTGCCGTATCTCCAAAACTACATGGCACAGAGAATTCTTATATTGTATAAAGCTTACTTTTATCCAGTAGAATAAAATGGTTAAAAAAATCCCTATCGGTTTTATCACAAGGTACTTTTTTTCAGGACTTTTGCAAAAGTGCTGAGTCAGCACTTTTTTAACACTGCAGGCAATGGGAAAAAGATTAAAAAATCTTCTTCTTCAGATCCAGCAGGCAGAATCTTTTGATATTTGGTATGCAACATTGTAGAGTGGATCTGATTCAAGTTTGTTCAAATCGGCCCCCTGGGTTCATTTTTGGTCTCAGTATTGGAGCCAGATTTCGAACTTAGTGCATTTCAGGCAAATTTCTTAAAAAATCTTCTTCTCCAGATCCAGTAGGCAGAATCTTTTGATATTTGGTATGCAACATTGTGGTGTGGATCTGATTCAAGTTTATTAAAATCGGCTCCCTAGATTCATATTTGGGCTCCCTATAGAAGCTCGAATTCAAACTTAGTGCATTTCAGGCAAATTTCTTAAAAAATCTTCTTCTCCAGATCCAGCAGGCAGAATCTTTTGATATTTGGTATGCAACATTGTGGGGTGGATCTGATTCAAGTTTGTTCAAATCGGCCCCCTGGGTTTATATTTGGGCTCAGTATAGGAGCCCAAATTTGAACTTAGTGCATTTCAGGCAAATTTCTTTGAAAATCTTCTTCTCAAGATCCAGCATGCAGAATCTTTTGATATTTGGTATGCAACATTGTAGGGTGGATCTGATTCAAGTTTGTTGAAATCGGCCACCTGGGTTTATATTTGGGCTCTCTATAGGAGCCCGATTTCGAACTTAGTGCATTTCAGGCAAATTTCTTAAAAAATCTTCTTCTCCAGATCCAGCAGGCAGAGTCTTTTGATATTTGGTATGCAACATTGTGGGGTGGATCTGATTCAAGTTTGTTCAAATCGGCTCTCTAGATTCATATTTGGGCTCACTATAGAAGCTCGAATTCGAATTTAGTGCATTTCAGGCAAATTTTTTCTAAAATCTTCTTCTCCAGATCCAGCAGGCAGAATCTTTTGATATTTGGTATGCAACATTGTGGGGTGGATCTGATTCAAGTTTGTTCAAATCGGCTCCCTGGATTCATATTTGGGCTCACTATAGAAGCCTCAATTCGAACTTAGTGCATTTCAGGCAAATTTCTTAAAAAATCTTCTTCTCCAAATCCATTAGGCAGAATCTTTTAATATTTGGTATGCAACATTGTGGGGTGGATCTGATTCAAGTTTGTTCAAATCGGCCCCCTGGGTTTATATTATGGCTCAGTATAGGAGCCCAAATTCGAACTTAGTGCATTTCAGGCAAATTTCTTTGAAAATCTTCTTCTCAAGATGCAGCAGGCAGAATCTTTTGATATTGGGTATGCACCATGCTTAGTGGGGTGAGATTCAAGTTTGTTCAAGCCAAGTCCCTGGATTCATATTTGGGCTCACTGTGGTAGCCCGAATTTTAACTTTGTTCAAAATGAGGAATTTTCTTTAAAAATCTTCTTCAGATCCAGCAGTCGGAATGTTTTGATATATGGTATGCAGCATCCTTAGGGGCGTGAGATTCAAGTTTGTTCAAGCCATGTCACTAGGTCCATATTTGGACTCACTTTGGGAGCCCGAATGATAACTTAGTTCAAAATGAGGAATTTTCTTTAAAAATCTTCTTTAGATCCAGCAGTCGGAATGTTTTGATATTTGGTGTGCAGCATCTTAGGGGGGTGAGATTCAAGTTTGTTCAAGCCATGTCCCTAGGTTCATATTTGGACTCACTGTGGGAGCTCGAATTGTAACTTAGTTCAAAATGAGGAATTCTCTTTAAAAATCTTCTTCTTCAGATCCAGCAGACGGAATGTTTTGAAATTTGGTGTGCAGCATCCTTAGGGGGGTGAGATTCAAGTTTGTTAAAGCCAAGTCCCTGGGTTCATATATGGGCTCCCTGTGGGAGCCCGAATTATAACTTAGTTCAATATGAGGAATATTCTTTAAAAATCTTTTTTTTTTTAGATCCACTGGTCAGAATCTTTGGATATTTGGTATAAGCTTTTCTTAGGAGGAGCAGATGCAACTTGTTGAAATCAATTCTCTGGATCTATATTTAGGCTACCATGTCAGGTGAGCGCCCTCAGACCCCTTGGGGCCTCTTGTTTACAGTATGCTACTTAAACAATTTGAACATGTGATTATAAAAATGCATTAATACTTCTATTCTCTGGTATTCTGGCACTGAATGACTGTTTTCTGTAGCAAGCACATGCAACTTAAAGAGTGATTTTTATTACAGTTTTATTTCAAAAATTGATGATGAAAATGAGTGGAGTGACAGGAAACAGTTTGAAGAACAAATGCTTTATCAGTTTACTATCAATGGCTTTCAATAATTCTGAGTACATATCCACTGACCTGTCCTTAGTTCATGTCATTGCATGGCCATGTCTCAAATCAGGAGTGTCAGTTGAGAATAATCACCCTGAAAGTCCACTGATATATTCATGTACCCTTGGTATATCTTGTCAATAAGTCTCTTCTGTTTTCATTCAGCGGTTCTATTGAAAATATATATCGGATGTCGCTACCACTAACATTGTCAAGTAAAAGGCTAAAAAAATTCAAATTTGTTGAAAAAAGTTACTAATGACGCTTTGAATGATTGTTGTAAATCTATAAAAATGACAAAATCAAAATTTATATGGATGTACCTGTCCTAAAAAACTTATAAAATCATTAAAAGAATGGAAGGAAAGAAATTCTTACTCAATGTATATTTTTAAGTGAGATGTGAATCGTCAAGGTTGAACATACTCTCCAAGCCTCAAACCTCAGACCATGTTACCATCAGTTCATCACAATAATGTACAGTACGCGGAGAGTGTATTATCACTAAATCACCCGCAGAGTGGAGATTCCACCCGGGCAATAATTGCAAATTTGTTGCAAAGCATAACCAGCACCAGCAAAGTTTCAGCCAATGAACCTCCGGGTTAAACCCGGAGGTCCATTGGCTGAAACATTGCTTGTGTTTTTTGTCGATATGTACAAAATTTGAAAGTTATAGCTTGGGTGTCAACTCCACTCCACGGGTGATTTAGTCACAGTCCACTCTCCACGTACTGTATATGTCCAATAAGATCCTACCCGCAGCTGAAAAACAACATCATGAAATGAACAAGGCACTTGAAAGCACAAGACAACTTTAACGATAACAAATTTAGTAAATGAACCTCTTGTGTACCCCATGATGTCATTGGACAACCAAAAATTAATAATTTAAAGGTCAAGGTTACTCCATCTTAGTTCAAATCATGAACAAGTTCATGATTTGTACTAAGATGGAGTAACCGTGACTTTTTTTTAAGTGGGTTGTGAGTACACATTCAAAGAATGATCACTGGCCTTACAAAATATGATTTTACAGGCAGTATACACTTTGAATCTCCTCCCATTGTTAACATCTTTTCAAATATTTAACTTGGTGACGTCAGATGGTAAGGTCACACAAAGTAGATCTTCTGTTTCTTGGGCCATTATTTGTAAAATTGCATGCGGGCGGGCGGTTTTTTATTTTATTTTTTATTTCTGTAATTATTTCTTTGCCATCAAAAGTTCATGTTCTTGGTTTATGCTTTAGGCCTCATAATCTACGGAATATCATGGATGGTGGCGTATTTCGTCCCTTGAGAGTAAGAAGGCTTTGCAATGCTAAAGCATTGCAAAGCCTTCTTGCACTCAAGGGACAAATTTATCAATTTTTTTAACTTGGGTGAAATATCAGACATAAACTATATAATTTGTTTTTTTCAAGTTCACATTGGTTATAAAAGAGAGCATGCGGCAGCCAAAAGGACCATGCGGGAGGACCTGAGAAACAGATTTTTCATTTTTTTATGCCTAACATATACTACTGGAGCCATAAACATAGAAAAAACTAAGCGATCTCTTATCCAATCAGAAACAAGGATTTTAGTCTTATCGGAATATGAAGTACTAATGTTGAGTAAGGCATAGAGTGCAGAAGAATGCTTCAACTTTGCATTTAAAGTTTGAAAAGCTTGCTGACAGTATACATTTGTATTTCTTTTCAGATCAGATGAAGAGGGTCCATCTTCCAGTCCAACTCTGTCATCTATTAAATTTTCTAGTGAACTCCATGTCCCAGATACACAAATTCTAGTCAAACCTCAGGCTGAGAAAATGAGACGAATAAGCACTGGCTGTATGAGGATGGAAATATCTGGCGAAAGTGACACAGATCCCCCATCAAAAAGACAATCAGAATTTTTCCTACCAAAGTGTAAGTAACGTAACTGCCAAAACCGGCCGGTGCTATTCTAAAAAATTGCCAATTAATTTTCATTATTTTTTCATTTTTTGTCTCTAAAACATAGGTTATGCCCCCTCATTGGAATGAGCTCATCGAGCTTATTCCAATGAGGGGTCATAACCTATGCTTTTGAGACAAAAAATTAAAATAATAGTTATTCAAGAATTTTTTTTGCAAGTGTCATCTGCTTTTCATGTAAGGAAAAGGGTTAAAGTAACTTTGATTACTATGTTTAGAATCACAACACATGAAGAATTTAATTGAATGAGTTCAGAATTGAATAACTCTGTTAGGTTTATCAGTGTATGAGTATCCAAAAATGTGAATTCGAAGGGATTCATACAGACTCTGATTCCAGTTTTTTGGCACAATATTAAATATCAATTTGGTCCTCAGTTCGAATCCCACCTGTGGCAACCGCATTGTGTCCTTGGGCAAGATGCTTCACCCCAATTGCCCATGTGGGGGCACGGTGACGCTGTGCACTAAGGTGTACTGCATGTCGATGGTGCACCTGTCTTCAACCAATGCTAACCCTGCTTGTGTGGAGTTAGTATGTTGGGGAGCTGACAGTAGCTCGGTGGTTCTCTCCGGGTACTCCAGCTTTCTCCACCCATAAAACTGTCGTGGTCATGATTAGCCATTGTGCAGAAATATGTGACCTTAAAACACCAATAAATAATAAAATAAATAAATATAAATTTTATGCAACAGTAAACATCCAAATTCAATACATTTTGTTATAGTGCTTTGTATAAGTAATGTCTTGGATAAGTTGAAAAATTATGATGACTTCTTGAAAATTGAGAGTTGTTTCCCTTTGTTGGTTCCATTTTGCTTGGATTTTGGATTTTTATCCCCCCGAAAAAAAATTTCGGGGGATATAGTCGTCACGCATTTTTTTTTGTCCGTCCGTCCGTCCGTACGTCCGTATGTCCGTCCATTTACATTTCGTTTCCGGATGATAACTTCCCTTGAAATAGTTTGATTGTAACCAAACTTGATATGTGGCTTAAACATATAAAAATACAGGTCAAGTTCGAATCCGGGTTCATCCTGATTAATATTACCAGAGTTATGCCCCTTTTTAATTTAGAAAATCTTGATGATTGACCACACTTTTTTCGGGGGGATCAGCTGCCCCGTGGATGTGGCAGCCCTCTAGTTAATTATTATTTCATTACTTGAAAAGTAAACATCAGATTTCAATAAATCTTCATACACTACTTTATATTAATATTGTCTTGGATTGAACTGAAAATCATAATGGGGGCACGATGACGCCGTGTACTAAGACGTACTGCACGTCGATGGTACGCATGTCTTCAACCAATCTAACTCTGCCTGTGCAGCAGTGTGGAGTTACGATGTTGGGGAGCTGACAGCTGCTCGTCATTGCTTGGTGGTTCTCTCTGGGTACTCTGGCTTCCTCCACCTGTAACACTGTCACGGTCATGATTAGCCATTGTGCATAAATATGTGACCTTAAAACATCAATAAATATTAAATAAATAAAATCATAATGAAGTGTCAAAATCAAGAAAAGTATTGCTCCCTACTGTACTTGTATAGGAATTAATGACAGGTATGTATGCATACACAACTCAAAAATGATTAGAATACAGACAATTGACTGAAAAATGCTTTGTTTAATCCATGGAAAGTGGGAAGGGACCTCTTTTTTTCAGGAGTGAGGATCCACTGATGTCAGCAAAGTTTACAGGGGCATAACTATGGAGTGTGTAGGGGTGTGACCCCCACCCCCTCCCCACTAATTTTCCAGTCGGGACTTTCTGACTGCATTGGGGTCATAAATATTTGAATCACTCTTGCTAGTAAGCACGTAGTTTCTTACAAGACTAGATTTGCTATTTGGTCTTGCATCACACATGTAGCTGGTCTTGTGTAAATGGACGTCTGTGGCTGATGTGGCAGTGAGCAATTTTGAGTATGACATGTGCTAATAAAACAACAAGTCAGGAAATTCATACATCACAAAAAGTATATTTATCCCATAAATGGATGTTTATTGAAATAATAAAAGTCTGGGATAAATTTTTGCTTTATTCACTTAGTAGCAGCTGCTAGTAGGGTGATAAATTTTCCCTGTAGGTTTAAGAATTTATTCCAAAAGTAGAGACAGACTTATTGACCTCTGACCTCTACCACATTCCTGTTGTCATGAATAATATTAATAAGTACAATTAACTAAAATGGAGAAACTGACAGTAAAGTTCAGTTGGAACATGAATAATGTTTTTTAATTTCCTGAAGTGCGAGCATATCATGCAACAGTGTAGGGCTGCATGGTATATCAATAAATTGATATATACCGGTATTCAAACCAATATTGATTGAATACCGGTGTAAATACAAAAATATCGGTTTATCGTCATTATTTACCCACAATTTAATTTTCAAGATGTCTCAAGGTTTTTAACTGTAGCCCCGAATGAATAATATTATCCCTTTATCCAAGGAATCGTCTGCTTGTGCCCTCGTAATATACAAATTCAGCAGTTGAAAAAACAATTTCAAAAAATTTCAACAAAACTATATCATGTCGCCCCTCATTGGAACGAGCTCGCTGAGCTCGTTCCAATGAGGGTTCACATGATATAGTTTTGTTGAAATCTTTGGGGAAAATCTGATAAAATAATTTTTTAAAATAATAAATTTTGATATCGTCTGCGTTGGTTAAAGGCTTTTGGAACCGCTTCATCAAGACATGCTAATTCGTTCCGACTGTGATGCCTCGAGTCTCGATTGTGGTACTTGTGTTCATACATTTGGATAGTTTTCGATATACCGGTATACCGCGTTATTTTTTTTGAATACCGATACCGGTATTCAGTTTTGAATATCGTGCAGCCCTACAACGGTGTCCTCTGGTTTCCATAATGCAACTAGTAAAGGAATCAATTCAGTCTTGTTTGACAGAGCTCTGTCGAACATGACTGAATTGGTTAAATTCTTGGTTGCATTATGAGACAAAATTGCAACTTGAAGTTTAGGTATTTTGATATCAGTGTGGGAAGAGTTAAAATCTATTGTACCTACAAGTGTACATGTAATATGTTCAGGGGTTCGATTCATTGCTGAAAGTTTTGGATTAGTGGTAGATGGTAGGGAGAGGAAAACAAAGTTAATTCAGTTGGCAGTTCTACTACAGGGGTACGGTGTAGAAATTTGGCCCCCAAAAAGGCCTTGGATTAAACTCTGAAATACTCTGAAATACTTGTAAACTTCCCAGAAAATTCTTTGAAAGTCCTGGATTTCTTTCTCTGAGGGAATGTTTGAACTCTGTGACATGACTTTGCAGGAATCTTGCCAATAATGACACTGATGTTTATTGCTACCAACGCCTACTATGTAATGCATTTTTAACCCTTTATCCAACGTAGTGGCCCAAACTGGCAGGCACTATTCACAAAATCGCCAATTATTTTTTGTCTCAAAAACATATGTTATGCCCCCTCATTGGAACGAGCTCATCTAGCTGTTCCAATGAGGGGTCATAATCTATGTTTTTGAGACAAAAAATTACTTATTCAAGAATTTTGTTTGCAAGTGTTGTCTGCTTTTTATCTTACGTAAAGGGTTAAAGTCCTTGTTATGCCATTGAGAGTGGTAATAATACATCTTTGTAGAATTTCCTTGCTAATTTTTGTATAGAGAATAAAATCAGTTACTCTCGAGACTCCCCTAAACACTACTCATTTGTCCAACAGTAATTTCTTGTCATTTGTTATTGAGCTAACAGGGGGCACGGTGGTTCAGTGGTAGACTGTTGGACTTCTACGCTACAGGTCCCGAATTCGATCCCCGTCTGTGACGACCCGTATTGTGACCTTGTGCAAGGCACTTTATCCCGGTTGCCTACATGGGGGCACGATGATGCCGTGTACTAAGGCGTACTGCACATCAATGGTGCACATGTCTTCAACCACTGTAACCCTGCTAGAGCGGAGCTTGAACAGAATTAGAATGTTGAGTAGCTGACAGTTGCTTGATGGTTCTTTCCGGGACCTCCCGCTTCCTCCACCCGTAAAACTGTCATAAATAAATAAATAATTGAGCTAACAAACATCAGTTTTGTTCCAGGGTAGAATTGATTTGGTGTACATTTGGAGGATGTAAGAATATTTATTTAATTTTCAGGTAAATTTCAGTCTTTGCAGTTCAGAATATTGTGTTATTTATTTTCAGAAAATTTAGAGGACATATTTGGTAACATTTTTTATCACATAGTTTGTTCTAACATAACTTTTTATCTAACACAGTTAATACCCAATAGTCCATATATGAGAGCTCAAAATAAGACAAATGTTAGCTAGCATAAAAACATCTTGACTTTAACCCTTATCTATTACTAATAGTCAGGCATGTTAACCCTTTACCCAACGCAGACGATATCAAAATTTATTATTCTAAATATAATTTTTTGAAATTTTTCAAAAAATTTCAACAAAACCATATCATGTGGCCTCTCGTTGGAACGAGCTCGACGAGCTATTTCCAACGAGGGGTCACATGATATGGTTTTGTTGAAATTTTTTGAAAAATAATATTTTTTTCAACTACTGAATTTACATATTATGCGGGCGGATGCGGGCGATTCGTTGGGTAAAGGGTTAAGCTGATGAATTGCAAAATAGTGAGATTTCTGAGCCAAATTAGTGAGATTTTGATTTTTATACCATGATTACCTATTCTACTATATATAAAAAGCCTGTGATATAAATTTTAGCTTTACACACCAGCCGCGTTTAACACGCCGGCAATGGGATTTCAATAGTTAAAATTACACCTACAATGGAACTACATCTAAGTTGACCTTTGGTGACGTCACCTTGAATGCAAACTTGTCTAAATTTATCACTCGTCACCTCACGAAGAGGGAAATGAAACCTACAATTATTTAGTACAATTTTAAATGACTTTACCTCATAAGATACCAATAATTAACAAACATGCATTGCATCATGTTAATAAAGCACCCATAACTCAAAATAGTGTGTTATTATGTTATTAAAATAAAAAAGGCCCCGTGATTTGCATGTTTCTTTTTCTATTTCGTTTTGGCAATAACATTGACAGTGGAAGTACCACCCTCTGGTGCTCATGTAAACAAAAACAGATTCTCACGTCTGAATATTGTATTATTTAACATTTAACCTCTTATTAATCTGACGATCATGGTATAAATAAAATATACCCAAAATAGCTTAGTGTACCAAATGTTCACCACTCGTGGTGAAGTGGTGTTAACTGTGTGCCAAAGGCTCGCGGTTAACTCCACTTCACTCATGGTGAACATTTGGTACACCAAGCGACAGTTGCTCTGTGGTTTTCTCTTGGTACGGTACTCCAGCTTCCTCCACTCGTAAAACTGTTCAACATGAGGTGACCCTGGATGTCAAAAGTGTCATTAAATCCCAATAAATAAATAAATATGTTTCTTGAGTAGTCCTGCCTGCCTATATAGGCAGCCAAAACATACCTAAACACAACAGTAAGATCACACAACACAAACTGTCAAAGTGTAACGAAAATGTATGAATTATCTTCAGTCCTTTATGATTGACCCTTTACCTAACCTGAAAAGACGACACTTACAAACAAAATTCTTGAATAACTAATTTTTTTTCATTTTTTTGTCTCCAAAACATAGGTTATGACCACTCATTGGAACGAGCTCGTCGAGCTCGTTCCAATGAGGGGTCATAACCTATGTTTTTGAGACAAAAAATAAAAAAATGAATGAAAATAATTGGCGATTTTTGTTCATAGCGAGGGCCGGTTTGCTCATTACGTTGGGTAAAGGGTTAATACATAGTGACTAATTTATTACAGTGAAAAATATACATCTAACATTCTATTAACTGCATTCAATGCAAGTTGTATAATCTACTAACATTAGTTCAGTTTCATGTTATTAATCACTCAACTGTTGCAGTTTTCAGAAAACTTTTAATACTTGATAATGTAATTAAGTCATATTTTACCATCATATTTGTGAGGTGTCTGACCATTATTCTGCAGGACAAGCTGTTAGGGTTACAGGGCCCTAACATTATTGATCCATTATAGAATTGAGAACTATGTTCTACTGCACTTTCAGAGTACCATTTGGGGGTGGGGGGGGGGGGGGGGTGGGTGGGGGGGGGGGGGGGGGCTGTGATGATCTCCATCAGAAAAGTATCTAGGATTAGCCTCATCATGTAGGGTCCTTCACATAAACCCATTGTTTATGTGTCCATTCATTCTCTAAGACATCAAATTTCATCTGAGCAGTCTCACTTTACTTTCAAAAATCGCGACATCGACGCTGTAGCTGCGGCGGGTGGTGCAATTTCACAAAATTCTAAGTTCATCAAGGGCCATAACTCCAAGAAAAAACATTTGGAACAACACATGCATTGAACAGTGGCTAGACATCAATAAGATACACTTTCATGCCAAATATAAAGTCATTCCATCAAGTATTTCAAAAGTTATTGAGTTTTGAAACTCGTTGGTCACAGACAGACTGACCGACATTCTAAGTTCATCAAGGGCCATAACTCCAAGAAAAATATTTGGAACAACACATGCATTGAACAGTGACTAGGCATCAATAAGATACACTTACATGCCAAATATAAAGTCATTCCATCAAGTATTTCAAAAGTTATTGAGTTTTTGAAACTCGTTGGTCACAGACAAACTCGTTGGTCACAGACAGACCGACTGACCAACAGACAGACCGACAGACAGACCGACATTGCCACTTATAGAGCTGCTAGTCGCAGCTAAAAAATACAAAAATTTAAAACATTCATTATGAAGATCCCACAGTAAATACATTTTTTATGATCTTGACATTTAGTGATTCTCAAAACATTTTCCCAATAACATTTTGTTGGTCTTATTTCTTAGCTGTTAAACTAGAGCCCTGTTAATTGAATAGCCACTTTGACAGTGAGAATTATTCAATTAACAGGAGTATTCAATTAATGCTCTGCACTCTGGTGACAATATTAAAATTTCAACGTGCAGTTATTTCCCATGATGCAACAAAGATTTTAACCAATTCAATGAGCTCTGTCAAACAAGATTGAACTGGTAAATTCCTAGTTCCGTCATGGTTAAAATTAGCAGACTGAAATTTAGAGATTTCGACGTCAGGGTGCATGGGGTTAACAGGGATAGTGTCACTTTCCTGTATTCTAGACATAAAGAGAGCATTTTGTCTCTATTATATATTGTTTGACAGAGCTCAAGGAGCTTTGTCAAACAATATACAATAGATTAAATGCCTGCATTGGATATACTGAGGCCAAATTGGGCAATGTACAATGGTAATTCAGTGACTGTCAGAGTAAGTTTTCAACATATCACAAGATTTTTTATTCAATTAACAGGAGTTTACTCTATGACCTGTATGTTATTAACAGAGCAAATTTGTACATAAGATATGGTAAATGGGTTTGTGTTTGGAAATTATATTCAATTTACAGGGATATTCAAGTGAAAGATATCCAATTAAGTGGTCTCCACTGTATTACTATAATGATGTGGAAAACATTGCATAAGTGCACGCGAAACATCGGGGGTATATGGTTTAAACGATTGCTTTCCACTTTTGCTTGCCTCAACATAAAAATTGAACCAAAAAACCCGAAAATAGTCCCAAATATCATCAGATTTCTGACAATTCAATCATAAAAATAAAATAAGAGCAAATAATTCGTCCCCTAAGTATCAATGTGTTCTATGTGCTAGTAGGCACATACATCACATTGGAACTCAGGGGATGATATGTCAACGAAATACTGTTTACTCGTTTCCTCAACGACCCAAGGGATGTAACTCTATCTGTTGTCTTCTGCGATTATAAAAACAAAATAATTATCATGAATTTAGTCCAAGTGCTTGTGGAGCTGAGAAAAGCATCCACAAATTTATTTCCACTATGTTTGTATTGTGTTTCAAACAGGACAAAAACGTTATCTCCACCAACATGTATGGTATATGGAGATTTAATACGTGGATTTCTCATTTAAACACCTCGCCTATGGCTCGGTGTTTAAAAGCCGACATCCAGGTATTAAATCTCCATATAGCAATACATGTTGGCAGAGATAACTTATAATATGAGAATACCCTTATACCCCGGTGAGTATAACCAGATCATTTTCCATAATTAAAATCAAACCTCATTTTTATATATTTGCTAGAGTTTAACCCCTTAAGGCTCTGCATCCACTATTAATGAGTTTCTTGTCATATATGTCCATGTAGAACACTGCTCCCACATACTGGGTTTGGGTGGTCTTGCTGGTGATAGGTACAGTACCTTGGAAGTGTTTTCTATTCAGATGGGAACGTGGTGGCTCAGCCTTTCAACTTCTATGCTAGAGGTCCCGAGTTCGATCCCTGTCTGGGACGACCGCGTTATGTCCTTGGGCAAGGTACTTTATCCCAGTGGCCTACATGGGGGCACGATCATGCCGTGTACTAAGGCATACTGCACGTCGATGGTGCACATGTCTTCAACCACTGTAACCCTGCTTGAGCGGAGCTTGAACAGAACTAGAATGTTGAGGAGGTGACAGTTGCTCGCCGATGCTCGGTGGTTCTTTCTGGGTACTCCGGCTTCCTCCACCCGTAAAACTATCACGGTCACGATTAGCCATTGTGCATAAGTATGTGACCTTAAAAAACAATAAATATTTCTAATTACTACAACAGTCAATTGATCTGTGTTGTTGTATTCCGTCGAGTTGATAAGATGAGATCGGCCAGATCAAATGAGACACTGCAGGTCGAGTTTGATCTGGCCGATCTCATCTCATCAACTTGACGGAATACAACAACACAGATCAATTGACTATTGTAGTAATTTGTTTATGATATGACAATTAGTATTTTAAACTGATCACAACACCTGAAAAATCATATACAACAAGAATTAGCCAAATAACCGTTAACAATTTATGGAATTGGGGAATCCCAAATGCATAGTAATATCAAACGTTCGTTTCGAACATGAAACTTGAAAATCAAAACAATGGAGGCAAGCCTTGAATTTCAAATTTCAGAATCACTTTCGATAACACAGATTCTCCTACAGTTTGTTGGATTCGCATCTTGAAAATAGTTGTTAAATGTCATTTTGCAATTGTTCAGCCTGGCATTTTCAAACAGACCTCAATTGGAATGTTTGTCAACAGAGTTTAATGAGGAGACACTATCTATATTTGTCACTTGGCAACATTCAAATGCAATATCAACTAAAAATCAAGTATGTTCGATTTGCTATAATATTTTAACCGATTCTCATTTCTCTTTCAATTGCTTGTTGTAAAATGCACAAACTGCATAATTGTTTTTATTGAGTTCTGTAACTGGTCATAGTAAAGCAGCGTTTTCTCATATTGTATTAACCCTTTACCTAACATGAAAAGCAGACGACACTTGCAAAAACAATTCTTGAATAACTAATTTTTTTCAATTTTTGTCTCCAAAATATAGGTTATGATGAGCTCGTTCCAATGAGGGGTCATAACCTATGTTTTTGAGACAAAAAATGAAAAAATAATGAAAATTAATTGGAGATTTTTGAGAATAGCGCTGGCCAGTTTTGGCCGTTACATTGGGTAAAGGGTTTTTAATTGACTCAAGATCGAAAACACGCATTACGGAATTCCCTGATGTATTTGTGGAATTTACCGATTTATTTATAGGTCACTGGTAGAAATAGTCCATTCACGTGCGCCTCGTTTGAGACAGGCATGATAACGATCTGGAAAACTTTACACTCTTGTTTTCTGGAGAGCTGGATTTGATGGGCAAACTACAATAGTATTGAGGGGCTATTTGTGGTAGTCATTTGATAAAGTATTTTCTTGGCTGCCTATATAGGCAGCTAAAACTTCACTTGACACCACTGCTAAAGCAGCCAAGTGTTACTTTATTATGAGGGAGAAGAAGATAAGGAGAACTGCCCAGGCCTGGAAAGACAGTTTCAGAGTCTATGAAAAGCATGGACCAGTTGTTTAGCCATCCCCACGTCGATCACTGGACACACCCTGCCGATATTTCTAAGATGGAAGAACGCAGATTTAAGATCATATTGACATGCTTTTCCGCCGACAAATGTTCGTCCATGAGATATCCCAAGTTACGAACAGTGACGGACGGAGAAACGGTGTTTGAGTCAATGCTAAGAGAGTGTTTAGATGTTTTTGATAATTGTTGGGGTAAGCCAAAGTAAATGATTTCCGTTTTTTCAGCATTCAGTTTGAGGCAATTTTCAGTCATCCAGGATTTGATGTCCTCTACACAACGCTCAAGCTGCTCCTTTGCACATGTTTCAGAGCTCGGGCCAAAATGAATGTAGAGCTGGGTGTCATCAGCATAGCAGTGAAAGCTAAGGCCATGTTTCCGTATTATATTGCCAATGGGTAACACATAGATGACGTAGAGACCACATACATGGATCTCATACATGCGAATGGTACTCAAAAATTCATGTACACCAGTTTTCCAGTGAATATCAACTTTTTAAATATAGCTTTTGGAAATCCCTTCTCTAGTTCTATTTCCATCGACGTAATCTCTATAACATTGTTTATTTTTATGTTATTCTACAGATAATAACTATTTTATCGTTGAATAAATGTATTTCTGGTTGATATAATTGAACTTTTAATTGACAAATAAAAGATTGTTTTTTTGAAGATGGTGTATATAATAAAACGGTTATGGACTTTTGTGGTGGTAAATATGATGTGATATGAACCTAAAAAACTTATAGTGATCGAGGCAAACGCCTCAGTCACTATATAAGTTTTTTAGGGTCATATCACATCATATTCACCACCACAGAAGTCCATAATGGTATAATATTTAATTTGACTTTATGGGATATCAGAGGTGGTAATTTCAAAGTAAACAAATTTCCCTTACTTATATAGCACCTTAATTAGCATTACCTGCTAACAGGTTATGATGTAAGTTCTTTATTTCCAGGCCTGAAAATATCTAATTCATCACATGAAAGTTCTGAAATGAGTTCACTAAAATCAATCTGGTGCTCTGTAAGCCTCTGCTCAGATCTATTTAGTGAACTTGGTACAGAAATTTCAAAGTATCAAATCATGACTCATAGGAGATCCTCTATGTACAACAATCAAGGATCACTCAACTCATTTCTCTCTTCCTGATAAGACCTGGTTCTTGACATTGATTCTTGGAAGATCTCAGAGAGCATTCCAAGATTTATTGTCAAGAGATGGTACTATCAGAGTATGAAATGTAAAGTTTTGTTTGGTGGGTGGGTGGGGGAGGGGGGGGGTCCCTGCGGAAACCCCGGAAAGTGAAGCAGTGCCTGTTCACTGCGGTAAACAGGCTCTGTTTTACTGGTAAAATAGGACCCAGTCACCAATGCTTGGGAGGTGCAAACCCTCTCGAAAATGGGCAACATGGCTCATTAACGCTCACCCCTCGTCTTGAGTTGATACTCATGTTGTGGTCAGAATTAGCCAATGTGACCTTAAACACCAATAAATAAATTGGGGGGGGGGGAGGGTAGAGAGGGGGGCAGAGAGAAGAGGTTATTCAACTACACTGATACTACAGAACACTTTGCCATTATTAAAATATTTTGAAAGTAAAACAACTGAGAACTTTTTTTTTACCAAATAAAAAATGAGACTGAAAGCAAACAAGAATGTCAAAATCATACAGATGTACCGTATTTACTCTATCTATTGGGACACTCTATGATTTGGGACACACATATTTTTCAGAAAATGATATTTTTTTATGCTCTAAAGTTTGGGACATTCAGGAGATTTGTTTCCAGTTGACCCGTCGCTAGTAGCAGACGACACTCATAAAAAAATTCTTGAGTAACTAAAAATTTTCAATGCGCTCGTTCCAATGAGGGATCATAAGCTATGTTTTGGAAGCAAAAAATAAAAATATAAAAAAAAATGGACAGCGATTTTTGTGTATAGTGATGGAAAATAAATCACACACAACTTTATTCAGCATCAAATCAAGACCAGGCTGTGTTCTTTTCCCATTTTCTAAGAATTGGGACACCTGTGAAAATAATTATTTTTAGCTGTCCCAATACATAGAGTAAATACGGTAATTCATAACTGAAATGAACTTTGTAATGGTGAAAAAAAAAATTCTGGAGGAAGTCAGTTGGCTATGGTTAATTTTGCTGATTTTTCATTTCAGTACAAAGAACCGAATCTGCTGAGAGTGATGACAGTATAACAAAAGCTGAGTTACTTAGTTACTTAGCTCCACCAAGTAAACCAAAACTTGCACCCATTGCTTCATGTGAGACACTGTGTGATAATGATTTACCTGTTCCAACTATTCTCACAGATGATTCACTTAACATTCACACATTTGAGGAAATATTAACTGTAGAATGTGATAGCATGGATAATACATTGGAGTCATTCACTGATGGAATCCTTGCTCCACCAGTGATTGGCATATCAACTTCATCAGAAACTCTTGTTGGAGCTAGCCCTTGTACATTGAGTTCTGCTAGGAGCTCAGATACATTAACACCTGGGACACCTTTCATTAGTCCAATGACATCCCCATTGCCAGGTCCCAGAAAACTGTCACTTCAAGAGAAGCCAAGAAATGGACAGACAAGTCCACGAAGACCATCAACACCTGTTAAATTTACAGATACTCACATGTTTGAAGCATTAGCATTATCACCAACCAGCAGTCCAGTACGAGTCATCAAACCCGGAGTGTTATCATCACCTATTCGAATTCCTCTCAGGTCAACATCACCAAAACAAACTACCTCACCAACTGCTAGTCCATCTATGGCACCCAAATCTCCTAGCTCTAGTCCAAAGCTACGAAGGATGCCTTCACCAATCAGTTACAGTTACTCATCACCAAGCATTGTCGGGCCTCAAATCAAAAGCAGACCTTGTAAGTATAATCTATAATACTATATATGTACTATACTTTATTTGCAGGAATTTTGCAAGGTTTCTGAATATCTTGGCTCTGTCAGTTGTGTGGCATAATCTAGAATGCCTTGTGCATGTACAGTACGTGGAGAGTGTATTATCACAAAATCACCCACAGAGTGGAGATCCCACTCAAGTAATAATTTCAAATTTGTTGCAAAGCATAAGAAGCACAAGCAAAGTTCCAGCCAATGGACCTCCGGGTTGTACCCGGAGGTCCATTGGCTGAAACATTGCTTGTGTTTTTGTCCACATATACAGAATTTGAAAATAACACTTTGGGTGTCAGCTCCACTCCCTGGGTGATTTAGTTACAATCCACTCTCCACGTACTGTATGTATATATTTATTAACCCTTTGAACACCAGAGGCTGTTTTTCCGACCGGGTCATAAGCTACGTCAAAATGTCATTAAGGGGGATGGCTACAAGGTAAATGCGTGGTGTAGACCAATCAATATTTTCAGCGAGCAGCCCTTAGGCTGCACGTTGAAAATATTAATTGGTCCAACCCCAAATAATAAATATGGACTCTTCCAATTGCTGCCATTGAACTGACATGGAAGATACCACCAGGGTTTAAAGGGTTAAAAATAGTCATTTAAAATGTGTTTATTGTATACCCAGAAAAGCATGTTTCATTAATTTTAACCCTTTGATCTCAGATAGTATCGTTCATATTAGTTCAATGGTTAAAGATATTGATTGGTCTACCAAACATTCACTTAGCAGCCTTTTTACTTGATGAAATTATGACATACGGTCACATTATAAGTTATGGGGCTTTCAGTGGGCAGATATGGTGTGATACAAGGCGAAGTGAGATCAGTATTAGGCGAGGCCGATATATTGATCTTGCTGAGCCTTACATCACACCATATCCGCCCACTAAAAGCCCCATAACATATTCATTATGCCAGTCCTTTGAAAGAGACACAACCATAAGTGTACCCAGATTCCTAGCCAAATGTTCTGTTATCACTACCAGGGAATTTCCAGGTTTTATGTCATGTGAAGGTCACGCTAGTAACAGGCACTGAAACAATGGAGTTTTCTTCTCAATAAACAGGAATTTATATTAACAGTTAACAACTTTAATTCAGTGTTAAGTACTGGAAAAATAAAACAACTGGAGCAAATGGATTAACAATTCTTTCAAGAAGGTAAGTGGGAACAGTTTCATTCATTATTTGTTGTTAATGGTGATATTAATGTTTCTATACATGTCGTTTTAGTGGTTTATTTATTGTATTTATTTGCATTTTATCAAAATTTCTCAAAGACTGGAAGAAACGTATTATAGTTGTACGTTGCTCAACAGACAAACACGCAAAATTATTTGTTGTTCGTTGAACACGTGAAATTAGGAAAAACATCGAAGCGAGCGTTGGATGTCAAAAACAAAATGTTGGAAATGACGTATATAAGCTCTTTTTTTGGTCAGCTCAATGATACACAGTCTCATATATGGTCACTAGATATTGAAGCTGATTGGTCAATAACAATTACTGGCATAATAAATATTTATATACAAATACACTGAATGTATCATAATGTCACTTGAATGAACATTATTTATCATTGTAATTCATCAGTTAAATTCGACCTCATTCTTTCCGAACCTGAAATTTGATTGGCTGAGAGCCGGCCGGCTCCTTGCTCTAATCTCAGGTAAATTTACTCTTACCGTGCTCTAATTGCCGGAAGCAGGTCAATTAGAACATGTCTGTATCCACGCTATGCGTGATTTTGCTTCTCTCTTCTCTCTTATGAACTCTTACGTCACCCAAGTCACTGTAAATTCGATCATGGCAAATAGACCGAGATCGAAAATGACATTTTTTTAATTGTTTTTCTTCCAGTAAAACGGGTTTGGAGAATTTTCTCACTTCTAACGATGACAGGAATTACAATGAACATAAGGCCTAAAAAAATAAAAAAATCTGTTTCTCAGGCCCTCCCGCATGGTCCTTTTGGCTGCCGCATACTCTCTTTTTATAACCAATTTAAACTTAAAAAAAATTAAAATTAAATGGTTTATGTCTGATATTTTACCGAAGTTAAAAAAAATTGATGAATTTGTCCCCTGAGTGCAAGAAGGCTTTGCAATGCTTTAGCATTGCAAAGCCTTCTTGCACTCAAGGGATGAAATACACCACCACCCATGCTATTCTGTAGATTATGAGGTCTAAAACTTGAACCAAGAACATGAACTTTTGATGGTTAAGAAGTAATTACGGAAATAAAAAATAAAATAAAAAAACGCTCGCCCGCATGCAATTTCACAAATAATGGCCTGAGAAACAGAAGATCTACTTTGTGTGGCCTAAACGTCTCTTGTTTCGTTAGACATTCGGGAATTTGACTATGAAAAACTATTTATTAACTCACCCCTTCAGACGAGTCAAATTCCCGAATGACGAACGAAACGAGACATTTTTCTCCTAAATATAACTACTAATCTAAAATGAAGTACATGTGCTGCAGGGAATGAAATAGCCATATTGGCTGCCTACCTGCCATTCCCTGTGGTTTGTTTATAGATTTATAGATTGCTGGGTCAAATTCAACAATTATATTTAACCCTTTCTAGTCTGATTAATCCTTTATCTAATAAATTGACAAGACTCCTACGTAATTTGTAAATTGAGCAGTTGAAGAAATGTTATTTTTCAAAACATTTTAGCAAAATCATACGCCAGTGAGAACCCCGGGAAGTTAGGCAATGCCTGTTTACTGTGGTAAACAAGTGCCGTTTTATTGGTAAAATAGGACCTAGTCACTAATGCTTAGGGTACAAATCCTCGAAAATAGGCAACATGGGACATAAATGATTGACTGACCTTGACTTTATCTCCATTTTGTGGTCGCGATTAGCCATTGTGCAGAAGTACTGGTATGTGATATTAAACACCAATAAATAAATATATAACAAAGCCATATCGTGTGACCCCCTCATTGGAATGAGCTCATTGTCCTCTTGTCCTCCATCTTTGTTTTTTTATGCCTCATTTTAGAATGAAGAGCACATGTTGTTGCTAAATTTAGTATTATTTATTTATTTATTCATTGGGATTTAACGACACTTTCAGCAGCCAGGGTCACCTTGTATCGGACAGGTTTTATGGGAGGAGGAAGCCGTAGTACCCAGAGAGAACCACTGAGCAACAGCAGATAACTGCCAGACTCCCCAGCGTACTACCACCACACAAGCAGGGTTATCATTGGTGAAGACAAGTGCACCATCGACGTGCAGTGTGCTTTAATACACAGTGCCACTGTGCCCTCACACAGCTAAATTTAGTAACCACTGACACACCATCTTGAGCTGGGAAGATTTGGAAGAGTTTCATGGATATTTCTGTTCTTTTTCACAAATTCTGTTCATTGGGTGCAGAGTTCTGTGTGTGGGGGTCCAGTAGGATACTGAAGGAATCTTCTATGTATAATAGTTTTTATGATTTTCACTGGACTGTTTCATGACTCCAAGGATAAACAGGCCGAATTGATTGAAACTGTATTTTTACATACAGATTAGAGGGTAGGGTGGTTCTTGAAATTCACTTTTGAATCACAAGGGACCTTGAAAGTGCTTGAACAATGTTACAGATTGTTGGTACAGTGAAACTCGTTTAACCCTTTGCCAAGCACAAAAGGCAGACAACACTTCCAAACAAACTTCTTGAATAATTTTTTTCATTTTATGCGTAAAAAATATAGCTTATAACCCCTCTTTGGAATGAGCTGAACGAATAATGAAAAATAAATGGTGTTTTTTGGTGAATCGCACTGGTTGATTTTGGCCATTACGTAGGGTAAAGGGTTAAAAGAATAGAATACCTACTTTTCCAATAAAAAGTATGCCCACTGTTTTTGTTTGGTTTATTCCCAACAAGATGAATCCCAACAAGATGAATGTCAAAAACGGTCATCCGAAGAAGGCGAATCCCAACAAGTCAATTGCAATTCAATTAAAATGATCATTTAACCCTTTACATAACATGAAAAGCAGACGACACTTGCAAAAAAAATTCTTGAATAACTAATTTTTTTTCATTTTTTGTTTCAAAGACATAGCTTATGACCCCTCATTGGAACGAGCTCGATGAGCTCGTTCCAACGAGGGGTCATAACCTATGTTTTTGAGACAAAAAATGAAAATATTTTGAAAATTAATTGGCGATTTTTGAGAATAGCGCTGGCCGGTTTTGGCCGTTACGTTGGGTAAAGGGTTAACCCTTTATTTCCTGATTGTCCACATGGGGGCACAGTGGTGTACTAAGGCATACTGCACATCGATGGCACACTTAGCCAATGCTAACCCTGCTTGTGCAGAGTTGAGTCTGACAGTATTTTGCCATTGCTTAGTGGTTCTCTCCGGGGACTCCGCCTTCCTCCACTTGTAAAACTGTCTGACACGAGGTGATCCTGTCTGTCAAAATTGTCATTAAAACCTAAAAAATAAATAACCCTTTATTTTAAGGTTATGGACAAAAAGGTACATGAGTAGGGTGTTTTAAAGTGTGATTTTTTATATATTTTTATACTGTACCAATGACCCAGACATAGCTGGTGCTAACTCTTAAAATATAGGGCCAAACACAAATTTTGCCCCCCAATCCCCAAAATTTGCATCTAAAACTAAAGAAAACATGTCCTGAAAGGCCCTCCACACTTCGCCCCTACTGCGCATGCGCAGTGTCAAGGACGTTCCGAAATTGGCGCCATTTATCATTCTAAGTTTGGCCCTTCATCAGTTAACATCTGACTGATCTTTGTGCTTTTAAATCTCAGTTTAAATGATGCCAGACACATAAATATTAGTGAAATGGTGATTCTAAGGAGGATAGAGAAGGAGGAGAGGAAAAGAATGTGTGACAGAATATTATCAGGGCTGTAACTTAAAATTTTTTAATGAAATTATGTTAAGTTACCTATTTTCAAGGCAGCAGCCATTTTGTTGTCATTCTGATTATTTAGTTACACTGTTTTTACAAGTGTTTTCCTCTCTCCCTGTCCTTTAAGTTCCCCCTTGCTATTCTCCCATGCTTTTGGCATAGTTTCTGTAATTATTATTACTAAAATTTCTTGGGAGTTTTAGCTGAATAACAGAATGAATTCTGTTCTTTCCCCATGTTTACGTCTTCACCTACGGGTGGTTAGGCATTGTGTTCTGCATCTACCATCTGATGTTCTGCAGTTTCTTCCCTGGAAGTCTCTGTTTTGCATCAGATAGTGTATTTTTGGTAACTGATTTCGGGCCTGGGTGCCTGGAGTCTTATTTTAGTGTTTTTACACTCATTGTTTACATTTACAACAGCCCTCTGTGTGAGGGGGGGATTTCTAAAAAATAATATCTTTATGTTATTTTAATCATAACTAGATACATTATTATTGTTCGTAAGTGTTGAATAAATTGTTTAAAATATTTTTAAAATTTTTGTCCACACTTAGGCTTGGGATCCATTGGGGCTCAACGTTACTTTTCAGAAACTTGGGCTGTTCTGAAAAAATATTTTTTCAAAATATTTTGATTTCAATTATTTTTTCTATATTAATGGATCATATTATTATTATGTATTTTGATTGCCAGGGGTTAGTGCGAGTACCAGGACTTGTTTTCTTTTCACATTGAAAGGATATTGATCAATTGTTTTAAGAGGAAGTCTTCCTCTGACTTTATTATCATTCTATATGTGGTCAGTGTACTCGCATTAACTCCTGTTCTGTATCGTATGATTTCGATGACAATATGGGAAGCGTATGTCACGGTATGTTGTTGGGGATTTGGACACTCCGGTCCTTTCCCCGCAGGGTCACTCTACTTTATCAATTTCTATTTCAGACGATCAAGATTAGGGTGATGTATCTGTGATGTCTTCCAACAGTGTGCCTCCGTCGTCACTATTAATGAAGGGCTAGCGGAAAAGTGCTCATGTTATACGCCAATTGCCTAAGAGGACCCTAGTAGGTTCGACGGCATTTGACGTCCGCTAGCTCGCCCGGTGTAGCATCCATTCACCGAATGGTTCGGCAGCCGGGTTCGTCCGTTGCGGTCTAGAAGGAATTTTGGGGTGATGCGAGCACTATAAAATTAACTTAATGCACACCCAGTGACGGCGGATCGGAGGGAGAACGGAGGAAGCCTTTTAGTCCGTTTCATAGCTCGTTCCGGTCCATCCGGACGGCAAGCGAGAGAGGCCCCTCTCTCGTTCAACAACATCTGGCCCCAGATGTTGTGGTACAAAATGTGTCGCTAGCGGAGCATACGTCCGTCGCTCGGGACGCTCCGTTGTATAGGCAGTCCGCTGAGACTGCTAAGGCTTCCTCTTCTCGTCAGCGCACACGACCGCACCTTGGCTGCGTGACCGCCGATATATTACCAGCTTCGCCGATCAAGGATTCTTCGGCGACCAGGTCACACCATCCGGCAGCCAGGGATTCGAGACCGATGGACCCCGGACGTTCGCATAGGAAAAGTATGCGGGAGCCATCTGAGGCGGAGCTGCCCTCGGCGGAGCAGCGATAGACTGCGCCTCCGCAGGTCTCGACGCCGGACATTCTTGTGCACATAGCACAGCTTATCGCAGCATCCCAGCAGCCGACAGAAACGGTGTCGGATCGAGAATTATCCGACAGCGCTGGGTCGGTAGCCGGGGACTCGAGGCCTGCAGACTCCGGACGTTCGCATAGGAAGTGTGCGGGAGTCAACGTACACGGAGCTTCCGGCGGCAATGCATCGTAAGTCCGCTACTGCACAGGCCTCGGGAACGGACGTGCTTTCCTTAATAGCACAGTTTATCGCAGCATCCCAGCATCAACTGAATCTGTCGCATATATTTTATCCGACGATGCTGGGTCGGGACGCTCCGCGGAAGCGGGTACGGACGTCCGAAAGTTTCATCCGGTCCGACGGGATACCGAAAGGGATTCGGAGGATTTCAAGTTTTCCCTTTCGGAACAACATATGCTGCGATGCCGGATAAGAAACTGATAGCGTCGGTGGACTTAGAAATTTTTGATTCGGTTCAGGGACATCGTCCCTCAGTTCCGACATAGTCCAATAATGTCACACAAACTTTCGAATTATTGAACGACGCTATATATATTATTATTTTATGCTTGCTATCCAAGCATTTCTGGTTTCTTGTTCGAAGAGTTATTGAGATGTCTTTCAAAAGTGTGCCTCTGTCGTCATAGTTAATGAAGAGTTAGCGGCAATAAGTGCTCATGGAATATGTCTATCGCTTACGGAGTGACATTCGCTAGCTCACCCGGTGTAGCGTACATTCATCGAATGGTTCGGCTGCCGGGTTCGTCCGTTGCGGTCTAGGAAGGAGATTTGGGTGATGCGAGCACTTTAATTACTTTAGTACTCACCCAGTGACGGCAGATTGAGGACAGATCGGAGGAAGCCAACAACATAGGGGACCGCATGTTGTGGTTCAGATATTTTACATTCGGAGCATATGTCCGTTGCTCGGGACACTCCGTTATATTGACAGTCCGAGAGACTGTCTTTAATGCTTCCTCATCCTCACAGCAGGGCACACGACCGCACATTGGCTACGTGACCTCGAGTATCCGATCAGTTTCGGCATTCAGTGATTCCACGGCGAATTGGTCGCGCCATCCGGTAGCCAAGGGACACGAGGCCTATACACTCCGGTCGCTCGCATATTGGAAGTATGCACGGGGTAACGATCACGGAGCTTCCAGCGGCAATGCATCGTAAGACCGCTTCTCCTCAGGCCTCAGTGACGGACGTGCTATCCGAGTTAGCACAGTTGTTTCGCAGCATCCCAGCAATTGACAGTTTCTCGGTCGAATCAGGAATTATCCGACGGCGCTGGGTCGGTGCGGTCCGCGGTTGCATCAGCTACGGACGACCGAACGCTTTATAGGGTCCGACAGGATGGCGAAAGGGATTCGAAAGATTTCGAGTTTTCCCTTTAGTAGTATCGGAAGATGCCTTTCATATCTTCTGGCATTTCTTCCAGTGATTATTTTTCGGACTTCATTGCTGCGATCTTGGATAAGAGACTTATAGCGTCATTGGACTCGGATTTTTCGATCGGTACAGGGACATTGTCCCTGACTTACCGACGCAGTCCAATATTGTCATTACAACATGTGTTTTATTTTTCGACGCTATATATTTATATATATATACAAGCCTGCTACTAAGCATGATAGTTTAGTTTCTTGTCCGCGTTGCTCATTTCTGCCATTTTATCATTTTTACAAATAGTTTATTTTGGCAGAGCAGGGCATACCGAGAGTTCATATGCGTCTAGACGGTGTGATTAAAGACTGCATATATTCTTTTTCGCCGTTTATGTCTTTTCCAATTTCAATGTTGGGAACGACATTATGTATAGTAGACTTAACTTAGACGCTTTATTATACGTAATCCGCCTTACTGAGGCGTTATCATTACGTCTTCAAGAAAAGATTTACGGGATATTATTCTCAATGTAATTTCTTTTGAGGGCAGTAGTTTGTTCACGTATAACTCCGCCCTTCAGTGGCTGATTGGAGTTGGTTAGACGTGACGCAGCCCTAGCTACATCCACACGCGTGGATAGTAAGGTTAAGAACTCTCTCAGAGTCGCTTCGTTCTCGGAGGAGCTTCTCTTCGACGGCAACTTTCCGGCAATCCATGAATTGCTCGATTTATACATTATCTTGTCTATCTAGTGTTACAAGAGATTCAGACTGGGGCAAACATTCGGTGGTTGACTCAGAGAGTGCCGCCGCAGTTGCCGGACCCGAGTGTGGCTGTTATGACGGTTGCCAGTCAAACAGATTGGGATATATACTGATCCCTACGGATTCGAAGTGCCAGGGTCTTTGGGTTCCGCAGTCTTTTAGCTATCAGTTTAACTTCCGCGGAATAATGTTTTTTAGGCTTGCTTTATGTCATTGCATGAACATTATTCAGAAACGCATGCCCAAATTCCTGTCCTTTAATTCGACGGTAGTGGCGTATCTCCGGAACCAGGGAGGCACTCTTTCGTTTCCGTTATTCAATTTAATGGAAAGAATCCGTCTGTTGGTTATAGTACACCAAGTTCAGTTTTGGTCCGTCATATTCCGGGTCGTCTGATTGTTTTATCGGACTCCCGTTCTCTTACTGGTCGCTTGTTGCTGTCAGAATGGACTCTCAACAAACAAGTATTCAATCAGATTTGCTATATATGGGAGCGCCCAATGATGATTTATTTATGACACAGCTTGCTAATCAATTGCAGACGTATGTGTTGGCTTGTTCAGATCTCTGAGCTAATAGTGTTAACGCTCTATTGATCTATAGGACGGAATGATAGGATACGCGTATCCTCCGGCGCTGTTGTTTTAGCAGGTATTGCTAAGATAAACAACCACAATACATTTCTGTTGATAGCATCTCTATCTTCACAGAGATCATGAGTAATTTACTCTCTTGTCTACTGTGGGTCTTAACGTGAAATCTTCCTCTATGTGAGGATCTTTTTTCACTGGGTAAATCGTGTCATCTTTATCACAACCAGCAAGGTCGCAACCTTCATGTATTCCGTTGTGTGGTCCGTATTGCATTGTAAGCACTGTACTGGACGAGCTTTGGACGCGATTTCTTACTATAGGAGATCCTCTTCTTCGCTATTTTATGCGACTAAAGTGGAGGCTCTTCCGTCGTGGTGTAGGGATCATTATGTTCATATTGTTGATCCCTCCATACTACTCATTGCTATTTTTTAGTATACTTGTTTCACAAGATCTACTGCAGCCTGTTATTATTTAGGTTATAGGTTTATGTTACCTCATACCTATGCACTCTACGATAGTTTACAATTGAGTCTTTTGTCTCTTTATCTAAGTCAGTTAGTAACTTTTTGATAAATAGACTTAGAATCTTTAGATTAAATTCCTATACGGATTTTAACTTCGGTTCTTATTTAGCTAAGTAATCATTTGAGCCTCTGGAAACAGTAGTTTTCAAATTCTGACCTTTTAGACAGTAATTCTGTTGGTTTCTCTTTTACTGTAGAGTCAGTGAGTTTCATGCACTATCGATGGATGATTTTCACTTTCATAGTTTCGGAATCAATACTTCCGTTACTATTTAGGTTGGATTGTTGCATAAGAGTTAGGCTCCTATTATCCGGAACCTATTATTTTAAGGTCCTTCCGTCTTCGTATGGGCATAGGCCTTTACTCTTTCCGGGTACAGTTTATGTATTTATAAACAGATATCTGTTTATTACAAGGGCGTAAGCTTCTTCTGTCTTTGATGTCTAGTAGAAGGACGTTACGCTCCATTTTATTGTTAATGGATTCTATTAACTATCGGTACTGCTTATGGTATATCATTGACTTAGCAGTTGTGCTTAAGATTTCGGCTCATGAAGTAAGAGTTCTTCTACTTCTTGGGCTTACTTTAATAGTGTCGCTATTATAGATTTTTGAAGGCCGCTCATTGCGCTCAGCCATCCACATTCATGAATTTTATCTTAGAAATATCGAGTCAATTTCTTGAGGCCTCTTTTGTTAGGTCTATTATCTACTGCTCAGAATGTCATTCTCTTAACAGTTGCTACTATAGCTAGGTAGGCTGTCTGTTTCGGCAGTGTCTCCGTTCGGCTGCCCTCTTCGCTCTGGGCTATTTGACCCAGGGCAAGAAAAAGGGGGGGGGGGGAGGGTGTTCCCTTGGGTCACCTGTTTTATTATGAAAACAAGGGGATACCTCCTCCGGAGTTAGTAATTCTGAGCTGTTATTGGGATGGTTGTTTAGTGAGAAGTTTAAGTTTATAAAATTCATTCAAGTCTTAGTTTTTAAAGTATAGCTTTTGAATATTGCATATGTCAATGGACATGATTATGCAATTCTCAGACACTTTTAGGAGTATAAGAGTCTCTATTCTCTAGACTTACTTTATTATTGGCTTACTTTAAAAATTATTAGTATAAGGATTATATTGGATATTAATAGAGTACATGGATGTATGAAGCTCAATTTTGGAAGGTGTTGTATCTTTCTAATTTATCATAAATAAGAAAGATACATGTAAGGCCTATTACTTCTTTTCCCTACAGGGGATGACTCTATTTTATTTTATTGAGCGTATTCTATTTTGCTCTATGTCCTTGGCCCTCCAGCCTTTTTACTATTCAGCTATGTCTGGGTCATTGGTACAGTATAAAAATGTTAAAAAATTTATAGTAATTTATATATTTTTTATACTTACCAATGACCCAGACGGGGATGGCCCTCCCAGGAGTTGGGAACTCTTGCCTCCCCGCTGAGTACATAGCGCTTACCAGGCACTGGTTATTAGAATGATAAATGGCGCCAATTTCGGAACGTCCTTGACACTGCGCATGCGCAGTAGGGGCGAAGTGTGGAGGGCCTTTCAGGACATGTTTTCTTTAGTTTTAGATGCAAATTTTGGGGATTGGGGGGCAAAATTTGTGTTTGGCCCTATATTTTAAGAGTTAGCACCAGCTATGTCTGGGTCATTGGTAAGTATAAAAAATATATAAATTACTATAAATTTTTTAACTTTTTCAAGTGCAAAAAACAATGTATTTGACTAAGTAATTTAATATGATATGTATATATCTGTCATACTAGATGGAGTAAATGCTCAGTTAATCTATGACCAAATTCCTGTTAACTGAATATGTCTGTTAATTGAAAATTTGTCACTGGCAAAGTGACTATTCAGTTAACAAGCTTTTGATGTTCTATGTTTACTAGCCGATGATGAACTTGTAACACACTTAGTGGTTCTTATTTACTAGCTGATGATGAATTTGTAACACCCTTAGTGGTTCTTGTTTACTAGCCGATGATGAACTTGTAACACACTTAGTGGTTCTTGTTTACTAGCCGTTGATGAACTTGTAACACACTTAGTGGTTGTTGTTTACTAGCCAATGATGAACTTGTAACACACTTAGTGGTTCTTGTTTACATAGCTGATGATGAATTTGTAACACCCTTAGTGGTTCTTGTTTACTAGCCGATGATGAACTTGTAACACACTTAGTGGTTCTTGTTTACTAGCCGTTGATCAACTTGTAACACACTTAGTGGTTGTTGTTTACTAGCCAATGATGAACTTGTAACACACTTAGTGGTTCTTGTTTACTAGCCGATGATGAACTTGTAACACACTTAATGGTTCTTGTTTACTAGCTGATGATGAACTTGTAACACACTTAGTGGTTCTTGTTTACTAGCCGTTGATGAACTTGTAACACACTTAGTGGTTCTTGTTTACTAGCCAATGATGAACTTGTAACACACTTAGTGGTTCTTGTTTACTAGCCATTGATGAACTTGTAACACACTTAGTGGTTCTTGTTTACTAGCTGTTGATGAACTTGTAACACACTTAGTGGTTCTTGTTTACTAGCCGATGATGAATTTGTAACACACTTAGTGGTTCTTGTTTACTAGCCAATGATGAACTTGTAACACACTTAGTGGTTCTTGTTTACTAGCCGTTGATGCCCCCCCCCCCCCCCCCCACCCCTCAAAAAAAGGAAAATAACTGGTACACCCCCTATTATAAAATCATGGCTATTAGCCAGTCTCTGCTACTGATGGTTTTGGGGTCTTGGAAATATTAACAGTTTTTTGTATCCTCTCTTTATCCTCAATCCCCAATAAAGACCCCTTTCCCATTTCAATGGATTAAACCCTAACATTCAGTAATAAATTTATTATTATCAAGAAAATGTTGAAATTAGCTGGAGATACAGAAAACCGATAATGAAAATGTACTTTCCCAACAAATTCTAGTGTATCAGGTAATTTCTCCTGAATATTTTGATGAGCGAGGTATGTTTTTTTCTCTTCAGTCCCTGAAAACAGTTTGAAATGTCTTGGAAATTTGAGAAGTTTACTCTTCTGGAAGTTTGTTACACATCATTTTGGGGATTGGGGGGCAAAATTTGTGTTTGGCCCTATATTTTAAGAGTTAGCACCAGCTATGTCTGGGTCATTGGTAAGTATAAAAAATATATAAATTACTATAAATTTTTTAACTTTTTCAAGTGCAAAAAACAATGTATTTGACTAAGTAATTTAATATGATATGTATATATCTGTCATACTAGATGGAGTAAATGCTCAGTTAATCTATGACCAAATTCCTGTTAACTGAATATGTCTGTTAATTGAAAATTTGTCACTGGCAAAGTGACTATTCAGTTAACAAGCTTTTGATGTTCTATGTTTACTAGCCGATGATGAACTTGTAACACACTTAGTGGTTCTTATTTACTAGCTGATGATGAATTTGTAACACCCTTAGTGGTTCTTGTTTACTAGCCGATGATGAACTTGTAACACACTTAGTGGTTCTTGTTTACTAGCCGTTGATGAACTTGTAACACACTTAGTGGTTCTTGTTTACTAGCCGTTGATGAACTTGTAACACACTTAGTGGTTGTTGTTTACTAGCCAATGATGAACTTGTAACACACTTAGTGGTTCTTGTTTACTAGCCGATGATGAACTTGTAACACACTTAATGGTTCTTGTTTACTAGCCGATGATGAACTTGTAACACACTTAGTGGTTCTTGTTTACTAGCCGTTGATGAACTTGTAACACACTTAGTGGTTCTTGTTTACTAGCCAATGATGAACTTGTAACACACTTAGTGGTTCTTGTTTACTAGCCATTGATGAACTTGTAACACACTTAGTGGTTCTTGTTTACTAGCTGTTGATGAACTTGTAACACACTTAGTGGTTCTTGTTTACTAGCCGATGATGAATTTGTAACACACTTAGTGGTTCTTGTTTACTAGCCAATGATGAACTTGTAACACACTTAGTGGTTCTTGTTTACTAGCCGTTGATGAACTTGTAACACACTTAGTGGTTCTTGTTTACTAGCCAATGATGAAGTTGTAACACACTTCATGGTTCTTGTTTACTAGCTGTTGATGAACTTGTAACACACTTAGTGGTTCGTGTTTACTAGCCAGTGATGAAGTTGTAACACACTTAGTGGTTTTTGTTTACTAGCCAATGATGAACTTGTAACACACTTAGTGGTTCTTGTTTACTAGCCAATGATGAACTTGTAACACACTTAGTGGTTCTTGTTTACTAGCCATTCATGAACTTGTAACACACTTAGTGGTTCTTGTTTACTAGCCAATGATGAACTTGTAACACACTTAGTGGTTCTTGTTTACTAGCCATTGATGAACTTGTAACACTTAGTGGTTCTTGTTTACTAGCCGTTGATGAACTTGTAACACACTTAGTGGTTCTTGTTTACTAGCTGATGATGAACTTCTAATACACTTAGTGGTTCTTGTTTACTAGCCGATGATGAACTTGTAATACACTTAGTGGTTCTTGTTTACTAGCCAATGATGAACTTGTAATACACTTAGTGGTTCTTGTTTACTAGCCGTTGATGAACTTGTAATACACTTAGTGGTTCTTGTTTACTAGCCATTGATGAACTTGTAATACACTTAGTGGTTCTTGTTTACCAGCCGATGATGAACTTGTAACACACTTAGTGGTTCTTGTTTACTAGCTAATGATGAACTTGTAACACACTTAGTGGTTCTTGTTTACTAGCCAATGATGAACTTGTAATACACTTAGTGGTTCTTGTTTACTAGCCGTTGATGAACTTGTAACACACTTAGTGGTTCTTGTTTACTAGCTGTTGATGAACTTGTAACACACTTAGTGGTTCTTGTTTACTAGCCAATGATGAACTTGTAACACACTTAGTGGTTCTTGTTTACTAGTCAATGATGAACTTGTAACACACTTAGTGGTTCTTGTTTACTAGCCATTGATGAACTTGTAACACACTTAGTGGTTCTTGTTTACTAGCCATTGATGAACTTGTAACACACTTAGTGGTTCTTGTTTACTAGCCAATGATGAACTTGTAACACACTTAGTGGTTCTTGTTTACTAGCCAATGATGAACTTGTAACACACTTAGTGGTTCTTGTTTACTAGCCGATGATGAACTTGTAACACACTTAGTGGTTCTTGTTTACTAGCCGATGATGAACTTGTAACACACTTAGTGGTTGTTGTTTACTAGCCGATGATGAACTTGTAATACACTTAGTGGTTCTTGTTTACTAGCAATGATGAACTTGTAATACACTTAGTGGTTCTTGTTTACTAGCCAATGATGAACTTGTAACACACTTAGTGGTTCTTGTTTACTAGCCGATGATGAACTTGTAACACACTTAGTGGTTCTTGTTTACTAGCCGTTGATGAACTTGTAACACACTTAGTGGTTCTTGTTTACTAGCCGTTGATGAACTTGTAACACACTTAGTGGTTCTTGTTTACTAGCCATTGATGAACTTGTAACACACTTAGTGGTTCTTGTTTACTAGCCAATGATGAACTTGTAACACACTTAGTGGTTCTTGTTTACTAGCCAATGATGAACTTGTAACACACTTAGTGGTTCTTGTTTACTAGCCGATGATGAACTTGTAACACACTTAGTGGTTCTTGTTTACTAGCCGATGATGAACTTGTAATACACTTAGTGGTTCTTGTTTACTAGCCAATGATGAACTTGTAATACACTTAGTGGTTCTTGTTTACTAGCCAATGATGAACTTGTAATACACTTAGTGGTTCTTGTTTACTAGCCGATGATGAACTTGTAACACACTTAGTGGTTCTTGTTTACTAGCCAATGATGAATTTGTAACACACTTAGTGGTTCTTGTTTACTAGCTGTTGATGAACTTGTAACACACTTAGTGGTTCTTGTTTACTAGCCGATGATGAACTTGTAACACACTTAGTGGTTCTTGTTTACTAGCCGATGATGAACTTGTAACACACTTAGTGGTTCTTGTTTACTAGTCAATGATGAACTTGTAATACACTTAGTGGTTCTTGTTTACTAGCCGGTGATGAACTTGTAACACACTTAGTGGTTCTTGTTTACTAGCTGATGATGAACTTTTAATACACTTAGTGGTTCTTGAAGCAACCCTTTGAAACAATGTATTACATCACTTCATGTTGACACCAAAATCAAAAGCACTAAGTTTTTACATTTATTCTGGGAGCGCGGTGGCTCAGTGGTAGACTGTTGGACTTATATGCTAGAGGTCCCGAGTTCGATCCCCATCTGGGGTGACCCACGTTGTGTCTTTGGGCTTGGCCCTCTTAAAATAGCCTCCCCCCCTCCCCCAAATAACAACGGCCCAATGCAACTTGCACACAACATAGAGCCTCAAAATGGTCTCCAATATAGGGGCTATACTCACTAGAAATGCCTCAGATTTGCTCTTACAAAGTTTTCTTAGGGATGAGAGTGGGGGAGGCTTAATCCTTACTAGGACCCTCTGGTCATTGCCCCTCCCACTTTCCTGAAGGAAAGTGTGAGGAGGGGCAATGACTCGTGGGTCCTAGTTATAATAAGGACTAGGGGAGGCCCCCTTAAAATCCTACACAATGGCCTTTTAATGCCCCCCCCCCCCCACCCCTCAAAAAAAGGAAAATAACTGGTACACCCCCTATTATAAAATCATGGCTATTAGCCAGTCTCTGCTACTGATGGTTTTGGGGTCTTGGAAATATTAACAGTTTTTTGTATCCTCTCTTTATCCTCAATCCCCAATAAAGACCCCTTTCCCATTTCAATGGATTAAACCCTAACATTCAGTAATAAATTTATTATTATCAAGAAAATGTTGAAATTAGCTGGAGATACAGAAAACCGATAATGAAAATGTACTTTCCCAACAAATTCTAGTGTATCAGGTAATTTCTCCTGAATATTTTGATGAGCGAGGTATGTTTTTTTCTCTTCAGTCCCTGAAAACAGTTTGAAATGTCTTGGAAATTTGAGAAGTTTACTCTTCTGGAAGTTTGTTACACATCAAAGTTTGAAAAGTGGCTTCCGTTTATGTACATTTTGACTGGTTAACCCTTTACCTAACGTAGCTGCCACATCTACCAACATAATTTCCAAATCAAATTGTGCAGTTGAAAAAATATTATTTTTAAAAATATTTCAACAAAACCATATCATGTGATCCCCTCATTGGAATGAGCGCATTGAGCTTGTTACAATGAAGGGTCACATGATATGGTTTTGTTGAAATTTTTTGAAAAATTTGGAAAAATAATGTTTAAAATAATAATTTTGATATTATGTGTTGGGTAAAGGGTTAAAAATAAGACAGGTAAAAGACAAATGTTTTTGCAGAATTTTAATGATAAGGGCGGTGCCTGGGAAACAAGATTTTGTTTAACCCTTTACCCAACGAATCGGCCGCATCCGTCCACGTAATATGCAGATTCAGCAGCTGAAGAAATATTATTTTTCAAAAAATTTCAACAAAACCATATCATGTGACCCCTCTTTGGAACAAGCTCATCAAGCTCTTTCCAATGAGGGGTCACATGATATGGTTGTGTTGAAATTTAAAAAAATAAAATAAAAAATGATATTTAAATTAATAAATTTTTATATGGTCTGCGTTTGGTAAAGGGTTAACCCCCACACACTGAGGTCAAAATATGAAAATTTCAATTTGCAAGTTTTTCCCATAATGCAAATAGGAATTTAAACATATTGATTTTGTTTGACAGAGTTTGTTGAGTTATGTCAAACTGGACTAAATGGTTTACATTCCTAGTTGCATTATGGGAAATATTACAAATTGAAATTTCATCATTTTGACATCAATGTCTCTGGGTTAATAGCCTTATATCGAGATTAATACTGTGGATATCGGTGACTATCTCATTTATGCAATGAAAAATTATGTATTTCCGGACGTGATAAAACTGTCTTTGGAAATGTATGTTCTTGCTCCCTCTCTTGTGATAATGGTCAGTAACTGCATGCAAAAATACAAGATAAACTCAGTATTTGAGATCCTTCCAACTAGATTGTCTTTCATTATTTTGTCTATCCAACAGCTTTCAAATATATCTTTAACCCTTTACCCAACGAATCGCCCGCATCCGCCCGCGTAATATTCAAATTCAGCAGTTGAAAACAATATTATTTTTCAAACAATTTCAACAAAACCATATCATGTGACCCCTCGTTGGAACGAGCTCATCGAGCTCGTTCCAACGAGGGGTCACATGATATGGCTTTGTTGAAATTTTTGGAAAAATTTTTAAAAATGATATTTAAAATAATAAATTTTGATATCGTCTGCGTTGGGTAAAAGGTTAGACAAACACTTATGCATATTGGGTTGAAAAATTAAACGATTAGAGTTGTCTTTTGTAGTAACTATACTTGATTGGTGGCGTTCTGTGGTTCCTTCTTCCTTTTACTTCTCAACTGCCAGTGCAATTATGTGGTTGTGTATGTATATGATGACTTCATTTACTAAATTCTTATCATATTTTCAACTTTTATTACTAACAGCAAACTGTTACATAATGCAGCTGTTTTATGTACTGCCTTGCATTGTTTAATTTTACTTCTATAATTTTTTTCATCTGGTAATAACATTTCACACATAATATGTGTTTTCCTTGCTATTGGCTAACACTGCTTCCAGTGTGCAAAATTTGATGAGAATGCTCATTTCGTTCACATGGTGGTTCCGCAAATTTAAATCTATGTGAATGGATGACTGGTTAGCCCAAAGTTGCATCTTGAATGGTGAAGTCTGAGTGAAGTCTGGTAGAGTGCTAAATTTTTTTCAGCCTCAAGATTTGTTCACACATTTTTGACTTGTTACAATTCATGGGAGAGTGCCTATAGGTGTGCCTGTGTATGTGCCTATAGGCACTCTCCCATAATTTGTAACAATGCAAATCGATGGAGATGACATACTTTAACTCACAAGATAATATGAAGGACATCCACAGAATATGAAGCCTTTAACTTTAGGTACCTGCGGTTCAAATTAAAGCCCAAATATAGGCCTCTAGCACTCTACTAGTTAAGCAGCATTTCTTGTGTCTTGATAGAAATTTAGACTTTTGCCGTGAGAGGCTATATATATATTTCAATTCCATGCAATATATGAACACTTGTTAATGATAAAAAAGCAATTTTCTAAGAATGTTTGGTTAGCCATCTCCAACCCACGTGAATGGTCAGTCGGTTAGTCATTTTTGAAATTTTGCACACTGTGCTTCACTAATACTGCAAATTGAACTTTAAGCAACACGCTGAAAAAAATGCATTAACGCCCTGCATGCTGATGGTGGATTTTCTTTCCAGGACAGGATTTCTCTTACCACTAATTTGGGCGCATTTAATCAAATTTTCTCACTGAAAATTGAATGGGATTTTTTCACCAGTGATTTCTTGAGTTAAATTTCGATGAATTTTTCATGATATCTAGTCCTGGCTATTTCTCAGCAGCCAAGACTAGAATTGATGAGAAATATCTTCCAAATACTCAGCAGATTAAGATGTATGGCTCTTTGTCACCATTTTTTTCAGATTAATCCTTAAAAGGATGGTAATGATTATTAACCCCCTGCACACTGATGTCAAAAAATCTAAAGTTATGGGTGCAAATTTTTCCCATAATGCAACTAAAAATTTAACCAATTCAATCTTGTTTGACAGAGCTCATTGAGCTCTGTCAAACAAGATTGAATTTGTTAAATTCCCAGTTGCATTATGGGAAAAAATGGCTACTTGAAATTTGGATATTTTGACATCAGAATGAAGAGAGTTAACCTAAAAAGCTTAAAAATAGGCTTCATAAACTATGTCAAGAAATAGATAACCGCTTATCTTAAATTATGGAACCTAAAGACATGACGGACAGATTATGCAAGCGAAGGATGAAAGTATTGAATGGTATGGATAAGGGGAAGAGCTGATATCCAGTGACCTCAAACGTTTTGTGACACCAAAGTGTCTCACATCTGGCAGGTTCTCCTGTGCGAACCTGGGGAAATGATGCAGTGCTTGTTTTTACTGGTTACAAAGGACCCAGTCATCAATTCTTGGGGTGGAAGTCCTCTAAATGGGGCAACATGAGTATAAACGATAGACTTAACTTGTTTTTATATCCATGTTGTGGTCACGATTAGCCATTGGCAGTATGTGACCTTAAACACCAGTAAATAAATAAATAAACTGGCAAGTTAAAGGGAAAACTGAAGCTCTATAAAGACAACCAGCCCTAAAGGATGATTGTGAGTGGTACACAAACTCCAGCCGAGAAAATCGCCCAAGTTGTGGATCATTAATTGCAACAATTTCTTCTTCAGATGTCCAGCTATAATTTTATTCTATTTTATCTTGTTTGACAGAGCTCCATGAGCTCTGTCAAACAAGATATAATAGATAAAAATATCATAGACTACTGATTTTCTGCTATTCTGCTTTGATGTTCAAAAACTGTATCGTTTGATACCATGCATGGAGGCGTTATCTGTGAACTGTGGAAGCCCTCAAGTCAAGGAGCAACCTCATTTTACTGACATAGCGTGCCATGGAATTGATCAAGACAACTGGAAAACAATAACTTAAGTTTACGAGAAAATTATTTCATCTAAACAAACAGAATAGCGATCTATATATAATGATGGTTAGCCTAAGTTCAAAGGTTACTGTGTTGCCAAGTCGAGCTTCACTGAACCAAACTAGTTTTGAACTGTTGCGTTCTTATTCAGTGTCATGAAAGCTAGAGGTCACTGTTGCTCGCTTCCTTTTATACACCCATGAGAGGGTGCCATGATCCAGTCAACTGAGGGCATGACTGGGTCATCTTGAGGTCATGTGATAGGTGCAGCCAGCTGGGACAGCTGCACCCCCGTGGGCCAAAAGGTCAAATTGGGGAGGGGGGGGGGGGAGCTTTATGAACGTTTAAAGTGACACTGAAAGTATTAGTCATGTAGTTATGTTTCGTATCCATTATCATCTTGAGAAAGGCTTATTACTGGGCGAAAAAGAGATGTTAAAAGAGAAATTATACTGCGTCAATAACATGCTTATGTTCCAGCTTTTATGGACAATGATAACTTTTACCACTTAAAAGTTGGTCTTCTTCATCTAACCTGTCAATGTTATCTAAAATGTTTACTAGTACAGTGGAACCCTGATAATTGATTAGCCACTTTGTTTCTGAATATTACAGTGGAGCCCACATAATTGGATATCTCTTAATTGTATATCCCTGTTAATTGAATATAATTTTCAAACACAAAATCATTTACCATACCTTCAGTAGAAATTTGATCTGTTAATTGCATATGGGTTGCAGAGTAAACTCCTGTTAATTGTGTATAAATTTTTGTAATATGTCGATAAAATTACTGTGACACAAACCAAATTTCCCTTATTTATCAACCTTTTTGGCCTCACTACATCCAATACAGGCATTTATTCTATTATATCTTGTTTGACAGAGCTCTATGAGCTCTGTCAAACAAGATATAATAAAATAAATGCTCAGTTTATCTCCAGAACACAGGAAACTGACCAAATCCCTGTTAATTGTATACTCCTGTTAATTGAATAATTTTCACTGGCAAAATGGATATTCAATTAAGAAGATTCTACTGTATTCAATTAATAGGAGGATTTAATTAACATGGATTTGGTACGTTTCCCATATTCTAAAGATAAACTGAGTATTTACTCTATAAGATTGTGTTTGACAGAGCTCATGGAGCTCTGTCAAACAAGATATAATAGATTTAATAGTGATGAGCTGATTATCGGTATGGGTTATCGGTATCGGCTGATAAATGGCTTATCGGACAGGTATCGGTATCGGCAAAAAATAGCAATTCTGCCAATATTGGCAGCCGATATGTCTTTTTTTTTTCAAATCAAGTTCTCAGGCCAATCAGTAATAATCTCAACTAAATAGTACTAGTTACTCAGGTTAGGGGTGGCTGAGTGCACGGTTTAAACAGATATTTACCACTTACCATGTTGGTCTCCTAAAACTACAGGTAACAACGGATCTGATGCTGACAGCCAATCCTGAAAATGTTTACAAACAGAAACAAACACATGGGACATTGAGTCGCGGGTGTGGTCAATTGCAACTGGAGTAAATGGACTTCGGAACATTCAGTACAGGATTTACTGTTTCAGTATTCTGTGTAAGAACATTTGGTGGCCTCTGTTTGATTAGTTGTTTCCCACATTTCTATTCAATTTTGAATAGGAAACATGCTCAATGGATTAAACCACTAATGTGTAACTTACTTACTCTGATGTTCATGCCTAAATGGATACAAATTCATCATACAAAAATGGTATGTTTAAATTGTTTATATCGAAATTCGAAATTGTGTTGTCTGTATATAATGATATTGATACATCACACATGTACGTTACGTTGAGATCCATCCAGGACATGTGTCGAGTCACGCAGACTGCTGAACAACCTCATGTCTTGTTTGTCCTGTCTGAATGTCATACACAAGCTTGTGTCCCCACGAAAATTAATATCGGTATCTGTTCGATATTGAATTGAAATATCGGATATCGGCAAATACCGATAACACCCATATCGACTCACCACTAAGATTTAATGCCTATATTAGATGTACTGAGACTAAATAGGTCTTTAATTAACCCTTTACCCAACGTAACGGCCAAAACCGGCCAGCGCTATTCTCAAAAATCGCCAATTAATTTTCATTATTTTTTTCGTTTTTTGTCTCAAAAACATAGGTTATGACCCCTCGTTGGAACGAGCTCGTCGAGCTCGTTCCAACGAGGGGTCATAACCTATGTTTTTGAGACAAAAAATGAAAAAAATTAGTTATTCAAGAATTATTTTTGCAAGTGTCGTCTGCTTTTCATGTTAGGTAAAGGGTTAAGGGGAATTTGGTGGCTCTCAGGGTGATTTCTTGACATATCACAAGATTTTTTATTCAATTAACAGAAGTTTACTCTGTAACCTGTATGCAGTGAACAGGTCCAATTTGTACTGAAGCTATGGTAAATGGTTTTGTGTTTGGAATTTATATTCATTTAATGGGAATATTTAATAAAGAGATATGCAATTAATTGGGCTTCACTGTATTTACTGGGTTTTTTTCATAGCTTATGACCCTCATTGAATGAGCTTAAAAAGATCATTCTAATCATGGGTCATAAAGTATGTGTTTGAGACTAAAAAGTAACATTTTTAGTTCTTCAAGCAATGTTGGCCAAATGTTGTCTTAGTCACTTTAAGTAAAAGATTAATACAAGATATTTTCACAAGTTTGAACGCTGTTTGAGTATTTCATAATCTGAAATACTTTTTTTTTCAAGTAACAGGTTGAAAGTGTCTTTTAGATGTGCTGAAAACTGATTTTTGGACTTTTCGACTCCTTGTAATTTACTGTCAAACTGATCCAAATAGTCTTGTTTCAAGGTCATTTTCTCAACATTCACATCATGTGATGTAAAGAAATTAGTAGAAAAAATGTTCACAGATGAGGCCCCACAACTTAGATCTTCTGTTTCCCAGGCCATTATTTGTAAAATTGCAAGCAGGTGAGCAGTTTTTTATTTCATTTTTAGCTCAACTTTGACGAAGTCAAATTTGAGCTATTGTCATGGCCCGTCGTCTGTCCGTCCGTCTGTCTGTCCGTACGTTAACAATTGGCTATGGCTCGGGCGAGAGGTCGTATTTATGAACCGATCTTTACGAAACTTCTTGTGTACCTTTGTTATGACCCTGGGACGGGAACGAGTGTTTTTAGGTGTGGTCCGAAATTCAAGATGGCTGCCAGCGGCCATTTTGCACCGATGATGCAAAAATCAGTTTTTTGTACAGAACTTCTGTATGAAAGTTCTGATTTGAATAAAGTTTTGTATAAATGTATAGTACAATGGGATACATCACATATAATACGTTTTTTTTTCTCGTGCGTAAATTGTGCAAATTAGACTAACTTTTATTTATTTAGTGTTACTTTCAGAGCTGTAAGTGCCAAGCTGCTATGGCTCGGGCTAGAGGCCGTATTTATGAACCAATCTTTACGAAACTTCTTGGGTACCTTTGTTATGACCGTGGGACGAGAACGAGTGTTTTTGGGTGCAGTCCCAAATTCCAGATGGCTGCCAGCAGCCATTTTGTACCGACGATGCCGAAATCTGTTTTTTGTACAGAACTTCCATATGAAAGCTCTGATTTGAATAATTTTTTGTATGAATGTTTAGTACCATGGGATACATTACATATATTACAGGTTTTTTTCTTGTGCGTAAATTATGCAAATTAGGCTAACTTTGATTTATTTAGTGTTACTTTCAGCACTGTGAGTGCAAATCCCAATACGGCTCGGGCTAGAGGCCGTATTTATGAACCGATCTTCACGAAACTTCTTGGGTACCTTTGTTATCACTGTGGGACGAGAAGGAGTGTTTTTGGGTCCAGTCTGAAATTCAAGATGGCCACTAGCAGCCATTTTGTTCAAAATTAAGTGCAATTAGATTTTTGCGCAGAACTTCCAAATGAAAGATCTGATTTGAATAAATTTTTGTATGAATGTTTAGTACCATGGGATACATTACATATAATACAGAGTTTTTCTCGTGAATAAATTATGCAAATTTGGGGTCCGGGTGGGACTTAGAAAATTTTGGACCAAAATCCAGAAATTTGTTTTTTGTGTTTTGATGCATTTTGGTCAATTTTAAGAAGAAGAAGAAAAAATTTTAGTCTGAAAATATTTTGTTTGGGACTGAAAATTTCCACACAAAAATAATAATCTACAATGATTGGTCTTAATCTGTAGTCCATTACAGTCACCTTGTAATTCTTTTATTATTGTTGACTGGGCCAAAACAAATACTAATTCCTGTCATATTCATTATTCAGTTGTCTTGGTCACAGCAAGTACTAATTCCTGTCATATCCAAGTTGAGCTACAGAGTCATTGACTCTTTCATTTATTTCTGTAATTATTTATTTGCCATCAACAGTTCATGTTCTTGGTTTACGTTTTAGGCCTCATAATCTACGGAATAGCATGGGTGGTGGTGTATTTCGTCTCTTGAGTGCAAGAAGGCTTTGCAATGCTAAAGCATTGCAAAGCCATCTTGCACTCAAGAGACAAATTTATCAATTTTTTTAACTTTGGTAAAATATGCGACATAAACCATTTCATTTTTTTTTTAGCTGCGACTAGCAGCTCTATAAGTGGCAATGTCGGCCTGTCTGTCTGTCTGTCGGTCGGTCGGTCTGTCAGTCGGTCTGTCTGTGACCAACGAGTTTGTCTGTGACCAACGAGTTTCAAAACTCAATAACTTTTGAAATACTTGATGGAATGACTTTATATTTGGCATGTAAGTGTATCCTATTCATGTCTAGCCACTGTTCAATGCATGTGTTGTTCCAAATATTTTTCTTGGAGTTATGGCCCTTGATGAACTTAGAATTTTTTGAGATTGCACCACCCGTCGCAGCTATGGCATCGATGTTGCAATTTTTTTTTTTTGAAGTTTTCATTGGTTATAAAAAGAGAGCATGCGGAAGCCAAAGGAATGCGGGAGGGCCTGAGAAACTGATTTTTAATTTTTTTAGGCCTAATTCACAGCTGTTTCCTTATTTGAAAGATGATGCATTTTAGTTTTTGCCCTGGCAATATATTATTTATGATATTACCAACATGGTAGAAGTTTATTATTATTCAACTGCATGATTATTTTTCAACAAAGTTTATGCAAGAAATAATTTGGTGGAGGTCTTTATTGTACTTTAATCATTGTTTTTTTATTGATTCATTTTTTAGCAACATATAATGAATAATCTCATATTAACCCATTACCCAACACAGATGATATAAAAAAATCAGTATTTAACTGGTTGAATGCGAAAAGCCACTATCAGGGCTTTCAGAAAAATCAGGATACCAGAGCAAAAGCCAGCATTTTCCTTGCTTATGCTTCATATTCAATCAAATGCAAATATTATTTTGTTCACATAAATTAGTTTTAATAAAAATTGTTGGAGAGTGCTTATGGGCATTCCAATAATTTTTTATAAAGCAAATTTTGAATAACAAATTCAGACCACCAAAAATAATTTAGCCTTGAACCAGTTAACAGCATATAATGAATAACCTCATATTAATCCTTTACCCACCACAGATGATCTCAAAAAATCATTATTTTAAATATTATTTTTTCAAATAATTTCAACAAAACTATATCTGGTGCCCCTCCTCATTGGAACAAACTCTACAAGCTTTTTCTCATGAGGAGTCACATGACATGGTTTTGTTGAAATTGTTTGAAAAATCAGGGTTTTTTTCAACTGCTGAATTTGCATATTACGTGGGCGGATACAGCCAATTTGTTAGGCAAAGGGTTAACCCTTTGAACACTGGTAGTATCTTCCATGCCAGTTAAATGGCAGAAATGGGAAGAGTCCATATCCATTATTTGGGGGTTGAGCAATTAATATTTTCAATGTGCAGTCTTCAATATTAATTGTTCTACCATGCACATTCACTTAGTAGCCATCCTACTTAACGAAATTATGACATATCGTGTTCCTGGACCAGAAAAGCAGCCTCTCGTGTTGAAAGAGTTAAATATACAAAAATGTAACACAGACACACAGTTGAATGTTACATGTGACATGAGTGCTTTGACATACATTATAATTCTGTTTAACCCTTTACCCAACGCAGACAATATCAAAATTTATTATTTTAAATATCATGTTTTAAAAATTTTCAAAAAATTTCAACAAAACCATATCATGTGACCCCTCGTTGGAACGAGCTCGTTCCAACGAGGGGTCACATGATATGGTTTTGTTGAAATTTTTTGAAAAATAATATTTTTTCAACTGCTGAATTTGCATATTACGCGGGCGGATGCGGGCGATTCATTGGGTAAAGGGTTAATATCTGGATTACCAGAAAAAGTTTTTCACTCAAGAATATCTAGAATTGTGTCATTCCTCCCTCCTGAGGGGGTATACAGTAAAGAGCTGTGTACATTCATATCTTCATCTGTTCATCCATGAATTATATCTGTTTCAAAGGTTTTGTGCTCACTATTAATTCGATTGAAATAAATTTTCACCCCATATTTTTTTGATGCTATCATTTGTTTACAGCATTACTTCCCCTTTCTGCAGTTATTGGCCCATAATAAACTCTGTTTATTGCTTCATGTTTACTCTTTTCTATCCACAGAACTAACTTTTGGTTGAGTTTTTTTTAAAAAATCAACCTATAGTTTGAGGAAGTTGGTGCGCACGTGGGCTGGTGGATGGGCCGGCAGACAGGCATAACCTTTCTCGTCAGCACTATAGCTTGAACAAATAACAATAGATTTGGGGAATATTTGGTTTGTGAGACTTTCTTAATAATGTCTTCAATGAGTTCAAAAACTGGCACGGTTCAACCATGCTGTGCACAATTATGGCCCCTAATTACCGTATTTACTCTATGTATTGGGACACTCTATGATTTGGGACACACATTTTTTCCAGAAAACTATATTTTTTTTATGCTCCAAAGTTTGGGACATTCAGAAGATTTGTTTCCAGTTGGCCCGTCGCTAGTAGCAGACAACACTCATAAAAAAATTCTTGAGTAACTAAAAATTTTCATTTTTTGCTTCCAAAACATAGCTTATGATCCCTCATTGGAACGAGCGCAATGCGCTCATTCCAATGAGGGATCATAAGCTATGTTTTGGAAGCAAAAATGAAAATATAACAAAAAATTGGATGGCGATTTTCGTATATAGTGATGGAAAACGAATCACACACAACTTTATTCAGCATCAAATCAACACCAGGCTGTGTTCTTTCCCCATTTTCTGAGAATTGGGACACCTGTGAAAATAATTATTTTTAGCTGTCCCAATACATAGAATAAATACGGTAGTTCATTTTTGCCTGTTTTCAGTTTGTTAAGGCAATAACTTGATTTTCTTATACTAACTCCCACATAAGTGATGTGTAATTTTTGTTATTGAATGGCAGCAGAATATTGAATCATTTTTAGATTAACTTGACAAAGTCAAGATAAGCTATTACCATCACGCGTGCAGAAGTCTGTGGAGTCTGTTCACATTTTCCTTTAGCACAGGCTACACCCCGTAGTTCTTGTCCAATCGTCACTAAATTTCATATGCAGGTTTGGAATCATGTCTAGATGAGAACGTTCCCTTTTGGTCGCGATTGGTCAACCGTAATGGCTGCCCAAGCCCAAAACCCAAAAACCTTTAGCACAGTCTACAGGTCGTATTTATGAAGGGATTTCATTGTAACTTGGGAGGATGCCTCTGTATAATATCTAGATGAAAACTTCCCCTTTTGGTCATGATCTGTCAACCGTGATGGCTGCTCAAGCCTAAAACCCAAGACCTTTTAGCACAGTCTGCAGGTCATATTTAGTATCGAGGGATTTCATTGTAACTTGGTAGGATGACTCCATATGATGTCTAGATGAGAACTTCCCCATTTGGTCGCGATCTGTCAACCGTGATGACTGCCCGAGTCCAAAACCTGAAAACCTTTAGCACAGTCTACAGATCGTATTTATGGAGGGATTTCATTGTAACTTGGTAGGTTGACTTAATATAATGTCTATATGAGAAAGTCCCCTGTTGGTCCTGATTGGGTATCGGTGACGGCTACAGGGGCCCAAAGCCTAGAAACCTTTAGCACAGTCTAAAAGTCATATTTATGAAGGGATTTCATTGTAACTTGGTAGGATGACTCCAGTCTACAAGTCATATTTATGAAGGGATTTCATTGTAACTTGGTAGGATGACTCCAGATAATGTTTAGATGAGAACGCTCCTTTTGGTTGCGATTATTCAGCTGTGACGGCTGCCCAAAACCCGAAAACCTTTAGCACAGTCTAAAGGTCATATTTATGGAGAGATTTCATTGTAACTTGGAAGGTTGACTCCATATAATGTCTAGATGACAACATCCCCTTTTTAGTCATGATTGGTCAGCTGTGATGGCTACAGGGGCCCGAAGCCCAAAAACCTTTAACAGAGTCTACAGGTCATATTTATAAGGGATTTCATTGTAACTTGGTAGGATGACTCCAGATAATGCCTAGATGAGAACGTCTCCTTTTGGTCACGTTCTTTCAACCGTGACTGCTGCCCGAGCCCAAAACCCCCAAAACTTGAGCACAGACTACAGGTCATATTTATGAAGGGATTTCATTGTAACTTGGTAGGATGACTCAGTATAATGTCTAAATGAGGACATCCCCTTTTGGTTGTGATCGGTCAGCCTTGATGGCTACACAGGTCCGACGCCCGAAAACTTTTAGCACAGTCTACAGGCCGTATTTATAAATGGATTTCATTGTAACTTGATTGGGTGACTCGTTTTGGAATAATTTCACTGTAACTTGGTAACTTTCGTTGATATTCATTAACTGTGATGGCCACATACATTAACTATGAGGGCCACATTAACCCGCCCCTCAATTCTTTAGTACAGTCTACACCTTATATTATTCTTATTGAAAACATAGCATGTAGGGGACAGAAATTTACATATTTCCAATTAACACAATTCTTGTCTTATTTCATAATCCTTTCATGAACATTGAACATTATCCTTTTCATCAAACACAACACAGAGACAAGTTAAGCTACAGTGTCATTGACACGTTCATTACTTCACACATGTTCAATGAGTTTGCAGGAGGAGGTTTTCATTTATGTTCCTTTGTAGGTTCAAAATGGCAGATCATTACACCATTACTGCATATATAACATAGTTTTCATACTTTTATTCACATGTTAGATACCTGTGAGAAATGCAGCCACACAATGAGACATTAGCTGTTGCGATTTCAAAAGCATGTTTCAGTGGGAGGATTTAAGAATACTGAAAGTGGGACATGCTTATGTCTCAGGCATGATATGACATATGAAACTTGCGATCCACACAAAATAAGTTTGAGAATCATCCTAAAACGTTGTTCCTCAGGGCTCCGTCTTGGGGCCCATCTTTTATGTTATTTACTTTCTGCCTCTTAGGGGCATTATTTGGAAGTACATTCTTTAATTTTTGTTTAGTCACTAAGAAGGCAGTACTTTGAATATGAGCATTCAGTCAATTACATCTTGTTTGACAGAGCTTTGTCGAACAATATACAGTGGAGCCCACTTAATTGGATATCTCTTATTTGTATATCCCTGTTAATCGAATATAATTTTCAGACACAAAACCATTTACCATATCTTCAGTACAAATTTGATCTGTTAATTGCATATGGGTTGTAGAGTAAACTCCTGTTAAATTGTATATAAATATTTGTAATATATCGAAAAAATTACTGTGACACACACCAAATTCTCCTTATTTATCAACCTTTTTGGCCTCACTACATCCAATACAGGCATTTATTCTATTATATCTTGTTTGACAGAGCTCATAGAGCTCTGTCAAACAAGATATAATAGAATAAATGTTCAGTTTACCTCCAGCACACAGGAGACTGACCAAATCCCTGATAATTGTATACTCCTGTTAATTGAATAATTTTCAATGGCAAAATGGATATTCAATAAGAGGATTCCACTGTATAACTGATTAAATACTAAATATTTCAACAGGAATTAGGAAATGATCAAAGTTTGGTTAATTACTCAATTCGTCAAAACTAAAATTCACCACACCACTTCACCTCACCATATGAGAATCAGCATGCACACAACCCTAAAAAAGAACCAGCCAAGGAAAATGGAGACTATAGATATAATTTTGATTTGGCTGCTTTGTTGAAACTGTTCTGTAGCCTTTACCCAATGCGCACGATATCAAAATTAGTTATTTTTTTCATTATTTTTTTGGACAGGCTTTCAACAAAACCATATCATGTGACCTCCATCATTTGAATAGCTTAACAAGTTTAATTACATTGTGTCCTTGGGCAAGACACTTAATCCTGATTGCCCACATTTAGGCATGTTGGCGCTGTGTACTAAGGTGTACTACATGTCGATGGGGTACTCGTCTTCAACCAATGCTAACCCTGCTTGTACGTTGGGGAGTCTGACAGTTGCTCTTCATTGCTCGGTGGTTTTCTCCAGGTACTCTGGCTTTCTCCACCTGTAAAAGCTGTTGAAAGTGTCATTAAACCCCAATAAATAATAACCTAATTTTTCTTGATAGGCTAAACTTGGCTTTGTACTTGTGCTGCAGTAATAATATAGCAATATGTGCTGAAATTACCTTGGAATCCAATAATCATACAATTTTGCAATTGAAGAGTTAACATGTCTGATTAGCAAAAGTAATGAATTCAGAACCTCCAAATTTTGAGAACATGGTATATTGTTAACTGGTAAAGTGCTAAATTATTTTTTGTGATCAAAATTTGTTTACATGTATATTGTTAACTGGTAAAGTGCTAAATTATTTTTTGTGATCAAAATTTGTTTACATGTTTATTTATTTATTGGTGTTTAAAGTCACATACTTATGCATGATGGCTAATCATGACTGTGACAGTTTTACAGGTGGAGGAAGCCGGAGTACCCGGAGAGAACCACCGAGCATCGACGAGTAACTGTCAGCTCTTTAACATTCTAACTCTGTGAAGTTCCGCTCAAGCAGGGTTACCGCGGTTGAAAACATGTGCACCATCGACGTGCAGTATGCCTTAGTACACGGCGTCATCATGCCCCTTGTAGGCAAACAGGATAAAGTGCCTTGCCCAAGGACACAACGCGGGTCGTCCCGGACGGGGATTGAACTCGGCACCTCTAGCATAGAAGTCCAACAGTCTACCACTGAGCTACTGCACCCCATTGTTTACATGTCTTTACTTTGTTACAGTAAATTGTGACAAGGCAAATCTTCGGAGACTAAACAATTTCACTTCAAAGCTAATATGAAACACATCTACAGAATATGAAGTCTTTGAGATGTGATGCCTGCACTTCAGAATAAAACCCAAATATGGGCTTTCAGCATTCTACCAGTTATGAAAACTGTACAAAAATTGTACTGGAAAATGATTGTTTGCTCATTTGGGAGACCATTGATATCACGCAAACAAACACTGAGACTTACTGACATTTTAATTTACTATTTTGAATGATGTTTTGATTTTTAAAATTTCAGATACGTGAATTATTTTAATATTCATATTGAAATATTTTCAGTTTCTGGCAAAAGAGGTAGTGTTGAAGCTGAATCGATTACAACGACACCTCGAAGTAGTTTTGCTCAGGTTGAAGGTTCTCCCCCTCCAGCAAAAGCTGGTGCTGTTGTGACATCATCTAGAGCATCGAAGCGAAGGTAATTTATTTATTAGTTTATCTTTACAACCGTTATGTGAGATTTGCAGACGATCATACCAATGTCTGTTTCTATCAATTTTAAAATAACTTTTTTTTTTCTCTTCCAAAACAGGTTTAACCCTTTACCCAATGTAACGGCCAAAACCGTCCAGCGCTATTCTCAAAAATCGCCACTTAATTTTCAAAATATTTTCATTTTTTGTCTCAAAAACATAGGTTATGACCCCTCGTTGGAACGAGCTCGTCGAGCTCGTTCCAACGAGGGGTCATAACCTATGTTTTTGAGACAAAAAATGAAAAAAATTAGTTATTCAAGAATTTTTTTTGCAAGTGTCGTCTGCTTTTCATGTTAGGTAAAGTGTTAACCCTTTGCCCAACGTAACAGCCAAAAAAGCCAGCACTATTCTCAAAAATCTCCAATTAATTTTCATTTTTTGTCTCAAAAAAATAGGTTATGACCCCTCTATGGAACAAGCTCGTCAAGCTCATTCCAATGAGGGGTCATAACCTATGTTTTTGAGACAAAAATTAGAAATTCAAGAATTTTGTTTGCGAGTGTCGTCTGCTTTTCATGTTAGGTAAAGGGTTAAGACATTGTTCCAGTGAGGTGCATGAAGCTATGTTTCGAGCAATGATTTACAGTACAGTATTGTTTTCGAGCAATGATTTACAGTACAGTCGTTTTGGAAAGGTCAAAATCAACGCGTGGGTAATATTTCCATGCATGTGTTAACAGTGAATATCCAACATAAAACAGTGGAATCGCTCTCACGTTTTCAATGAATGAAGCATCAGGTACGACCCAGTGCTTCTTTCATTTAATATTTGCTGAAGACAACTGATTATTGATTGATAAAAGCATCCATGGGTAACACTGCCCATGAGTGGATTTGACCATTACTCGGCGGCTGTGCTGTATGAAGGCCCATTTTTTTAAAAAGACAGACATATATACAGAACCACACTTATGTTTGAATGGGTTAACGATTACTGGACGAGAGCGAGTGGTGCAGGGATACCACGAGAGCCGGTAGGCTCGAGTGGTTATCCCAGCGCCACACACTCAAGTCCAGTAATCATTAACCCATTCAAACATAAGTGTGGTTCTGTATTTATTACACACCCAACCATGAAAAAAAAATAAACTGTAATTAATCGCTAATTTAATTAAATAGTCGACAATTTGAACGGTTGAAAGAATTTTAGAGAGAAACGGGCAATTTTGTTAGAGAACCAGTCTTAAGTCTTTGACCTTGCAATCTGTAGAATCGCTGTTGATTCATTTTATTCGCAAAAAAATGTCGATCCGAATACTCAAAACTCAAAAGATTGCGTTCAGCATATCAGACGTCACAAATTATGAGGTCTCAAATGTGTTTTCAAAATTGTGTGTGCAGGCATCATTATATCTGGAGGATGGAAAATGTACAAGGATTTTAATTTGAATACGGTGCGAACTGGCCGCTCTGTTTAAATTTCGTGCTTTTTAAACTGAAACTAAAAATGCAAGTTGTGCTGTATGAAGGCCCATTTTTTTTAAAAGGACAGACATAATATGTTATTGTGGTGTCCATTCGTCTGTCAGCTTTTTCATGTTCTGGCTATAACTTTTTGATGGAAAGAGATATCACGATGATTTTGTGTATAGAATTTATGACCAAACCACCATGGTAAAGGTCACACATGGAATCGGCAAAAGCATACACTTCTACACTTCCAGTGCCGGCCCTCACCAAGTGATCATACCAGAAAATAAGTGGCCATACAAGGACAATGTCAGGTACAAAAAGGCCAATGTCTGACTGAGGTTTAAAATCATCAGACAAAATGTCTGATGCCAAAATTATCAAAGAAGTTCAGTGATCAGAACATCATGCATGCTGGAAATCATGTACATAACTAGCAAGCCTAAAATTAATGATTATTGTGATTTCTGGTCCTGGCAAGTTAGGAAGAGTGAAGAAAGTGACCCTACAGCTCATCAGTATTAACAGCATGTGAAGGAATATGATTTGATATAGCCATACATGTATCTAAATTATGTCTGAAGGATAATTCAGTTCTAATTCAGAATGAAACCAATCATACGTTGTTTGGCAGGGCTCAATGAGCCCTGCCAAACAAGGTATGGTTGGATGAATTCTGGGCAGTTTTTAGATGAAGGTGCATGTACACCTAAAACATTATTTCGAATAATCAAACTACATTTTGTAATATGTCCGATATCATTCTTAAATGACAGTCATGATTGATTTGGTGTCTGACATTTTGTCTGGAAGCACAATGAAAATTATTTTCAGGCCTGCAAGTGATATATAACAGGCACATAATGTCCCGCTAATTGGTACTCTTGTTTAGAGAAACTGGTGGTAGTTGTTGTACATTATAAACATTGTACTTTCATAGCTGTGAAGAAATGAATTTAGCTTAATAATTTTATATTGCATGTAAAAATCAGACTCACTGACCTATATAGTTATGGTTAGCTCCCTTAATATGCTATGGTTAGCTCCCCTCTTAAATTCTGTGAGTTCTGCCATTTGCTATATTTCAGTTTGTATTTGAGAATTAGCGAATGTACCATAACTCCTGGTGAGTATTCCTGCCCACGACAGAAAATATCTTACCACAAAAATAAGAATAATTTGAGCACTTTTAACCCTTTACCCAATGCAGGCGATTTCAAAATTTATTATTTTAATTATTTTGTAAATTTTTTCAAAAAATGTCAACAAAACCATATCATGTGACCCCCTCTTTGGAACGAGCTCAACGAGCTCGTTCCAAAGAGGGGTCACATGATATGTTTTGGTTGAAAATTTTCGAAAAATAATATTTTTTCAGTTGCTGAATTTGCATATTACGTGGGCGGATGCGGGTGATTCATTGGGTAATGGGTTAACCAATTTGTCCCTTGAAACTTTTTGTTCAATACTTTCTTGAGTTAAATTGTATTGATTTTTCCATCAAATCTAGGCGTGGCTGCTAGATTTGACGGAAAATGCTTTTTAACCCTTTACCCAACGTAACGGCCAAAACCGGCCAGTGCTATTCTCAAAAATCGCCAATTAATTTTCAAAATATTTTCATTTTTTGTCTCAAAAACATAGGTTATGACCACTCGTTGGAACGAGCTCGTCGAGCTCATTCCAACGAGGGGTCATAACCTATGTTTTTGAGACAAAAAATGAAAAAAATTAATTATTCAAGAATTTTTTTTGCAAGTGTCGTCTGCTTTTCATGTTAGGTAAAGGGTTAAAACACTCTTTGGATTAAGAGTTAAACACTGACAATTGATTATTATTTTTTGCACGAATTGGCCATTGTCCAATAAAAAAACTTCAGCATGTCTCTGTTCTATTAGAAGCTACCTACTCATGTCATGCGATCCAATGTGTGAATGAATCAATTGATCCATAAATGAATCAATTGATACATAAGTAAATACATTCTCACTTGTCCTGGTTAGTAAGTTGTAAAGCCTGACAGCAACTTATTTCTTAGAGTCCTCCAGTACCCTTCTTTCTATCCACACATATAATTCTTTGACACAATATAACCCCGAATGTTAAGAGGGTTATGAAATTCTAAATAAACAGTCCCAAAAACAAAGTTAGGCCACACAAAGTAGATCTTCTGTTTCTCAGGCCATTATTTGTGAAATTGCATGTGGGCGAGCGTTTTTTTTATTTTATTTTTTATTTCAGTAATTTCTTCTTTGCCATCAAAAGTTCGTGTTCTTGGTTCAAGTTCTAGGCCTCATAATCTACAGAATAGCATGGGTGGTGGTGTATTTCATCCCTTGTGTGCAAGAAGGCTTTGCAATGCTTTAGCATTGCAAAGCCTTCTTGCACTCAAGGGACAAATTCATCAATATTTTTAACTTGGGTAAAATTTCAGACATAAACCATTTAATTTTTATTTTTTTAAAGTTTAAATTGGTTATAAAAAGAGAGCATGCGGCAGCCAAAAGGACCATGTGGGAGGGCCTGAGAAATAGATTTTTTATTTTTTTTAGGCCTTATCTGAAGTTCAATGGAAGGGCATGCCGTCCTATTGTAAGGATTCATACAAATGTCAAATTAACTAATCCAAAGGACTTACTGGTCCTGTTACACAGAATACTGGCATTATACATACATGCTCTGATCCTTTATTTTACACAAAGTGAAATGTGATGATAATGAAAAATCTATTATCATTCCGTAAGATATTTCAAGGATTGCAGCGAGGTTGTTTTATGGGGGTAAATCGGTATGATTTTTTTCATCTTACAATCAATCGATTTTCCCCCTGACTGGCACGTAGAACACATTGGAACTCAGGGAACGAGTTGTCAAATGAATTGCTGAGTGACCTTCTAATAATTGCTTTTGTATATGTGAAGGCATATAATAAACACAGAATGATATGCATGTGAATGGGGTAATCAAAATGGCACTTGTGCCATCGCGAAAGGATAAAACTCGAAGCCTGTAGCCTCTTGTTTTATCCATGTACACTGGCACTGGTACCATATCGATAAACCCATTCAAACGCGCGTGTTCTCCTCTATAACAAAAGTTGTACATGACCAATGTACTGACCGATCTCATACAAGAATTGAAATGAATTATTTGTTGCTTTATCAAAGAATGAATGGGTGTGCGGTGACTCTGTGGTTACGGCATTGAACTTCAAACTGAAAGGTCCACAGTTCGATCCCTGCCAGAGGTAACTGCATTGTGTCCTTGGACAAGGCACTCCATTCTGATTACCCACGTCGGAGCATGGTAGAGCCATGTACTAAGGCATACTGCATGTCGATGGTGCACTTGTCTTCAACCAATGCTAACCCTGCTTTTGTGGAGTTGGTAAATTAGGGAGTCTCACAGTTGCTTGGTGGTTCTCTTGGGGTACACAGGCTTCGTCCACTCGTAAAACTGTCCAACATGAGGTGTCGAAAGTGCCATTAAATCCCAATAAACAAACAAACAGTTAAGGTCATTATTAAAACAGAATTTTAATCATTTCTTTTTCTACACTCTGGTTTCAAATCTAAGTTAAGTTCAGTTTGTTTATCATATAATCATCATCAAATACCTCATTACAGAAATATTGTTCGCAGCATGTGTAATAAACACGTTAAGTCAGAAGTCAGCATCATAAGTTTGTGATTGAGTTGGTTTTGAAAGTAGAATTGAATTAATCTTCTCTTATATTTCATTAACTTTTAATCTAAGTTGAACAGCAGACGATATTTGCAAAAAAACTCTCTGAATAACAAATTTTCATTTTTTGTCTCAAAACCTTATGTGATCAAAAGAATCTAAAATTTGTCACGATTTGATATGAAATTCCTGAACCTCATTCACTAAAATTGATCCTCAAATCATGACTCGAAGCACAGTGGCTCAGTAGGTAGAGATGCAGGCTGAAAGCCAAGAGGTCCTCGGTTCGAATCCTACCTGTGACAACCGCATTGTGTCCTTGGGCAAGACACTTCATCCCAATTGCCCACGTGGGGGCACTGTAGCATTGTGTATTAAGGCGTACTGCATGGCGATGGTGCACTTGTCTTGAAGCAATGCTAACCCTGCTTGTGTGGAGTTAGTACATTGGGGAGTCTGACAGTTGCTCAGTTCTCTCTAGGTACTCTGGTGTCCTCTACCTGTAAAACTGTCTGACACGAGGGGATCCTGGCTGTGGAAAGTGTTGTTAAATCATAACTTATTAGAGATTCTTGAATTATAACATTTTGCATGTGTGATTATTGTACCAGTGTCAAGTCTATAAATGATGGAATAATGAACTTCAATTTTGGACTATGACCTCTTTATAATCAGCTCTGGGGAGTGTGGTGTCTGGTGTAGGAACCTGCGAATCACACATTTTCGATTCGAATCTCAAATCGAATTGGGTTTATTAGTCAAAATGAAATTGAATCTTGAATGGAGTTCTGGGTGCCTTGTTGAAGATGACCGAGAGAGAGAGAGAGAGAGAGGGGTGGGTGGATGGTTGGGGGGGGGGGGGGGGGGGGGTGGGGGGGGCAGGGTTGGACTGTAAACCTGATTGTTCTGATTGAAACAGCTCAAGTCCCAACTGCTAAAATATTCCAGCTGCATGCCTTGATGATGTAGTTGGAATATTACCCAGGAACGGGTGCGAGACTTCCCAGCACTAAGCACTGCACAGGACTAGCCTCTGACAACAGCTCATCGTCAACATTGTTTGAAAACTTTACCTTTGGTAGACTAGTGAGGCATGGGAGGTGGCATGGGTCAGATGCTATTTATGTTAACCCTTTACCCAACGCAGACAATATCAAAATTTGTCATTTTAAATATTATTTTTTAAATTTTTTCAAAAAATTTCAACAAAACCATATCATGTGACCCCTCTTTGGAACGAGCTCGTTGAGCTCGTTCCAAAGAGGGGTCACATGATATGGTTTTGTTGAAATTTTTCGAAACATAATATTTTTTCAGCTGCTGAATTTGCATATTATGCGGGCGGATGCTGACGATTCGTTGGGTAAAGAGTTAATATAGATGAAATTTCTCTGTCTTTATTTTATGTTGTATTTACATACAAATTCCATCTGAACTATACGCTTTGTGAGGTGATGACAGTGATTGATACCAAGCTACATTCCCATGGAAAAATCAAAAAGGAAACAAATCAGGCAGCTGATTTCGAATTGAATCGAATATCAACTTAAGATTTGAAATCGAATTGAATCTTGAAGATTTGCAGGGCCCTAGTCTGGTAGTTAGAGTATTGGACATGAAATTGAAACATCCACCGTTCAGTCCCTATCACAAGCCTGGAAGTAAGCAATCTCTCATTTGCAGAATGAAGTCCCCAGAGCATGAACTTTTTGATACAGTGGGCATGAATCACCCACATTATCCTCTGGGCACCTCTTTCTGTTAGACCTGAGACCTTGATTCAGATTGAGGTTCACAGAGGACAAATGTGTTAATGCTACCCTGCTCTGCAGGGTAGCATTACCAAATTCACCCTTTGGGGACCTCATACTGCAGATGACAGTCTGCTTATTTCCAGGCTTGCCTATCAGGGGTAACACTTAATCCCTGTTGCCCACATGTGAGCACATGGAACTGTGTACGAGGGTGTACTACATGGTGAGCATGCTCTTATCTTCAACCGCTGCTATCTATGCTTGTGAGGAATTATTAAGTTGGAGAGTCTGACATTTGCTCACCGCTGCCCAGGTATTCCAGTCAGACATTTGCTTACCGCTGTCCAGGTATTCCAGCTTTCTTCATCCATAAAACTGATATGATGTGACCCTTACTGTTGAAATTGTTAAGCCCCAAGAAACAAACAAACAAGCAAGCAGCAGCTTTCTCCCCAATGTCTTAACCCTTTACCTAACCTGAAAAGCAGACGACACTTGCAAAAATAATTCATGAATAACTTATTTTTTTCATTTTTTGTCTCAAAAACATAGGTTATGACCCCTTGTTGGAACGAGCTCGACGAGCTCGTTCCAAAGAGGGGTCATAACCTATGTTTTTGAGACAAAAAATGAAAAAAATAATGAAAATTAATTGGCGATTTTTGACAATAGCGCTGGCCAGTTTTGGCCATTACGTTAGGTAAAGGGTTAAGAACCAAGCTTATGTTTTGTTTCTATTTTATTATTTTAATAAAAACTCTTAGTTTCATTATTTTGATATAATTTATGCTTAAAAATTTTTGTTCCAGATCCCTCAATAACTGTATAAGGTATGGCTTTGAAGTTAGATTGATGGTATTACCGTCATCTGTTGTCTTCTATCCCTTACTCTTGTAAAGAAAGTTCCAAGTCTGGAAATAAGCAATCTCTCATTTGCAGAATGAGGTCCCCAGAGCATGAACTTTTTGATACAGTGGGCAAGAATCACCCACATTATCCTCTGGGTACCTCTTTCTGTTAGACCTGAGACCTTGATTCAGATTGAGGTTCACAGAGGATAAATTTAGTAATGCTACCCTGCTCTGCAGGGTAGCATTACCAAATTCACCCTCTGGGGACCTCATTCTGCAGATGACAGTCTGCTTATTTCCAGGTTTGTAAGAATCTAGTCTTTAAAATTTGTTGAATTTATTGAAGTAACAACACCCTGTAAAATGATAACAACTGCTTCCCGAAGTTGGCCTGTAAGTCATGTATCACTGTTACATTGTAATCCTATTTCAAGAGCACAAGTTGCACTTTTATATTGGTCTGACCTCTGACCTCTTTTCTATTAAAACCTGATTAGTTAGAATAATTCATTGTTTATAGTAGTCAGAGATATTTTACTGATATTTGTTCTGTTGCCATTTATTGGAGGGTGCCTAAAGGCCCCCTCCAATAAACTGTAACCAAAGGGATCCATAATGACCAACTGAACTTGAAGAACATCAAAAGAATATGAAGCCTTTATTATGGAACCGACCTCAATATGTGGGGCACTTTTTTTAGGCCGCGACCATTTTACTCAGGGCGAGCCCTGTTATTATGGAACCAGCCTTGTACAAGAGCTTTGATAGTGGCTTTCAGCTGTAATAAGTTAAGTGATAAGTTCTAGATTTTTTTTTTTCAGTTGGAATTTGTTCTTTTGCAATTATTTTCTTACAGTTTATTGGAGAGTACCTGCAGGCAACCATCAATAAAATGTTTCACAACAAAATCATGTGATGAAAATTATCTTTTTCTCCTTGCTGAATATGAAGGACAAAAAAAAATATGATTAGTGGAGACCACTTAATTGGAGAGCTGTTAATTGTATAACTTTTTATTACTTTCCAAAGTGTTTACTGGGATTTCCGGGTTTGATTATAAATGATAACTTCACAAGTGAATTATGCAATCAACAATTGAGTCATGTATCTGTGCACGCAAACAAAGACGCTTTGCCATGGGTGTAATGGGGACTTCATTGTTTTTTGTTTTTTTGTTTTTTGGGGTTTTTTTTTGGAGGGGGGGTGCTTAACCCTTTACCTAACATGTAAAGCAGACAACACTAGCAAAAAAGATTCTTGAATAACTATTACTTTCATTTTTTGTCTCTAAAACATAGGTTATAACCCCTCATTGGAATGAGCTCGATGAGCTGGTTCCATTGAGGGGTCATAACCTATGTTTTAGAGACAAAAAATGAAAAAATAATGAAAATTAATTGGCATTTTTTAAGAATAGTGCTGGCTGGTTTTGCCTGTTATGTTAGGTAAAGGGTTAAATAATATAATTATCATTAATAATTAAAAGTAATAAGCAGAGTAATCGCTTGACTGGACTGGTTACATGAAATAATTCATTCGGGGTGAGGGACTATTTTGTAAAACACTCGTGCGCATTCTGTAGATTATGATGCCTAAAACATAAAACAAACCAAGAACATGAACTTTTGACGGAAAATAAATAATTACAAAAATAAAATAAAAAAACACCCACCTATATGCAATTTTATAAAAACTGGCCTGAGAAACACACAGTCTACTTTGTGGGCTCTGATTCAATAAATGTTGAGGTTATCACTGGAAAAGAGAAAAAAAAAAAAAAACTCCTGTTAATTGAATAAGTTACTCTGGTGAGGTGTCTATTTAGTTTACTTTATTGTGGCACTTGCACTTTACATTGAAGTCCAAATTGGGCTTCTGCAATGAATCAGTTCATTTGTGAGCACAAAAAGTGTAAAACTGAAACATGAAATGCCTATATTTAATGCTCTAATAGGGAAAACAGCTTCAAAAATAATATTTGGACAATATTCACACAAAATATAATGCTCTGAAAAGACTGCGTAGTAGCAGGTTTGGATATCTTATTTATTATTTGCCGACTTGTTTGAATGGACTGGCCAGTTAAATCATTCCCAATTATATGATCACCACATACTTGCACCACAATCATCCTAAAATGCAACTAGGAATTAAACCAATTCGCTCTTGTTTTACCAAGTTCACTCTGAGCATCGGAGACAGTGGAAGTTCGATAAAAGTGGAGGGGCACAAATTTTCAAGGCCACCATGGTTTGGCTCAGTGGGAGAAAAAGTCACGATCATATGTAGGTAAATGTACCGTGACACACTATAGTGTCTCATTTAGATGAGAATGCCGCGGTATGGTCACTGTACTGTGCATTTCTTCTACTTTAGAAATGGACCGAAGCAACCAAAGGTGGGATTCCTTGGCCAAATGTTGTTTGGATTTGCAAATAATATATTACAGGAATGCCTGTATATTGGTATGTTTGCATGCACACAGTTCAATTCATTTTGTCCCTATATCCCGATAAATTCTGTCCTTTAATTGGTCAGAATGCCTTGGACAAATAGCCATGGCAAAGGATGCACCCAACAACCAAGGTATATGACAGGGTGCAACGTCCAACGTCCAGGGTATATGGGCATGCAAAACATTGGGGGTATATGGTTTAAAGGAAAGCTTTTCACATTCACTCTCCTCGGCATAAAAATCAAACCAAAAAACCTGAAAATAGTCACAAATATTATCAGATTTCCGCCAATTCGATCATATTTTGCTGTTATAAATCAAATAGTCGAGTAATTAAATGAAACAACATGAGAAAAATAAAATAAGAGCAAATATCGTCCCCTGATTTCCAATGTGTTCTATGTGCACATACAACGCATTGGAACTCAGGGGACGGTATGTCAGCAAAGTACTGTTTACTCGTTTCCTTAATGACCCATGGGATGAAACTGTCTCTGTTGTCTTCTGTGTTTATAAAAACAGAAAATATTAACAAATTTGGTCCAAGTGAATGCAGAGCATGAGAAATTGCGTCTCGGTGTTTAAAAACCAACATCCAGGTATTAAATCTCCATATACCATACATGTTGGCGAAGATAACGTTTTTGTCCCATTTGAAACACAATACAAACATAGTGGAAATAAATTTGTTGACTCATTTCTCATGCTCTGCAATCACTTGGACTAAATTCAAAAAAAGTGGAGGGCACATGTCCCCTGTGCCCCCTCCCCTGGTTCTGCCCCTCTGCTGAACATTGCAGGAAAAATTTGTTTTGAAAATTTGATATTTTGAAAAGAGTGAGCAGAGGGTAAAGAAAAATCTAATATTACTTTCGATAAATGAAACAAACAGGAAAATTATTGATCAAAGAAAGATAATTCTGGTCTGAATATTGTTACCCCTTCATCAAATGCAGTGTTCAAAACACATCCAAAAAAGTACTTCAAATTTTATTATTTTTTTCATTTTTTGTTTAATTTATAGCTCATAGCACTCATTGGAACAATTGCATTGAGCTCATTCCAATGAGAGATCACAAGCTATGTTTTTGAGGCAAAAATGAAAATTTTTAGTTTTTAATTTTTTTTTTATTTATGTTAACATTCCATTCTTTATTATTATTGTGCAAGAATGTCCCCTCATGATCAAATGTCTCCATGCTGAACTATCTACAGCCAACATGCTTCAGCCTCAACTTGTAGAAGTCAAAAGTCTCCAGGTTCTGAGAATACCCCAACCACAATTTTTCGAGATTATATACACCCTCACAATAATACTGGGGAATATTTTGAATCATTGTTTGTCCAGAACATTGTTAGTTATGTGTAATTTATTGAACAGTTATGAAATGAATATGGCAGAAAAGATCAAGATGCTGTGAGGATAAAGTAGAGTCCATTCATTTAGATATTTCTAAACTCAATAACACTACAATAACAATTGCATATGAGGCCTGAAAAAATTAAAAATCTGTTTCTCGGGCCCTCCCACGTGGTCATTTTGGCATGCTCTCTTTCTATAACCAATATATACTTTAAAAAAAATAATAATTAAATGGTTTATGTCAGATATTTTACCCAAGTTATTAAAATTGATAAATTTGTTCCTTGAGTGCAAAAAGACTTTGCAATGCTTTAACATTGCAAAGCCTTCTTGCTCTCAGGGGACTAAATACACCACCACCCATGCTATTCCATAGGTTATGAGGCCTAAAACATAAACCAAGAACATGAACTTTTGATGGCAAAGAAATTACAGAAATAAAATATAAAATAAAAAAAAAAATGCTTGCCCACATGCAATTTTACAAATAATGGTCTGAGAAACAAGATCTACTTTGTGTGGCCTAATTTCCAAACAATTTGTGACAATTTGAGTGTTCATTGCAAATTGGTTATAGCATCAAGTCCTGTTAATTGAATGAGAAATCTTGTGATCTTATTGCATCAAGTCCTGTTAATTGAATGAGAAATCTTTGATCTAACAAAGAATTTCTCAGACAATTACTGAATCCCCATTTATACTTATACATCTATCTGGCATCAGTGCCTCCCATCCGAGCATTTAATCTATTATATCTTGTTTGACAGAGCTCCATGAGATATCATAGAGTAAATGATCTGTTTTTCAAAAGGATTCAGAAACCTCACCGGATTTGTATCAACCCCTTGTGGATTATATACTTTCACTGAAAAAGTGACTTGATAAGAAATGATTTTGAATCAAATACTGTATAAGCATTGGTATGTTGCTGTATCGGTCCCGTCGTAGACAGGTCAACTATGTTTTGTATTTTGTTACTCTTCATTCACACTCCTTCATTTTGTATTCAGTCACATATAATTTATTTTCACATCACAAGCCCAGCACCTTTTTGTTAAGATGTAATAATTGCACCTTACAGACATTTGTTATTAACATCTGCCAACATGGAGGGAACCACGTAGAGAAGCATGGAATTGAGGAAGTGTGTATTTGAAGCCCTCGGCTCATGGGTTTTCGACTGTTCTACTATTTCTTGATCGAAATCAATGCCCAAACTATCTTTGCATCAATAAAAGTGTAGTTCAAAATTATGGCTATAACTTTATGATGATGTTTTGTTTTAAATTAGTAATGCAAAAAATGTAATTTTCAAAAAAGTAATATTTAAAAATACTTACATATGACTCAGGCCTGGCAATCTAGAAAATCAAGGAGTTCAAAACAGTTGCCCTCCTCAGATTGCTTGGGAGTGGAATTGCACCTGAAATTTTCAATGCAAAAACTTGTATGCTATTTTGGTTTTTTTCACTTCAAGGTATTAATATTGTGACTGAAAAATTGTACTACATTCAGCAACATAGTGGACAAATTGGCACACACATCTCATTATTCAAAATGTTGCATTCAGTTCTCATGTGACTCTTCTACACTCAAAATGTATGAAAATGCAACACAGAATGGGTCATGAATTATTGCGAATCAGTGCAACATTGACAAATCGACCCCTGAGTTCCAATGTGTTCTCTGTGCCAGTAGGCACAGAGAACACATTGGAACTCAGGGGACGAAATGATAATAGATTTTAAAAGCAGTCCCAAACACTTCTGGGATTCCAGAAAATCAAGGGGTGCAAAAAATTGCTCTCCACAATTTTTTCTAGGCGTGCAGTAGGCGTGCAGCACTCCTAAAGAATGCCGGGCCTTATGACTGGATTAACTCCTTGCATGCTGCTGGCATATATTCCTACGTAGGACTAGAAATCACTTGCCATTGAAATAATAAGTATAATTTGGGCACCTTTGACCAAATATCCCGCCTGTAAATGGATTGGACTTTTTGACCATTGATTTCTTGAGTTAAATTTACATGATTTTTTTTTATCAAATCTAGTCATAGCTGCTTCAAAGCAGCCTGTCTTGATTTAATAAAAATATTTTGAAAATACTCAACAGGTTAAGAGTTAACCCTTTACCTAACGTAACGGCCAAAACCGGCCAGCGCTATTCTCAAAAATCGTCAATTAATTTTCATTATTTTTTTCATTTTTTGTCTCAAAAACATAGGTTATGACCCCTCGTTGGAACGAGCTCATCGAGTTCGTTCCAATGAGGGGTCATAACCTATGTTTTTGAGACAAAAAATGAAAAAAATTAGTTATTCAAGAATTATTTTTGCAAGTGTCGTCTGCTTTTCAGGTTAGGTAAATGGTTAATTCAGTCAATTTATTATTGTGTAATCTCCCCCTAATTTGCGTTTCTACCAGTCGCAATGCACTTCTACAGGCAAATATTTGAGCATATCACCTGTGTTGTTTTGCCCTAAAAAGTGTTATATGCCCTCACCAATAGGCAATTGAGCATCAAATGTTATGTCCTTCCATCCATCCTTCTGCATGACTTCTTGGGTTCCTAATGATAACTTGAGTATGCAATCAGGCATTATATGTTTGAAACTTGCACATATTGTTTAGAATGGCAAATACAGATCAAGTTCTCATTTGGTTGTGTTCACTAGAGTTATTCCCCTTTAGTTAGAGGAAATTAATTTATGTATGGTTTTCGGATAATTTGAATAGGTATTCAGAATTGTTTTTTAAACTTTCACTTATTGTATAGAATGACAAATTTCAGATCAAGTTCTCGTTGGCCCATATCCTTGTTCTCTGTACTGGAGTTATTCGCATTAAGTTTGTGAAATATAATATATTTTCTGGTTTCCGAATAATAAGTTGTGTTTACTTTACCTTTTTGAACATTAAAATTTTGTTTTCACATTTTCTGTTTCAGAGTTATTCCCCTTGACTTTGTGAAATATTTTTTTTTTTTTATAGTTTTCAGACACTAGCTCACGTCTGACTTCACAGATTGTAATTTTTAGTTTATCTTATCGAAGGTTTGTGATAAAGCAGGGACATTAGTGTCATGTAGTTACTGCCCTACTGGTGAGATTAAGTTGTGGATGAATTGTGGGATGAGCATCTCCAACAATGGAGAACTGGGGCACAGCCATCTTTAGTATTACCGTATTTACTCTATGTATTGGGACACTGTATGATTTGGGACACACGTTTTTTCCAGAAAACTAAATTTTTTTATGCTCCAAAGTTTGGGACATTCAGGAGATTTGTTTCCAGTTGGCCCGTCGCTAGGAGCAGACGACACTCATAAAAAAAATTTTTGAGTAACTAAAAATTTTCATTTTTTGCTTCCAAAACATAGCTTATGATCCCTCATTGGAATGAGCGCAATACGCTCGTTCCAATGAGGGATCATAAGCTATGTTTTGGAAGCAAAAAATGAAAGTATAAAAAAAATTGGACGGCGATTTTCGTATATAGTGATGGAAAACGAATCACACACAACTTTATTCAGCATCAAATCAAGACCAGGTTCTGTTCTTTCCCCATTTCTAAGAATTGGGACACCTGTGAAATTAATTATTTTTAGCTGTCCCAATACATAGAGTAAACACGGTACTCTAGTTTAAATATATCTCATTTTCTCCCACCACTGCATGTGTAACATACGTCTATCCAGGGTGAAATAGCAGGGAGAGACAGATGTATCCCACCCCACCCACGTGACGTTATTCATCTATAACGTTATTATGACGTTGTGCATATCGTATCAGCTTTTTGCTACCAACTAATTCATATTGACGTCATCAGAATGCCGTGTGTCAAAGTTTGGTGCCCTAAAACTCTTTAAACTCCAAGATGCCACCATTCCCAATTGATTTTGTGGTATATACCTTTGGTATATACGTAACTTTTGCATGCTCTTTCCGATGGTGTCATTAGTTTTTTAAAACAACGAATACCAAATGAGTTGGTTATATCAGCACGTGACCGCCGATTACCTCTGACTAACGTTGCCGCTGTATGTGGGGGGAGAAAAATAATCCCTGATGGGTACGGGTGTGGGATGGGAAAATCTCACCCTCGGGACAAGATATTTGGTCCAGACACTCGGCAAGCCTCGTGTCTGGCCCAAATATCTTGCCCTCGGGTGAGATTTTCCCATCTCACACCCGTACCCATCAGGGATTATAATAATCTTGTGAGAAATTTATGGTTTACTTTCTGACCAACTTTTATGTTGTGGACTGTTGAATCTAAAAAATAACGTAGACATTCATTTTCTTTGAGTCAGTGCTAGAAATGTTGCTCAATGGTGTCTTGATTTGGCCAAATGTTTGATGACATTATCATTAGAAACGAAGACTAACCACAACCATACAGTATGTAGAGAGTAGATTGTAACTAAATCACCCATGGAGTGGAGTTATCATCCAAAGCACCACTTTCAAATTCTGTACATATGGACAAAAAACAAGCAGCATTTCAGCCAATGGACCTCCGGGTTTAACCCGGAGGTCCATTAGCTGGAACTTTGCTTGTGTCTGTTATACTTCACAACAAATTTGCAATTATTGCTTGGTTGGAGTCTCCACTCTACGGGTGATTTAGTGATAATACCCTCTCCACATACTGTAGTTGTTTGATTATGCCACGTAGTATCACTAATTGTGTTAATATCTTGGTATTTTCAAGGCCAGTTAAATTGGTGTTGAAACTATTAGGGAATTTTACTGTTGACTTGTCGATTGTCATTAGTCGTCTGCCAGTAGTTGACAACTAATCAACTAGCCAAAACCCATTGCTACAACACTGTAAGAAAGGGGCAGGTAGTACCCATCATTACATCTAGCTTGACAGTTAAATACCACCAATTTTCCGTTTCTATAACTCATTTTTATTTGGAAATAATGTGTGCAATATGCCAGAATTAAGTGCTCAATGTCTTATCATTAGCTCAACTTTGGCGAAGCCAAATTTGAGCTTATGCCATGGTCCGTCTGTCCGTTTGTCCATCAACAATTGGATACGGCTCGGGCTAGAGGCCGTATTTATGAACCAATCTTTACGAAACTTCTTGGGTACCTTTGTTATGACCGTGGGACGAGAACGAGTGTTTTTGGGTGCGGTCCAAAATTCAAGATGGCTGCCAGCCACCATTTTGTACCGACGATGCAGAAATCTGTTTTTTGTACAGAACTTCCATATGAAAGCTCTGATTTGAATAATTTTTTGTATGAATGTTAAGTACCATGGGATACATCACATATAATACAGGTTTTTTCTCGTGCGTAAATCATGCAAATTAGACTAACTTTGATGTTTTTTGGTGTAACTTTCAGCACTGTAAGTGCAAATGCCAATACGGCTCGGGCTAGAGGCCGTATTTATGAACCGATCTTTACGAAACTCCTTGGGTACCTTTGTTATCACCGTGGGACGAGAACGAGTGTTTTGGGGTCCAGTCCGAAATTCAAGATGGCCGATGGCAGCCATTTTGTACAGAATTTGGTGCAATCAGATTTTTGCACAGAACTTCCATATGAAAGCGCTGATTTGAATAATTTTTTGTTTTAATGTTTAGTACCATGGGATACATCACATATAATACAGGTTTTTTTCTCGTGCAGAAATTATGCAAATTAGATGAACTTTGATTTTTTCAGTGCTACTTACACACAGTAAGTACACATGTCAATACGGCTCGGGCTAGAGTCCGTATTTATGAACCGATCTTCACGAAACGTCTTGGGTACCTTTGTTATCACCTTGGGACGAGAACGAGTGTTTCTGGGTGCGGTCCAAAATTCAAGATGGCTGCCAGTGGCCATTTTGTACCGAAATTAGGTCTAATCAGTTTTTTGTACACAACTTCTATACGGCTCGGGCTAGAGGCCGTATTTATGAACCGATCTTTACGAAACTTCTTGGGTACCTTTGTTATCACCGTGGGATGAGAACAAGTTTTTTGGGTGTGGTCCGAAATTCAAGATGGCCAACAGCAGCCATTTTGTTCCAAAATTAGTACAATCAGTCTTTTGTACAGAACTTCTGTATGAAAGTTCTGATTTGAATAAATTTTTGTATGAATGTTTAGTAACATGGAATACATCACATATAGTACGGGTTTTTCTCTCATGCAGAAATTTTGCAAATTAGATGAACTTTGATCTATTCAGTGCTACTTATACACTGTAAGTGCACATGTCAATACGGCTCGGGCAAGAGGCTGTATTTATGAACCGATCTTCACAAAACTTCTTGGGTACCTTTGTTATCACCTTGGGACGAGAACGAGTGTTTCTGGGTGCGGTCCAAAATTCAAGATGGCTGCCAGTGGCCATTTTGTACCGAAATTAGGTCCAATCAGTTTTTTGTCACAACTTCTACACAGCTCATATTTGTGAACTGATCTTCACGAAACTTCTTGGGTACCTTTGTTTTCACCTTGGGACAGGAATGAGTGTGTTTTGGGGTGCCTTTGTTATCACTGTGCTATGAGAACAAATATTTTGGGGTTCAGTGAGATCTACTCTGGGACTCAAAGATTTTTTTCTAGTTTAGCATCTAACTGTCACCCACCTTTATAATACTTTACCTATACATTTGTTACAGGCAACAGTTAGTATTTATGTACAGACCGTTACAATACTTTATATGTACCTTTGTTATCAGGTCATTACCTAGATGTTTGTCATTGCTGTGTCACATACTATACATGTACATGTCTTTGTCTTGACAAGTTGAGCTACAGTGTCATTGACACTTTCATTTTAAATGTACATTGATAATCCAACAGCCATTAACTTATTGTTATCTTAGTCATGATAGTTGACGAAATGAATGACACATTGAATAATTTTTCTTAAAATGTCGACACCAGCCCATGCCAGTGGTGAGTCAAATTTCCACAAAAAGTGTGTAATCATTACATAATCCAGGCCTGGCATTCTTTAGGAGTACAGGAGTGCTGCATGCCAAGATAAAATTGAGGAGGGCAATTTTTTGCACCCCTTGATTTCTGAATCTGTTTGGGACTGCCTTGAAAATCTATTAACCTTTCGTCCCCTGAGTTCCAATGTGTTTTCTGTGCCTACTGGCACAGAAAACACATTGGAACTCAGGGAACGATTTGTCAATGTTGCATTGATTCGCAATAATTCATGACTCCATTCTGTGTCGCATTTCGATACATTTTGAGTGTAGAAGACAGTCACATAAGAATTGAATGCAACATTTTGAATAATGAGAAGATGTGTGTGCCAATTTTTAGCTCAACTTTGGCGAAGCCAAATTTGAGCTTATGCCATGGCCCGTCGTCCGTCTGGCCGTCTGTCCATCTGTCTGTCAACAATTGGATACGGCTTGGGCTAGAGGCTGTACTTATGAACCGATCTTTACGAAACTTCTTGGGTACCTTTGTTATGACCGTGGGACGAGAACGAGTGTTTTTGGGTGCGGTCTGAAATTCAAGATGGCTGCCAGCCGCCATTTTATACCGACGATGCAGAAATCTGTTTTTTGTACAGAACTTCCATATGAAAGCTCTGATTTGAATAATTTTTTGTATGAATGTTTAGTACCATGGGATACATCACATATAATACGGGTTTTTTTCTCGTGCGTAAATTATGCAAATTAGACTAACTTTGATGTTTTTTGGTGTTACCTTCAGCATTGTAAGTGCAAATGCCAATACGGCTCGGGCTAGAGGCTGTATTTATGAACCGATCTTTACGAAACTCCTTGGGTACCTTTGTTATCACCGTGGGACGAGAACGAGTGTTTTTGGGTCCGGTCCAAAATTCAAGATGGCTGATGGCAGCCATTTTGTACAAAATTTACAGAACTTCCATATGAAAGCGCTGATTTGAATAATTTTTTGTGTGAATGTTTAGTACCATGGGATACATCACATATAATACTGTTTTTTTTCTCGTGCAGAAATTATGCAAATTAGATGAACTTTGATTTTTTCAGTGCTACTTACACACAGTAAGTACACATGTCAATACGGTTCGGGCTAGAGTCTGTATTTATGAACCGATCTTCACGAAACGTCTTGGGTGCCTTTGTTATCACCTTGGGATGAGAACGAGTGTTTCTGGGTGCGGTCCAAAATTCAAGATGGCTGCCAGTGGCCATTTTGTACCAAAATTAGGTCTAATCAGTTTTTTGTACACAACTTCAATACGGCTCAGGCTAGAGGCCGTATTTATGAACTGATCTTTACGAAACTTCTTGGGTACCTTTTTTATCACTGTGGGATGAGAACGAGTGTTTTGGGGTGTGGTCCAAAATTCAAGATGGCCACCAGCAACCATTTTGTTACCAAAATTAGTGTAATCAGTCTTTTGTACAGAACTTCTGTATGAAAGTTCTGATTTGAATAAATTTTTGTATGAATGTTTAGTAACATGGAATACATCACATATAGTACAGGTTTGTTTCTCGTGCAGAAATTATGCAAATTAGATGAACTTTGATTTATTCAGTGTTACTTATACACTGTAAGTGCACATGTCAATACGGCTCGGGCTAGAGGCTGTATTTATGAACCGATCTTCACAAAACTTCTTGGGTACCTTTGTTATCACCTTGGGACGAGAACGAGTGTTTCTGGGTGCGGTCCAAAATTCAAGATGGCTGCCAGTGGCCATTTTGTACCGAAATTAGGTCCAATCAGTTTTTTTGTCACAACTTCTACACAGCTCATATTTGTGAACTGATCTTCACGAAACTTCTTGGGTACCTTTATTTTCACCTTGGGACAGGAATGAGTGTGTTTTGGGGTGCCTTTGTTATCACTGTGCTATGAGAACAAATATTTTGGGGTTCAGTCAGACCCACTATGGGACTCAAAGATTCTTTTCTAGTTTGGCATCTGACTGTCACCCACCTTTACAATACTTTACCTAAACATTTGTTACAGGCAACGGTCAGTATTTATGTACAGGCCGTTACAATACTTTATATGTACTTTTGTTATCAGGTCATTACCTAGATGTTTGTCATTGCTGTGTCACATACTATACATGTACATGTCTTTGTCTTGACAAGTTGAGCTACAGTGTCATTGACACTTTCATTCCACTATGTAGCTGAATGTAGTGCAACTATGTAGCTGAATGCAGGCCTGGCATTCTGAAAAATGCAGGAGGGCAAAAAATCGCCCTCCTCAATCAGCTTAGGAGAGCAATTAGCTTTACACAGCATTTTAAGTATCCAGTTGAACGAACTCATTGAAACTGAAACCAACAGACTGCATCAGTGATTTTATTAACTTTACTGGGGGTGCGGTGGCTCAGTTGGTAGAGGTGCAGGCTGCAAGCCGAGAGGTCCTCAGTTCGAATCCCACCTGCGGCAACCACGTTGTGTCCTTGGGTAAGACACTTCACCCCGATTGCCTACATGGGGGCACGATGACGCTGTGTACTGAGGTGTACTGCATGTCTTCAACCAATCTAACCCTGTCTGTGCTGCGGTGCAGAGTTCAGAGTTATGATGTTGGAGAGCTGACAGCTGCTCGCCGTTGCTCGGTGGTTCTCTCCAGGTACTCCGGCTTCCTCCACCCGAAAAACTGTCAGAGTCACGATTAGCCATTGTGCATAAGTATGTGACCTTAAACACCAATAAATAAATTAACTTTACTAAGGTAAAGCGAAATCTCTTAGACATCTAGATGTCTCGCTCAACAACCAAACACACACTTGACAAGACCTGTGTGTGTACCCAGACCTGTTGTCCAAGAAAGTCATACCCCTACCACTGTCACCTTCAACCCCCCAAGGGGGGTTGAAGGTGGTAGTGGTAGGCGTATGACTTTCTTGGACAACAGGTCTGCTTGAATCTACAGTCACATCCTGGTACAAGTGCTTCAAGTGACAGGATAGTAGTAATGGTAGTATATTATAGTGTCAATATTCCTTGAATAATTACCCCTCAAACTGTGATGTCAATTGTTGAACTTGAAACTAACAGAAAAGAAAATATTGCTGTGACCCATTTTGCTTCAAATGATTGCAACTGTGTTTGGGTATGGTTGCAGCCATTACCTTTTACCACTAAACCACTTTCAAAATGAAATTACGTGATGTTATGTGACTTCGAAGTTAAATTACATTTTTGCTTTACAACAAAAATTTAATGCGAGCATAATACATGTAATCTCAATCATCCCAGACCAAAATATTTAGGAGGGCAATTTTTCGCTCTCCTTAATTCTTTCAGGAGGGCAGTAAGGAGAGCTAAAAAATCGCTCTCCTGAAATTACCAAGCCTGTGAATGTAGTGCAATTTTTCAGTCACAATATTAATAACTTAAAATAGCATACAAGTTTTTGCATTGAAAATTTCAGGTGCAATTGCACTCCCAAGCAATCTGAGGAGGGCAGTTGTTTTGCACTCCTGGATTTTCTAGATTGCCAGGCCTGATAATCCGTGAATTTAGTTACAGTGGGTTCTCTGGGTTATCTTTTGGTACAGGAGCCTCATTCCAGGCATCATCAGTCAAAATCTTATGATATTTGGTATACAGCATCTTTATAGAGGTTAGTTCAAGTTTGCTCAAATTGATTCTGGGTTTATATTTGGTCTCCTTATCAGAGCCCAAATTTTAACTTAGTGTAATATGAGAACAATTCTTTAAAAATCCTCTTCTTCTTCAGATCCACCAGTCAAAATCATTTGATATCTGTTACACATCCCTGTGGGAAATGAAGCAGTGCCTGTTCACTGCGGTAAACAGGCTCTGTTTTACTGGTAGAATGCTTGGGAGGTGCAAACCCTCTCGAAAATGGGCAACATGGCTTATTAACGCTCACCCCTGGTCTTGAGTTGATACTCATGTTGTGGTCATGATTAGCCATTGTGCAAAAATATGTGACCTTAAACACCAATAAATAAATAAATAAATCTGTTACACAGCATCCTTAGGGGGGCAGATTTAAATTTATTCAACTGTCCAGAGGTTCCCGTCAGGAGCCTGAATTTTAACTTTGTGCAATAGGGAGAATAATCTTTGAAAATCTTCTTCTTCGGCTCCACCAATCAGAATCTTTTAATTATTAGAATACAACATACTTATGGGGGTCAGATTCAGATATATTCAGATCTTTTTCCTGAGTTAATATTGGGCTCTTTGTGAATGCTTGGGTTTTAACTTTGCGCTATATGAGTATTATTCTTTATCCCTTTACCTAACATGAAAAGCAGACGACACTTGCAAAAAAAATCTTTAATAACTAATTTTTTTCAGCGCTATTCTCAAAAATCCCCAATTAATTTTCATTATTTTTTTCATTTTTTGTCTCAGAAACATAGGTTATGACCCCACGTTGGAACAAGCTCTATCCGAGGGGTCATAACCTATGTTTTTGAGACAAAAAATGAAAAAATAAGGAAAATTAATTGGGGATTTTATAAAATAGCACTGGCCGGTTTTCGCCGTTACGTTGGGTAAAGGGTTAACATCTTTTTATTCAGATCCACCAGTCAGAATCTGTTGATATTTGGCACAGTGGAGCCCACTTAATTGGATATCTCTTAATTGAATAACCTTGTTAAATGAATATAATTTCCCAACACAAAAGCATTTACCATACCACCATACAGATTTGACCTGTTAATTGAATATAGGTTATGGAGTTAACTCCTGTTAATTGAATAAAAAAAATCTTGTAACCTGTCGAGAAATTACCCTGACTCTCCTCAGCTTTTCTTTGTTTATAGACCTATTTGGCCTCAGTATATCCAATACAGGCATTTAACCTATTATATCTTGTTTGACAGAGCTCATGGAGCTCTGTCAAACAAGATATAATAGAATAAATGCTAAGTTTATGTCTAGAATACCGTAAAATGGCACAATCTCTGTTAATTGAATACTCCTATTAACTGAATAGTTTTCATTGGCAAAGTGGCTATTCAATTAACAGGGTTCCACTGTATATGAAATACTCAATGAGGTTAGATTCAAGTTTGTTGAAATCATGTTCTTACTAATCAGGCCTTCTGTCATTTTAACCCTTTCTGCTTTAAACATGCTATTAATTGAAAATAGAATATGTTTTCATTTTTGGAATTCATTAAAAAAAATAATGAGGGGTCTTTAATTGAGTTTGAATAGTATGAGCTGGTTTTGGCCATTATGGTGGGCAAAGAGTTTATTTAAATGTGATAAGTGAGCTTTACTCTGAGTCAGTACAGTGCAGTGGGTTACTTACTGTTAATAATTGAAAAAAATTTATAATTTATTTATTTATTTATTGGTGTATTTAAGGTCACATATTTCTGCACAATGGCTAATCATGACCACAATAGTTTTATGGGTGGAGGAAGCCGGAGTACCCAGAGAGAACCACCGAGCAACGGCGAGCAACCGTCAGCTCCCTAACATACTAACTCCAAACAAGCAGGGTTAGCATTGGTTGAAGACAGGTGCACCATCGATGTGCAGTATGCCTTAGTGCACAGTGTCACCGTGCCCCCACATGGGCAGTGGGGGTGAGGTGTCTTGCCCAAGGATACAACACAGTTGCCGCAGGTGGGATTCGAACCGAGGACCTTTCAGCCTGCAGCCTGCTCCTCTACCTACTGAGCCACCGTGCCACCCCCTCCCCCCCCCCCCCCCCCCCCCAAAAAAAAAAAAAAATTTATAACCAGAAAGTGTGACTAACCCTGTGCAATGCACAGGGTTAGTCACACTTTCTTGTTATAAGGTATTGGTAATGGCCATATCACACACTACATGAAAATATACTCGGACTTCGGCTGTAAAAATGCACAGGGTTCGTTGGTCTATTATTGTTACATAGGGTGCAGGAATCAAGGAACTAATGCAAATACTTATACAGGATTGTGGAAATATTTTTAAAAATAAATTCCAAAAATGAAAACATATTCTATTTTTAATTAATAGCTTGTTTTTATTACTCTATATTCTGTCTAAATATTGTAAGTTTTGGTTCCTATGAAGTATTTGTAATAAAGGAGGTCCCTTTTTGGAACTCTGTGATGCTTGACAGAGCTTGTTCTTTCAAGCCACTGCCCCAGTCAGTGGAAGTCAATGCACCTTTGTCATGTGAACATGACAGACCCCTTGGGTCCTCTTGTCTTGTTGTTACCATTGATGAATGTTCTCAGTGACAATCATCATTCAGTGAAATTGTGTGAAAGACTTCACACCTTTATTGATATAGAATATATTCTCTTTAGTCTCACTGCTAATTAATTGTCGGCTGTCCCTATTTGAATACTAACCTTGAAATATGCTAATTAATTGTCGGCTGTCCCTATTTGAATACTAACCTTGAAATATTTAGCTTGTCTGGCTGTTGTGTTATTGTGAAGCCATAGTTCTACAAAATAACACCCCCAATCTTCCAAACAATCACTCAAAACAGTCAAATGTTTGTGCATGAAACAACAGGATATATATTTCAACGGGAATCTGAGAATAGTTTTTTGCTGTACCTCTGTTAGGATTTCCGGGAAAGGAAATGAGTCAATTTAACCCTTTACCTAACATAGCAGCAACATGACTTGAAATATACTGACACTTTGTTAATAAAATTGTACAAATATGGCTGTCATTGGAACTGGCTCAACTCAGTGAGCCAGTTCCAATGACATTCACATTTGTAAGATTTTATTTTAATATTGTTTATTTTTTTAAAAATTCAGTTGATGTTTTAAATATTGAAAAAATTGTGTTGGGTAAAGGGTTAACATGTTTTATCAGTACACAACAGGTGACCTCATGGGATCCTGGAACACTCATAGCAGGTATGGATTCTCGCAACCATTTGTGCAAGAATCTAAATGAATTCTCCCAAATTTAGATGAAAATATAAGCCCTGAACAAAATTACTATAAAATCAGTCCAATAAAAAAATCATTGGATATGTGCAAATATATATATCCAAGGCTACAGGTGTTGTGTTAACACTTGTGGAATGGATGTTTCTTCCCAGACAATAACTTGAATTCAGTGAAAACGTAGGAAGTTTCAGACAGTAAACATTCACTTTCATCGAAGAGGTACATTTGCCATTGCTGGAGTCAGATTGGGGATTTGAGGGAGGAGGGTATTATGGTGTGATAATACTTATTGTCCCTATATTCTGATAAATTCTGTCTTTTGATTGGTCAGAATGCCTTGGACAAATAGCCATGACAAAGGGTGCACCCAACATCCAAGGTATATGAGAGCGTGCAACATCTTGGGTATAAGCACATGCGAAAAATCGGGGGTATATGGTTTAAACGAAAGCTTTCTTTGTTTGCTTGCCTTGACATAAAAATCGAACAAAAAAAACCTGAAAATAGTCACAAATATCATAAGATTTCTGACAATTCAATCCTAAAAATAAAAGAAGAGCAAATAATTAGTCCTGTGAGTACCAATGTGTTCTATGTGCCAGTAGGCACATAGAACACATTGATACTCTGAGGACGATATGTCAACAAAATACTGTTTACTCGTTTCTTTCCAACCTACTCAGAATTGTTTACAATTGGCTGTAACATAAGTGCAAGCCTCACTTCGGAACTAACTCAAGCTTTTAGAAACTTTTCCAAACAAGGTGGAAAAGTACTAGAGTGCAAAAGCACGAAAAAGATCGAAAAAAGGGTTGAGCAAGACCAGCGCTAGAAATTACAGGTACTCACTCTGCACACCTCTTGCGTTTATCGATCGCGTGCGCAACAACTGTGACGTCAATTCCTTTTATTTCCACCATTTGTACATGGTCGGAAATTTTTGTGACTCGTGCTATACTTAGCTGTTTCTTCGTGAACAACTTATTGTGTGCAAGAGAATTGTATCCTTTTGTCAAGCCATCAAATTTATTATTGATTAATGTTATTTTTGATCATTATTGCTTGTTTCTTCACACTTAATCTTCTTTTTTCCCCACGTGTGAACACGACCTTTGTTCTGTTTTCCGTCGGCGGGGAGCTTGATTCCATTTTTATCATTCTCATTATGCCAAAGACTATTCCTTGTACCTCTTGCTTGCAAGTGAAACATGTGGATGACTCTCATTCCACATGTGTCACTTGCAACAATTGTTCTCAGGCCCAATCATGTGGTGTTTGTGGGGTTTGGTCCTCAAAATTCTGGGCTTCTGTTAACAAGGTGGTTCTGTCCAGAGCTAGAACCCCTCGTTCTCAGGGTAAGGGTAGCCGTGCCGTAGCAGACATTTCTGCTGGTGCACGTGGTGACTCTGTCACACAGGATTCTGATCTGTCTTTTTCTGTGGCGAGTTCCTCTGCAACTGTTGACGGTGCTAGTTCAGTGATACCTGACGTGAAGACTGTGGTCTCTTTGTCTTCTGATGTCACTCTTGAGGCATCTGTTTTCGCAGAGAGCTTCTTCGGGGTCATCTCGGTGACCCTCTCCGATCTGCCTCCTACGCCGTCGACAGTTGCTGAGGAAGTTGTTACTACAGATCCTATTCTGTATGATGGTGGCTCTTCCATCTCCTCTGGGGATGGTCTACAGTCTCGGGGGACTGAGGCTATATCTGCTGGTGTGTCCATGAGCTCTCAGCCTCCCCTAGCTTCATGACGAAGCTGTGTGGGTTTGCTGTCTGCTCCACCTCATCTGGCTAGGTTTGCTCCTAGTCGGTTGAGCGGTCGGTCGCTTCGGCAGCGATTCCTCGCCCCTCGAATGAATCGTTTATTGTTCCTCCTTCCTCTGCTCAGGTGCCGACTAGCAGGATGGGGTTGGGACCTTGGCATCCAGGGCCTGCTGTTCGGCAGTGGTCAGTGACAGCCCGGTTAGCTGTCACTCTCGGAACCTTCCTCTCATCTGGTTGCTTTCTGGCAACCCTCAAGTTGGCCTCCCTGTGCCTCCTGAGGCACAACCTCCTTTGGTCGGTCGCCGAGATGTCTCGCCTGGCCCCTTGGATACTGCTCATTCTTCCCAGGAGGTTTCTGCAGGTCAGCCTGAGTTGGGCTACGTCCCCTCTGCTACCGAGGATGACGCTTATCTGGAAGGTGATGGGCCCGTCTCGTCAGTCTTGGGGCAGGCTTTGGATTTCGTCTTCGGCTTATTGCCGGACGTTCAACCTTCAGACCAGCCATCTGTGACCGTCCGGCTGCGGTCCACTGTGGAGCACTGTAACCCTGTTGAGCCTTCTAGCTCTGGGGCTTTGCGTCCTCTGCAATCGGCTCAGGTTGTTGAGTCCTTCCAGGGCTTAGACACCAAAATGCATTCTAAGGCCCTCAAGGGTTCCTTCTTTTCTAGAGCTGATGCCTTTCTGCCTCTATTGCGGTTTTGCGTTTACGATTCCGTCTGTCCACCCGTCTTTCAAGGGATGACTACTGTGGATGAGGATTCTTCTTCCCTCAGGTTAAGTTCTCCCGATATCGGTAGTTGAGTCTATGGTAGGCCTGTCCCGAGAGAGCAGGGTGCTTCTGAGCAGCGTGCTGTTATGAGGTCTGCCTCTTTGGTGGGACCTCAGTTGTTCCATGGTTCCGTGTAAGCTGATCATGGCAAAGTTCTTTGTCATTCGAAGGACCAGCTTTTGCTGCGACAGCTGGACCAACCTGCTGCTGCAGGTGGTGGTCATTCCAGGCCCGCCAAGCATGCTGCTGTGTCTGCCTCGTCGGCTGCGCCTTCGGCTCCTTCTGCTCCTTCTGCACATAAGAAGCGCCGACGTGGCCAGGCTCGCTGGCAGCCTCAGGCAGGAAAGTCTCAGGACTCTGTCACTTCCCGAGGTGGTTTCTCCTCTCGGGGGCCTCGTCGAGGCTGCAAGTGAAGGTTCTCACCTCAATTCGCCTCCAGTCGGAGGAAGGCTGTCGCTGTTTTTCGAACGTTAGACAGAGATAACGTCAGACCCTTGGGTCCTCGACGTCATTCAATCCGGTCTGCGACTGTCCTTCCATCGGCAACCCAGTTTATCTCGGGTGCCCCTCCCGACTCAGGTCCCTTCCGATTCTCTGCGTCAGGACCTTCTGGTGCAGGAGATCAACAATCTTCTCTCCAAAGAGGTGATCGAGGTGGTCAGGAACACCCTTTCACCAGGGTTTTACTCGAGACTTTTCTTGGTGCCGAAGAAAAACAACCAATTTCGTCCTGTCATCGATCTGAGTATCCTGAATGAGTACATAATAGCTCCTTGTTTCAGTATGGAGACTTTCCGGTCAGTTCGACGTTCAGTTCATCAGGGCGACTTTGCTGCCAGTATCGACCTGAAGGATGCCTACTTCCATGTACCCATTCATCTGGCATCACGGAAATAACTTCGGTTCTCGTTTCGGGATCGAGTCTATCAATTCAGGGCTCTCCCGTTCGGTTTGAACCTGGCTCCTTGGGCTTTCACCCGACTGCTGTCACATGTGCTTGCTTTCCATCGTACTCAGTCGGCTGTGACTTCGTCAGCCTACCTGGATGACATCCTCCAACGGCACCACAATGCTGCTGTTCTGGAGTTAGATGTCTGACAGTTTCTTTGTCTGCTAGCGTCACTGGGTTTCAGAGTCAATCGGATCTCCTTCCTTCTCAGTGATTCCATCATTTGGGGATGGATTTCGACACTCTTCACAATGTAGTGTTGGTCCCCCATGCTCGGGCGACGATTCTTTCCGCCTTGACTCGGAACCTGCTTCAATCTTCCTCAGTCTCGGCCAGGCCTTTCCTTCGGATGCTGTGCCTTTGCGGTTCGGTGACAGATCTCATTCCGCTCGGTCGCTTGTTTGTCCGACCTCCCCATCACTTTCTGTTGGATCATTGGCATCCGAATGTAGATCCGCTGGACCTGGAACTCCCTGTTCCTCGGTCCTTGCTTTGTCACCTCCACCCTTGGGTCGATGTTCCCTGGCTGACATAGGGTGATCCGTTGGATCTTCCTTTGGCCGATCGCATCCTTATTGCGGATGCCAGCGATCGGGGCTGGGGTGCGACGTTGGATCCTCTCGGTCTGTCCACTCACGGCGGGTGGGACAGCGAGCAGGTGGGCCTGCATATCAACCAGAAGGAGCTCCTTGCTCTTCTGTTGAGTTTTCAGCTTTGGATCCCTCACCTGTCAGACCATATTGTCCTACTTCTTTCGGACAATTCGACAGTAGTGGCCTACATTCGGAATCAAGGAGGCACACATTCGATTCCCATGTATCGGCTATCTCGGATCTTCTTCTGTTGGCACGGGATGTAAACGCTCAGGTGTCCATTCGACACGTTCCCAACTTGAGGGTTGCCAGAAACAACCGGGTGAGCGCCTAGCAGACTCGCTGTCCCGACGCGACAGTGTCCTTCCCACCGAATGGATGCTACATCAGTCGGTGTTTCAGGCGATTTGCGAGCGGTGGGGCTGTCCTCAGGTCGCTAGCAGACTCGCTGTCCTGACGCGACATTGTCCTTCCCACCGAATGGATGCTACATCGGTCGGTGTTTCAGGCGATTTGCGAGCGGTGGGGCTGTCCTCAGGTCGCTAGCAGACTCGCTGCCCTGACGCGACATTGTCCTTCCCACCGAATGGATGCCACATCGGTCGGTGTTTCAGGCGATTTGCGAGCGGTGGGGCTGTCCTCAGGTCGACCTTTTCACTACTCACTGGAATCATCAGGTAGAGACCTTTGTCTCCCCTTGTCCAGATCCTCTGGCTTTTGCGGTAGACGCTCTGTCCCTGGACTGGACAGGTTGGATCAGCTATGCCTTCCCTCTTGCACCGATTCTTCCTCAAGTATTAGCGAAGATTCGTGCTTGCAGTTGCAGGATTATTCTGATCGCACCTCTGTCTCCACAGAGGGTGTGGATCACTCTGCTGCGGTCTCTGTTGGCAGATCGGCCGATTCGTCTACCTCTACGTTGCGATCTTCTTTCCCAGGGTCATCCCAGGAAGTCTCACAACAACCTGGTCGACGAGTCAGTGAGCTTCATGCGCTATCTGTTGATTCTGTCTTCTTCAGAAATGAGGCTAACAGTGTCACCTTCACTACTGATTGCTCTTTTCTGGCAAAGAATCAAGTTCCTGATTCAGTACCTCCTCCCATCTGCATTCAGGCTCTCCCTGCTGTCGATGGCCGGAGACCTCTTCTTTGTTCTGTTCGTGCGATCAAGACTTACATTACTCACACTCAGTTCATTCGCAGGGGTCGGAAGAGGTTCTTTCTGTCTCTCATTCCTAAGAGGCAGTCTATCTCTTCCCATTCTATTTCCAGGTGGATCTGTCTTGCTATCAAGCTGGCTTATTCTCGCTTGTCTGTGTCGGATCTTGTTTCGAACCGGTTTAATGCTCATGAGGTTCGTGCCATTTCTACATCCTGGGCGTTCTCCAATTCTGCTTCGCTCTGGGATGTTATGAATGCGGCTTACTGGAGGAATGCTTCTACCTTCTCCTCCTTTTATCTCTGCTACCTTCAGCAGCAATCTGGGGACCTTTATTCTTTTGGCCCTCTCGTTGCTGCTCAGGCTGTTGTGCACCTCGTTAAAGTTGTTTTTATCGTGGTTGTGCTTCGCTCAGCCTTGTTCTTTTTACGTGCCTTCTCTCTATCTTCATTCCAGGTTTCGCTATTGTTCTCTGCCCTCCTTGCTTTTCTCTCTGCTACTCTTGTTGGTATTGGTTATGTGATTCACCTCCTCCTTTTGTTTATTCAGCCAATTATAAACAATTGAGAGTAGGTTGGAAAGAAATTAACATTTTTTAGTAAATTTTGTTTCTTAACATACGTACCACAATTGTTTACCAGAGGCCCACCCTCCCTGGGGATATCTGTGATATCGATGCCTCCCCGCTAAATCACAAACTTCTCGTTGGCAGAAATACGGAATTGACGTCACGGTTGTTGCGCATGCGATCGGTAAACGCAAGAGGTGTGCAGAGTGAGTACCTGTAATTTCGAGCGCTGGTCTTGCTCGACCCTTTTTTCGATCTTTTTCGTGCTTTTGCACTCTAGTACGTTTCCAGCTTGTTTGGAAAAGTTTCTAAAAGCTTGAGTTAGTTCCGAAGTAAGGCTTGCACTTATGTTACAGCCAATTGTAAACAATTGTGGTAGGTATGTTAAGAAACAAAATTTACTAAAAAATTTTAATTTTCTTAATGACCCAAGGGATGTAACTCTATCTGTTGTCTTCTGAGATTATAAAAACAAAATAATTATCACAAATTTGGTCCAAATGATTGTGGAGCTGAGAAATGCATCCACAAATTTATTTCCACTATGTTTGTATTGTCTTTCAAATGGGACAAAAACGTTATCTTTGCCAACATGTATGGTATATGAAGATTTAATACCTGGATGTGTTAATAACAGAAAAAAATCTTGAGATCCAACAAAAATAACTCTCCTAAACTTTTCTGAACTCTTGATAAAAAAAATTAGAAAGGAAAATTAAAGTGGTATAAATTACAAAATCTGCTACGCTTTGTGGTTCACAAATTTAAAAAAAATATTATTATACTATTAATATTATGCTATTATATATTAAAATATATATTAAAATAATATTATATTATTAATTAAAAAAAGAATATGTTCTCATTCTTGGAATTCACTTTAAAAAATGTTCACAATCTGGTATAAGTGTATCAATTAGTTGCTTGAATCCTGCAGCCAATGTAACATGTAACCAACCAATGCATTATACAGCCTTATTGGGTGTGCGGTGACTCAGTTGGTAGAGGTGCAGGCTGCAAGCCGAGAGGTCCTCGGTTCGAATCTCACCTGTGGCAACCGCGTTGTGTCCTTGGGCAAGACACTTCACCCCCATTGCCCACGTTAGGGCACGGTGACGTTGTGTACTGAGGCGTACTGCACGTCGATGGTGCACCTGTCTTCAACCAATGCTAACCCTGCTTGTGTGGAGTTGGTATGTTGGGGAGCTGACAGTTGCTCGCCATTGCTTGGTGGTTAAAACTGTCACGGTCATGATTAGCCAATGCGCAGAAATATGTGACCTTAAACACCAATAAATAATAATAATAATACAGCCTTATTAAGTGTATATTTTCATGTAGGGTTTGATTACCAATTTTTATAACCAGAAAGTGTGACTAACACTGTTTATTATATGACTATGTAATTAACCACTAAATATCACTACTGTTTGACGATCTTTTCCTGGTCCCCGGAAAATCCAAAGTGTGGAATCCAATTCTGTATCACTCCAGTATGACTGACTATTTATGTGTGCTTTCGAATACACATAATTAGCTGTTGCGATGGCAGAGAGTAGTTTACACCAAACTGGAATGGATGTGCTTGAACTGCGGTCCGGGATTTTTATCACAGTCATGATATTTTTTTTTATCATATTCACGTGCATTGGGGGAATGTGCATCTGTTACAAAAATATGTGTAAACAAAAATAGTTCTTTTTAAAAAATAGTTCTTCTAATATAGCTCTCAGAAAAACCGAGTTGAAAAAAAATGTGCAACAAGAATTGGTTCCACAAGTAATATTAAAATAATCCAGCTGATCCTGGTCTTCACAAGACTCAATATCGAATTATTCTCTGATATCTTAAAACTGAGCTGCTGTAAAAACCTTTGAAATTAATCTCCACTGTGCATTGCTGAATGTGTTCCAACTCTCAGTTCTTAGTGCAAGTGTGAGGGGTCACATGATATGGTTTTGTTGATATTTTTTTTTAAATATTATTTTTTCAGCTGCTGAATTTGCATATTACATGGGGGGATGTGGCCGATTTGTTGGGTAATGCTGTCACTGCAATTTTCAAAGTTTTGTTGTCAAATTATTCACTCTCAGTGTCACATCCTATGATGATACGCTTGAATTTACGAGTGTGTAATATTGAATTGTGCAGTTTCTATTTATTGTGTATGTGTGGGGGTTGGGTTATTGGCTATTAATAGTTCTGTCGCTAACTGTAAGGAATTTTGTTTTGTTTTGTAAGCGATCAGCTGAGTCGATCACTGAAATGCAAATAGAGTGTATTCATGCACCTGTTACGTTCCCGGAAACGAGTCATCTATATGATTCAGAATCAGAATGAGTCATCTATGTGATACGGAATCGGAACACATTATGTGATACGTACCGTTTCCTGTAGTTTTCAGTCCAAAATCTATATGATTGTCAGATAAAATACAGACATTGGGAAATGTTCTTGATATACGACATCTGGAATCTGGATTACGTGTATGAACATCATATAAGAATGCATCTGGTTGGACTTTATGCATCTGAGTGACATTAATGATGTAAATGACAGGCATGGCAATCTAGAAAATCAAGGAGTGCAAAACAATTGTCCTCCTCAGATTGCTTGGGAGTGCAATTGCACCTGAAATTTTCAATGCAAAAACTGTACTGCATTCAGCTACATAGTGTAAAAATTGGCACACACATCTTCTCATTATTCAAAATGTTGCATTCAATTCTTATGTGACTGTCTTCTACACTAAAAATGTATCGAAATGCAACGCAGAATGGGTCAAGAATTATTGCAATTCAAAGCAACATTGACAAATTGTCCCCTGAGTTCCAATGTTTTCTCTGTGCCTACTGTAGGCATAGAGAACACATTGGAACTCAGGGGACGAAATGATAACAGATTTTAAAGGCAGTCCCGAACAGGACTGGCATTCCAGAAAATCAAGGGGTGCAAAAAATTGCCCTCCTCAATTTTTTCTGGATGTACAGTAGGCGTGCAATACTCCTGCACTCCTAAAGAATGCCAGACCTAAAATGAAATGCTTCAGCATAAACAGAGTCAAGCAAGAAAGCTGACACACTGTCAAAAGGGGATATTTTCTGTAAAAATATTAGCTTCAGTCATGAAATTCATGTTTAATTATAGAACACAACTCAGGTAGATGTCTGTCCAGGAATCAATGACCCTTGGTGGAGTTTTTCTGTGAACATTTGGCAACATGAAATACAGCAAAAACTTCATCTTGGGACTTTAATTGCAGTCCCCAGTACTCCACCCGCATCTTTTGTCTTAACATTTTGTCCATTGTTTGCTCCCCAAACCTTTGGGGAATGTCGTGGCTCATTGATTTAGAGCATTGCAATTCAGATTGAAAGATCATGGCTTCGATCAGTATGTACATTACCCGTATTGTGTCCTTCAGCAAGACACTTAATTTCAATTGCCCAAGTGGGAGAAAGGAGGCACAGTGTACAAAGGTGTACTGCACATCATACACATACCTTCAGCCAATTCTAACTGTGCTTTTGAGAGGTTAGTAAATTTGTAAGTTTTGAAGTTGGACAGTTACTTACCTTCTGCTCGATAGTTCTCTCTGTGTGCTCTGCCTTCCTCCACCCTTAAAGCTGCCCAATTCAATATGACCCGGCTCTTGAAAGTGCTGTTAAACCCCAATGAATGAATGAATAAATATGGCCTGCCAGGACACTGGTCATTACTCCCAACTCTCACTTCTTGAATATTGAAACCTTGAAAATATCAGGAGAAAATTAATTTCAGAAATACAGTGGAGACCTCTTTATTGTATATCGCTTAATAGAATATTACAGTTAATTGAATATAATTTCCCAACACCAAGACATTTACCATACCTTTAGCTGAAACTTTGAAAATACCTCTTGTTGAAATTATGTGAAAAATTGGACAAAATACTATTTAATATGATTGAGTCTGAATCGATCGCTCAGGTCACCCACCCGAGGACTAACCAAGCTCGACGTTGCTTAACTTCGGTGATCTGACGAGAACTGGTTACCACAACGCCATCGCACCCCCGAAGATGAGAAGAAATCACTATATGAATCACATGAGTCTCATGGGATAACCCTTAGCAACTCTCTGCAGTTGTTTGCACATTCTATTTGGAGATCTTCTGGATGGAGCAGTAAAATGCACCCTTGGATGTTTGAAAGAGGCTGCTGTCAAAACAAAGCAGCTGGCCCTATGACGGGATTTCACTCAAAACCTCATTACATTTTGAACAAGCAGAAACACTTGTCATTCTGAAAAGAAATGGTCATACCATGATTGATCAACTTGCCGAGGTACCTCCAGCTGTGTTCAGATTTTTGTCGAATTACACAAAAACATGAGATTTTTTATGTAATCAAGGTACATAAAACTAGCTTGAAATCAGAATGTCCAATCGAATATACAGATTTCTGACAGCATACTTCAGTCTGCAGCACAGTGTGCATAAAATAAGGCCTTGTGAAACCTTGAAATTTGATTTGATTCAGGATTTATATCCCAATTTAATTTGAATCGTGCCATTTCAGAAATATTTATTTTGAAAAGATGTTCTCAATATCCCATTAGGCAGCTCCTCTTGAACTCTTTTTCTGTCATCAGGTCTCCTATACAGGAGGGGGAGGGGAGGGATTGTCCTAAACAGGAGGGGGGAGGGGAGAGATTGTACTATGTCCTTATGTGACTGTCTTCTACACTAAAAATGTATCTATATATAGTCTGCGTTGAGTAAAGGGTTAAATGACTTGCCCACACAGATGATTTGCAGTTGAATTTTCAAATCATGGAGATCTTATCAAAATCCTACCAAGTGTCACCCTTTGCACTTCTTTTTCTATCATCAGGTCACCTACACAGGAGGGGGAGCAGAGAGATTGTCCTTTACAGGAGTGGGAGGGGAGGGGTTGTCTTTTACAGGGGGGGGGGGGGGGGGGGGGGCAGAGGTTGTCCTATACAGGAGACCTGATGATAGAAGAAGAGTTCAAGGTAATTGCCCTTTGAAACTACATTCATTCCATTCTGGAATATTCCGCTTTTTTATTTATTGATTTTCCCAAAGAGACGAAGTACCATACCATACAGTACCAGAGTGGAGACTAACGATTGAAAGAAGGTGCAATATCTACAGTGGGAGGGGAGGGGTTGTCTTTTACAGGAGGGGGGAGGGCAGGGGTTGTCCTATACAGGAGACCTGATGATAGAAGAAGAGTTCAAGGAGATTGCCCTTTGAAACTACATTCATTCCATTCTCGAATATTCCGTTTTTTTTTTTTTATTGATTTTCCCAACGGTTGAAAGAAGATGCAATATCTCCAGCTTGAAGAGCATTGAAATTTGATTTGAGATTCAATTTGATTCAGTTCAACCAAAATTTGAGATTTGCAAGCTCCTATTTATTTATTTATTTATTTATTTATTGGAGCTTAATGACACTTTTGACAGCCAGGGTCACCTCATGTCGGACAGTATTTTGGGTGGAGGAATCTGGAGTACCTGGAGAGAACCACTGAGCCACGGCAAGCAACTGTCTGACTCCCCAACGTACTTACTCCACACATGCAGAGGTAACATTGGTTGAAGACAAGTGCATCATTGATATGTCAGTATGCCATAGTACACAGTGTCACCGTATCTCCACATTGGCAATCAGGATTAAGTATTAGTTTTTTATTATATTTTCACTTGTTTTTCCCGAACTATAAACATCGTATCCTACTCGACGGTGATATTACACTCTCAAAATGTTATTCAACTCTCAGGGCTGACGGACTATTTTAATTAACATGTGAAGGTTGACAAAACATTTTTGGCCAAGCTACCATCAACAATCCCATTATAAACATTACGTTCAACAACTATTCCCAGAAATGCTGAATGAAATATTCCAAGAAACAATCCAATTCACCACAATACAGATACACTCAGTTGATTTCCAGTTAGAAAATTTACAATGCACATTTGTTTCTTGAATAATGGAACGTTACGTCACAAATTAACAGCAGTTGGTTTATATATTTCTATGCATGCAATGGGGCGATTCAAGTTTCACACAGTTTCCGAGAGTTAGTTATCTATTTCATCCCTGCTGTAGGTAAAAATGAATGGGAAATATAATAAACACAATAGTGAACTGTCTGGACCAACGAACACTCCGACCACACACTTGAGGATAAACCACATGCGTCGATCCAGACATTTCACTATTGTCTATATAGACATCTTTATCATGTCTTGAATATTTATTATGTTCAAACTTTAATGATGTAATCTTCTGTTACAGATCAAGTTCATCTGCTGCTACTACAGCATTTGCTGCTGCCACAGCAGGTTCAGCAAATCCAATTGAACATCCTAAAGGTATCAACAGGTTCCTTTCTGCTGGAGCAGGTGAGTTTAGATTGCATTGCCAAGAAGGGTTCACTTGTCACATTGAAGTATATTTGTGTATTCTTTTTTGTCTCTGTCCCTCTCTATCATGCATTAACTCTCTGCATTCCCCGTGGGAACCCTGGGATGTGAAGAAGTGCTTGTTTACTGTGGTAAATAAGCTCTGGTTTACTGGTGAAATAGGACCCGGTCACCAATGCTTGCGGAGGAAGAGTCCTCTAAAATAGGCAATATGGGTATAAATGATTGGCTGGACTTGACTTTGTATATCCATGTTGTTGTCATGATTAACCATTGTGCAGAAATATGTGACATTAAACACCAATAAATAAATAATAAATAACTCTCTACACAACAAAGTCAAAACACAATATTTTGAATGTGACCAATTGAATTTTGTTTTACCAAGCTACATTAGCTCAGTAAAAAAAGATTGAATTGGTTAGTCCCCTAGTTGCATTGTGGGAAAAGTTTACAGCTTGAAATTGTGGGTTTTTGACATGAGTGTGCAGAGGCTTAATGATCTGTGTTTCTTACTTTGTCATCAGTCTGTTTCATTCTTTCTTATTTCATGTGTGGGTAAATTAATTAACTCAGGTTTAGAGCATTGAACTTCAAACTGAAAGTTTGACAATTTGATCTTGATAAGCAGTAACTGGAATTGTCCATGGGCAAGACACTTAATTCTGATTGCCTACATGGGGACACAGTGGTGCTGTGTACTAAGGCATATCGCATGTCAATGGTTCACTTATCGTCAACTGCTGCTAACCCTGAGTGTGCAGAGTTAGTACCTTGGGGAGTCTGACAGTTACTTGTTGTACTCAGTGGCTATCTCTGGGTACTCTGGGATCCTCCACTTGTAAAAGTGTATGACCCAAGCAGGCCTGAAAATAAGCAGTCTGACATATGCAGAATGAGGGCCCCATGAGTGAATTTGATGATGCTATCCCATACAGTTGGCCAATTTATCCTCTGAGTACGTCTTTCTGTTTAGTTTTGAGACCCTGATTCAGATTCAGGTTCACAGAGGGTATGGCTATCTCTGGGTACTCAGGGATCCTCCACTTGTAAAAGTGTATGACCCGAGCAGGCCTGAAAACAAGCAGTCTGACATATGCAGAATGAGGGCCCCATGAGTGAATTTGATGATGCTATCCCATACAGTTGGCCAATTTATCCTCTGAGTACGTCTTTCTGTTTAGTTTTGAGACCCTGATTCAGATTCAGGTTCACAGAGGGTAAATTTAGTGATGCTACCCTGCTATGCAGGGTAGCATCACTAAATTCACCCTCTGGGAACCTCATTTTGCAGATGACAGTCTGCTTATTTTCTGACTTGGACCCGAGGTAAACCTGCCTGTCAAAATATTGCTAAACCCTCATTGAACAAAACAGAAATTTGGTATGATTATTTATGCAGTACCTGCAAAAACAAAAGCTTTTTAACCCTTCAGGGCCTATTTCCGATTTTGGTCAATTTTTACTGTATTAGAACAGGTGCTCCAACTTGCTGTGTTTGGGTAAACTTACAAGGTAAACTCTAAGTACATTGGCAGTTGTTTCTATGCCAGTCTTTGCTGCCTATATTGGCAGCCAAGACTTGCATAGAAACAACTGCAAAGTCACAGAGTATTAAATGTCACAGTGTGGCAAAAATGTTTGAAAAGTGTCATGTCATTTAAGGTTTAATCTAATGTATAAATGCGAATGTCTGTATCTCTCTATCTTTGTTCCGGGTGAACTCCTCTGTTTCTCGGCGGATCGATCTCAAATTTTGTACATGGGGGTAATTCATCCCTACGAGTAACATGGAATAGGTGCCATGCCCATGTGGGGTGACTTTGACCTTGAAATTGATGACCTTGAACTTTTATTTCGAAAACGGCTGGACCGATCAGGCTAAAATTTCATATGTGCGGGTATATTGACCCATCGATCATTTTGACTCTATCGGGATGTCCGTGCAGTGTGATCTTGACCTTCAAACTGGTGACCTTGATATATTCCTCCGCTTCTCGACCGACTCCCATGCAACGCCGGGTATTCACCCGCTAGTAATATTTAAAACTCATTCCCACTTTTTCCAGTTCTAGGAACTTGAATTCTAAATTAATTTTCAAAGGTGATTTTTAACATGTGTAATTCTTTTTCATTCAAAGATACTATGCCACCAGCCAGGAGACCCTCAGTTCAGTAACATTTTGTTCTTATTTAATTGTTTTGTTGCAATTATTGGAGATGCCTGCTGGCATTCTCTAAGAAATTGTAACAGCATTTTGACAAAACATTTTTTTCTCCTTCTGAGCTGACAAGAAGGTAAGGAATATGTTCAGACATATTAACTCTCCTAGAATGCCTGGGAAAATCCCTGAAAGTCAGTTTACTTCCCTGCTTCCTGGAAGGGAATCATTTTGGGCATAAAATCACGGAAAAATAAGAGTCGTGTATTTTCCCCTGTTTTGATACATTCACTGTCATATCACAGGCCTTCAAAGCTCTGATTATAACAGATAAGACAAGAAAATGGATATAAGTGAAATATATTAAAGAAAATTGTTTTTTATCATGTTTATTTCACTTATGTCCATATGTTTTTTGGTATTATTCATTTCAATCTGTGCTTTGAGGTTGAATTTATCAGTCTCAAGAGTAAAAATAGGTAACTTAAGCACATCATCTTTAGAAATCCACCTTCACTTGAATAGTGTTTCCTCATGTATAAAATATACGAAAAGAAATTAATATATCAGGGTTTCTGCTTGGGGAAAATTTGTGGGTCTGGTAGTTTAAAAAAAGTGAAACTCAGACGCTGAAGGCGTCTGCCTCACATTGCCGAATGCACGTGGGAATAGAGGTGGGTCTGGGAAAATTTTGATCTTTAGGTGCTTTCTGGTGGCCTCTGGGGCATTCTGGTCGCTAAAATGCTGAATAATTGAATTGAAAATATGTATTTTTTCCTCCTACAATTCTCTAAATTCCCACGGGACACACAATACCACATCTGGCCGGAGGTTTCATCAAAATACAAACCCAAAATAACACAAAATCCACGAATCCTGACAGTGACTGCGATGCTTGACCTCAATTTTTTTTTATACAACCCGATACATGCCAACGTAAATAATTGGAAATGCAGAGATAACGAAATATTCGAAAAGAACCATGATGCGGACGTGTGACGTCATGCATGTGCAATAACATCATTTATCGCTCGAAATAAAAGCCAGTGATTTCGGATCAAACACAACAATTTGAGTCCGAAATTTTATAGGCGATGTTTAAGATTTGAACTTTGTTTCTCCCTCTCGTCTGGGGGTTATAAAGTATCAGGTTGTCACCAGTAATAGATGGCATAGTATACAACATAATTATGCCTATATTTTGTGGCAACAAAGGATCCTGGGTATCGTTACGATACAGCATTGAACTCGACATTTTAACCACCAGCTTTTCTGACTGATCATAGTATGATCGGCGGGGGTAATGGGTCTGGTCGACGGACCCGCTGCCGGTCTAGCGGAAACCTTGAATATATAATTATCTATTTAGTTCATATATCGACTTTTTCATTCAGTTTTTCAATTGATCCATGATCTATCAATGCAGCCTTTTTGAAGAATATAGTTGAAAAATGGTTCACTATTTGCACCCAGAAATTCATTCACATTGCATCTGTGTGCCGTGCCAAATATTTACAGGTGAAAATTGATACATAAAATTATTTCTCAAATATGTCCATACAGTGGCCTAATTTATATTTTCATCATTTTATGGGCATTTTAGTGGTCACTGATGTCAAAATTTGGAGATCTCTGAAATGACCAAGCTGAGAGGTCAGTTAGTATCTTCACCTGAGTCACATAGAGTAGTTCAGTGTGGCCACCATGGACTAGTCACTTCCCATGGGTGGGCAATATTTAGGCCCCTGCGAATCCTAATTTTAGGCTTCAATCGAATACTGAATTGAATCTTAACCCTTTACCCAACAAATTGCCCTCACCTGCCCGCGTAATATGCAAATTCAGCAGTTGAAAAAATATTATTTTTAGAAAAATTTCCACAAAACCATATCATGTGACCCCTCTTTGGAACGAGCTCTCCGAGCTCATTCCAAAGAGGGGTCACATGATATGGTTTTGTGGAAATTTTTTAAAGAAATTTTAAAAATGATATTTAAAATAATAAATTTTGAAATTGTCTGCATTGGGTAAAGAATTAAGGAATATTGGAATCCAAATCGAATCTGACATTGTATTAAATACCTATAGCGGGGGAGGAATTCGTCACATACAGGTGAATTGTGCACTTGGTGATACCTTCTTGAAATTTGGCACACTGTTAGTGTAGGCTATGAGGTTCTCAAAAACGATCGGCTACAAGTTGACACCGACCGGTGGCGACCAGTAGCGGCACAATCCAAAATGGCCACCAGCGGCTGAAGGGAACCTCCTTTTCGACGGTCTACCGACTATACATCCGATTGTAAGGGCGCGAAAGTGAACTCTGATCCACGCACGTGTTGGAAACAGACGTGGGAGATGATGTAGAATAAAACGAGATTCTCTATACGGACGCATCAATTTCTTGGAACTTGAAAAGAGCGTTGTTTCTCCGGGATCAGCGTCATTCAGGCAAACCTGAATGACGCTGATCCCGGAGAAACAACGCTCTTTATGAAGCAGTCTCTTTGCCATACAATCTCTTGTTTGGCGTAATTCCGCAAGCAATTCTGATTTGTCTGTCGAAATTAATTCGAGAACGCGATTGTTCACAAAAATCATTCACAGAATGAGTGAGAATCCTCTTCGTGTACGGACTAGTACTGACTGGGAACGTTGTTGCTTTTGCCAGCAAGACAGTTCCAAGAAATTGATGCGTCCGTATAGAGAATCTCGTTTTCATGACGCCTATAAAGCTATTGAGGAAGACATAACGCGCTTCCTAGATAATGGCGTTGAGCTTCCATATAATTTGACCATTGATTGTTTGATGAGAGAGAGTGATGAGTGTATGTCGATGTCACTGTTGACGAATAAGGCAATATATCATAAGACATGCCGTGACAGTATTCGGACTCACATCGTACAGCGCGTGCTACACAAGCGAGAGCGAAATGAGGCAGTGGCATCCTGCTCCACGCTGAGTCCTAAAAGAACACGGACAAGTTTTGAATCTGGCTGTGACAGGAAACTGCCCCAGTGTGTTTATTGTCACAAACGCGAAGGTGACAGCAGTGAGCCTATTTGCAGATCAATGTCTGATAACAATAAACTCAAAATTATGGCAAAGGAAGCCGAGAACTGGGTTGTTTTTTCTCGGGTCAATGCAGCATTTGATTCCGCTGCTAGTGATCTTTACTATCACAAAACCTGTTATTGTAAGCTTGCCAATGAAGCACGAGCGGCTAAATCTAAAAAGTCGAAGAACGCCGAACATTCCGCGTCAGGCCTGCCCTATGACCCTCTCGTTATGGCAGAGCTCATAACATTTGTTGAACACAACGATTCCGCGATGAAGCTTGTCGATCTCAAGAATCTGTACAGTCGGAGGTTGAAGCAAGTCGGTTCTGATTGGCTTAGTGAAGAAATACATTCCACTCGATTCAAAGAACATTTGTTGCAGAAATTGGGCGATGGCTGGGACGCCTTCACACAGGGTAGAGATGTGTTTATTTCAAGTAGGTTTCGAGTTGGCTCCTTGTTGTCCGAATCTTTAACTCGTATAGTGTCTGAGGAAGAGGCAAAAAAGATAGTTGATGTGGGTCTTCTTCTGCGTAAACACATACTCATATCTCAAGCTCCTTTCACGGGATCATTTTCATCTTATTGCTTGAGCGAGCCTGTACCCAACTCACTCCTGACTCTTCTTAGAGTTCTACTTGAGGGCACATGTAGTATACAGAACTTAGGCGATGATGAGACTGTTAATGCCAAGACTCGAGTGGCTTGTACTATTTCACAGATGTTGATCAGCAATTCAGCGAAACGCTCCGAACATGCACAAAATGTTCACCAGAGACGTGACAGAGAAACTCCAATGCCTCTTTATGTGGGTTTGAAGTTGCATGCCCATGATCGTATGAAAAATCTTATCAGAGATTTTCATCAAATGGGACTCTCTGTCTCTTATGATCGCGTAATGGATGTTCGCAGGAGTTTCGCGAGAGCTGTTTCACTGCGGTTCAAGAACGAAGGTGTTGTAGTCCCAGCTAACTGCAAACGTAATGTTTTCTCGATAGGAACCACTGATAACATTGATGTATCTGGTAGATCTGATATGCATGGTACGTCCATCACACTCATTGGTCAACTGAGCAGGGACAATGTGGGTACTGATCCCCCACCACTGAGTTTAGATGTTCCAGAAGACACACAAATTGAACTCCCAGACGACTATGCATTTGTTCCTTTCGTTGAAGACTTTGGTGGGGACATCAGGCTTGAATCTCCAGATGAATGTAATGTACGGCCCAATGAATATGCAGATTTGAACGTGGGAGAGAATGACTGGTTGTCTCATGTGTCACAGATCAGCAATAAAGGGAAGGTTGATGGCAGCTGGCAGCTTGATGAAGTCCCTGTGACCTTTTCAGGCTTCTTTTCAAAACATGAAGATCAAGACAATGTCAAACCTCGTGCAGTTATTGGGGTATTCCCTGTTTTCAGTGAGCAGAAAGCGGACTCACTCAGTATGCAGAAGCATGCTATGTATGTGGTCAGGGAAGCTACTGCTTTCGTAAACCCCGGCCAGATACCTGTCATTGAAGGTGACTGTCCGTTGTATGCCAGGCAGAAAAAATGTCAATGGCTGTTCCCAGAGGAGATAGGTGAGGATCGAATGGTGTGTATGATTGGATTCCTGCATCTTGAAATGTGCACCCAAGAAGCTGGTGGTAAGCTTATGGGTGGTTCTGGTTGGGAGCGAATGTTTCACCTCGCAAAGATATTCACACCCGGTGTAGCATCATCCCTACTTGGTGGGAAACATGTCAAGAGGACGCGACAGGCATATCTTCTCACTCTAGCTTGGCTTGAGATCCTCAGAAAGAATGCTTATGAGATTTACTGTCAGCAGACTGGGCCCCATGAGTCATTTGAAATGTGGGAACAGAGGATTCTTTCACAATCTCCAACTGCGCGCTATTGGGGTGAAATCGTTCGGAACTTTCTCTTGACAAGCTGTCAATTCGTTCGGAACCAACGAATCGGTAACTGGCCTGGTACACTGTGTTCTATCGATGAGTTGTGCAGTTACTTTTTTGCCCTAGGACATACAAATTATTGTCGGTGGGTCCCCGTATTTCTGAGAGACATGTCTCAGCTACCCAGGCGGCATCCTTCAATCCACAACAAATTCATGGAAGGCCATTTTGTGGTCCAGCGTAGTGAGAGGAAGTTCAGTATGATGGGTTTAGATCAGAGCCAAGAACATAGTATCCAACTACTCAAAGAAGACAGTGGTCCAAAAGGTCTCTATGGCCAGGCTGAAGAGAAAGTCGTTATTGAGCTTTCAAGGTCAGAAGTTCTGCGTGTTATAGATGAGTATGAATATGCAAGTTTCCACACAACATCATCAGATAACACGGAACACCCGGAAAGTTCGGTATCAGAGCAGAAAAAATTTCTGAATCAATTGAAATCTCTCCTCGATCTGGTGAATCAGGGACTCATTATCAACCCTTATGATGAAACTAGTGGTCAGCTGGTGACATTAGATACTGGTGAATATATGGACCCCGAAGTTAGTAAGAGTTTACGGTCATTACCCGAAAGGGGCAAGCATTTATATTCCACTTTCTTGAAGGAAAGGCTTGTGGAATGCACCGTACCCCTGAATGATGTTATTCCCAAGGCAAATATATATACCTTCCTTAACCCACCCCCAGCCAACCTGGACAAAGGCCGAGACAAACTCATGTCAAGTAAAGCAACTGCCGCAATAGTTACCCAGATGTTCGTTTCACTGCAAGCCCGGCCTGATTCAAACATGGATGAGTTTTTCATGCACGAGAATGCACGTGATCCGCCAGCATTATCCGATAGAGGTAAGCTACGGAGTGGGACAAAATCTCAAATTCTCAATTGTTTACCAGCTATTCCTGCACAAGGGAAGAATTCAGCAGCTAGACAAGCTTCAGTTGTCATCTTGGATATGCCTGCTGTAGTCCATGTAATCAAACCACAGAAAGCGGATCTGTTTGGAGAATATGCTCGATTGCAATTATTGCCATACATCGAATCTCTGATTAACACGAACACCACAAGGGTTGATGCGATCTATGACTGTTACCCCGAAGGCAGTTTGAAGAATCAGACGCGAGCAAAACGCCTCGGTGAGACAGCAGTTAGGTTGATACGGGTGTCCGAGAACGTCCCTTTACCTAAAGGGAAGAATTGGCAGGCATTCTTGAAAGTTAGTGAGAATAAAGACGAATTTTTCAAGTTCCTGTCTGCTGAACTGCTGAAATTAACATCAACATCCGAGTACCAGTTGTTAACGACATCAGGAGAATATGTACTATGCAATAAGGATGTTAGCTTATGTGACATATCTCCATCGAACCACGAGGAAGCAGACACGCGCATGATGCTTCATCTCAACCATGCAGTCTCACAAGGTCACAAAATAGCTTTTCTTCGCACGGTTGATTCTGATGTCGTCATTCTGTCTTTGCACCATTTCGCAACATTCCGTGACCTTGGACTCAGTGAGCTGTGGATTGGGTTTGGAATTGGAAAGGCATATAAAGATATGCCAATTCATGAGATAGCTTCACAACTTGGACCTGATTACTGTAAGGCCCTGACTTTCTTCCACGCCTTCACAGGTTGTGATGTAACATCCAGCATGCTCGGCATTGGGAAGAAGACAGGATGGAATGCATGGATGAATTTTCCCGCATCAACTGAAATGATGATAGAATTGACTGAGAATCCGCAAGTCTTTTCAGAGGATTCCCCTCATATGCAGCATATCGAAAAACTCACCATACAGATGTACAGTAACAGTTGTGTCAGTACACGTGTCAATGATGCGAGACGGCATATGTTCACACATGGCCTTAAGTCTATGGAAAACATCCCGCCCACCAAAGCAGCTCTGTATCAACATGTAAAAAGGGTAATTCTTGTGTCATCTTTCATTTGGCATCGTGCTCTGCAGAAACACTTATGTGTGCCAGACCCATCACAGTACGGATGGGAGTGGAATCCACGTCTCAATATTCTGGTCCCATTTTGGACTCACCTAGGAGACGCAAGTGCTGCATGTGCACTGATGCTCCACTGTAGTTGTGCCAAGGCCTGCAAGGGCAATTGCAAATGCTTGAAAGCTGGATTAAGGTGCACACCTTTGTGTAAGTGTGAAGGTGGCTGTTGTAACAATATTGAGTAGTATACTGTCATGTTAGGACCAGTCATCTCCTATTCTGGTATTTTTTTTTCCATTTTCGGCCAGTTAACACATGTCATGTTTCTAGTTGAGTTGATTTTGCTAACAAATGTTCATCCCATGTGGCTTGCTACATTGTCCGGGGTATAGGAATACAGTTTTAGATTTCGGAAAATAGTCTGTTATTTACTGCACAAGACGGTGTTAATTCATGCATAGCATGATACAATATCCCCAACTATTTTGCCTCTGTACAACAGTTGATACCTTCGTTCACCCGTGTGTTCATCTATGGTATCCTTGTCTTTCTCTGGCCATAGGCCACATGTGACTAGTCAGTTCCTACTCCATAGCAAATCAACTTGGAAATCCTTCATCTTGTAGCGCACTCATGTCTCAATGAATCCATACCTGAGTTGATCTAATAAATCTAACGTAAGGTATCAAATTGCCATACCGGATCATATTTCGATAAGTTATTCGCTAAAACATTTCGACCACTCATCGACATCAAAGGTCATGTTTTGGCTCCCAGTGGTGGCTATATCTCTATATCCCTGGTAAAGTAGCATACCATGAGGGATGGGCATTAAGTGTCGGCAACATTAATCCTGACTTGGAACACACCACATCTTAACTGGCCGAAAATGAAGAATACTACTTGTAGTCAAAAAATATTCCTGTACCTCGAATGACTGCAAACATACACTCACCCCTTCTAGTCCCATTTTGCCAATGTTCTATACTGGCAAGATAACATTGTATAATTAACAACGGGAACTAATGCATCCCGAGTTCATTCCAGCACTGCCCTTGCTGGCAGACGTGTCGCTATGGTGTTGAGATTGAACCAGAACTCCTCTAGAAATTTGATAGTTTTATTTTCTTAGAAAATAAATCTATCGAAAATGCCGGAAGTTGAGAATAGACTGTCACTTTAATTGGATTATCAAATGTCCAAGTATCCCCACTGCTGCATACTATCGAGTACCCTTGTTCATGTGTTGACAGGAATCTCTCATACCATGTTCATTTGACCATTGCATTCCCGAGAAACATTCAACACTAATTTATCTACGGACGGACGATCATACTGACAGTCAGACACACAGACGCACACATCGACGGAAATTCTGATCCCATTATCCATTAATCTTCCCCCCAACTTGTTCCAAGGGCTTCACTCCATCATTCACATCAATTACAGCACATGTATGGTGTTAGGTTTGGAGCTTCAGTTGTGCGATCGGCGAAAATAGCTTTTTTTCGATCCGCTTGGCGGCCATTTTGGATTTCGCTGCTAGTGGTGGCTAGAGGATGGTGCCAACTTGTAGCCGATCGATTTTGAAATCTCTGATGCCTACCCTTACATCATGCCAAATTTCAGGAAGGTATCACCAAGTGCACAATTCTAGCGAATTCCTCCCCCGCTACTAGTAAAGTCAGCAAACGGCACAATTTTTCATGACGGCCACAAAAAACAAATTTAATATTGGGAGTGCCTGTGTAAATATATCATTATAAGATGGTTGATACATTTACAATTATGTGCGTATTATGCAATCAATGATTATTATCAATCCAACTGGAACATATCGCAACAAAATGATAAGTTGTTTTACTGCACATTCTCGCTCCCATTATAATGATGCAACAAACAACATGATCATGCCGAACATTCTTTACATACGTATTTTTATCAGCCTCTCATGTATCAAAAAGAGAACGAATTTCCGCCATTTTAACTTTCGTATTTTTGATTAGTCACATTCTATGGGGCTTTCAATTAACAGTCATGGCTGTGAGCACATGTTCATGCCATGACGTAATATTAATGTACATAAATTGAGTAACACATAAAGGTACGTGAGTTCCAACAGAAGAAATTTGTTTGTCACATTTGCTTTTATTATTATATATTTTAATTCTGTGTCAATTTAAAGATAACAGTCGCCAACTCGATGACTACAGATTACAATTCTATCAAGGCAAACAAAAATGTTCTTGTACCTGGTTTTTATATTTTGAACGTATTTGAGTTTTTGACAACCATATTGGAGGGAATTCATCAACAAAACATTGTTGTAAGAGCAATAACAAGACTGCATCATGAATTCAAAATTTTGAATACCAATCGATGGATTCACTCAAATCAAATCTCACAGAAGATTTGAATCTGAATCGAAGCTCGCATGGGTCTAGAAATATTTCCATGGACATAATATTAGATTCCAAACACTAATTATAGGAATAATCATCAAAAATTTAATAACTGTATTTACTCTATGTATTGGGACAGCTAAAAATAAATATTTTCACAGATGTCCCACATTATAGAAAATGGGGAAAAACACAACCTGGTCTTGTTTTGATGCTGAATCAAGTTGTGTGTGATTCGTTTTCCATCACTATATACGAAAATCGCCATCCAATTTTTTTTTTAGATTTTCATTTTTTGCTTCCAAAACATAGCTTATGCCCCTCATTGTGCTTGTTCTAATGAGCATGTTTTGGAAGCAAAAAATGAAAATTTTTAGTTACACAAGAATTCTTTTTATGAGTGTCATCTGCCACTAGCATTCAGTAAAGGGTTGAAGACTGTCACAGTGTAATATTAAATAGTCTTCCTCATGTCAGTCCGGACTGTAAATATTAAAACTTAGGAACGATTAGGAACGATTTAAATAAAAACAACACAAATCAGTATGTATTATCAATTTTGTATTGTTTAAAAAGGAAAATTAAACACAAACTTAGCTTTAATATTGAGCATTTTGCACTGTTTTCAGGTGACTGTCCCAAACATTGGAGCATAAAAAAAAAAATATTTTTCTGGAAAAAATGTGTGTCCCAAATTATAGAGTGTCCTAATACATAGAGTAAATACAGTAATGAAACACTGGGTACAAGCCGGTACATCATTAATTAAGATTTCGCTAATGATGATTTTCATGTGTACCCATACTATGTATGGTACACATAATGCCGGCATCCGGGGTGTCCATCTGTCCGTCCATCCATCTGTCCGTCCAGTGTCTGTATCCATTTCTTTGGCATTCGATAACTTGAAAAATATTGCTTGGATTGTCAAGTTACTTTATATTTGTGTTCAGGTTACTGATGTGCTAAGCTTTTAGTTTTTGGTGTAAATCTGATAATTTGATCCTGTGATATAAACTCTTTATCCTTCAAATTGAGAATTCTTCCAATCCCTTTGGCATGAGATAACTCAAAAAATATCAATCCAATTGTCATGTTACTTTACATATATCTTCAGGTTATGGATGTTCTGAGCTGTATAGTTTTTGGTGTAAATCTGTTATTTTGGTCCTGAGATATTAACCCTTTATCCTTCAAATTGAAAATTTCTCCAATCACTTTGGCATTCGATAACTTGAACAATATTGCTTGGATTGTCAAGTTACTTTATATTTGTGTTCAGGTTACTGATGTGCCAAGCTGTATAGTTTTTGGTGTAAATCTGATATTTTGATCCTGAGATATTAACCCTTTAGCCTTACAATTGAAAATTCCTCCAATCCGTTTGGCATTCGATAACTTGAAAAATATTGATTGGATTGTCAAGTTACTTTATATTTGTGTTCAGGTTACTGATGTGCTGAGCTGTATAGTTTTGGGTCTAAGTCTGTTATTTTGATCCTGAGATTTTAACCCTTTATCCTTCAAATTGAAAATTTCTCCAATCCCTTTGGCATTTGATAACTTGAAAAATATTGCTTGGATTGTCAAGTTACTTTATATTTGTGTTCAGGTTACTGATGTGCCGAGCTGTATAGTTTTTGGTGTAAATCTATTATTTTGATCCTGAGATATTAACCCTTTATCCTTCAAATTGAAAATTCCTCCAATCCCTTTGGCATTTGATAACTTGAAAAATATTGCTTGGATTGTCAAGTTACTTTATATTTGTGTTCAAGTTACTGATGTGCCAAGCTGTATAGTTTTTGGTCTAAATCTGAAAATTTGATCCTGAGATATTAACCCTTTATTCTTCAAATTGAAAATCCCTCCAACCCCTTTGGCATGAGATAACTCAAAACATATCAATCCGATTGTCATGTTACTTCATATATGTGTTCAGGTTACTGATGTGCCAAGCTGTATAGTTTTTGGTGTAAATCTGATAAATTGATCCTGTGATATTAACCCTTTATCCTTCAAATTGAGAACTCATCCAATCCATTTCTTCGCCATGCGATAACTCAATAAATATTAATCTGATTATCAGGTTACTTTATATATGTATTCATGTTACTGATGTGCTGTGCTGTATAGTTTTTTATGTAAATCTAATAATTTGATCCGGAGATATTAACCCTTTATCCATCAAATTAGGCACTCCTCCAATCCATTTCTATGTGTACCCATACCATGTATGCTGTACATAATGTCGGCATCCAGGGTGGCCCTCCGTCATACAGCTTTCTACTAGTTGCATGTATGGGTACACATCTGACGATTTCATCGGCCTATTTTTTTACCTGATAAAGGCATGCATGGACATCACTGTCCACACATAGATCACGACCAGTCCATGACATCTGTATGCATGCATGGACATCACTGTCCACACATAGATCACGACCAGTCCATGACATCTGTACGCATGCATGGACATCACTGTCCACACATAGATCACGACCAGTCCATGACATCTGTACGCATGCATGGACATCACTCTCCACACATAGATCATGACCAGTCCATGACATCTGTACGCATGCATGGACATCACTGTCCACACATAGATCACGACCAGTCCATGACATCTGTACGCATGCATGGACATCACTGTCCACACATAGATCACGACCAGTCCATGACATCTGTACGCATGCATGGACATCACTGTCCACACATGGATTATGACCAGTCCATGACATCTGTACGCATGCATGGACATCACTGTCCACACATGGATTACGACCAGTCCATGACATCTGTACTGTATGTAGTATTTTATTACCTGATAAACGCATGCATGGACATTACTGGCCACACATGGATTACTGTCCACACATGGATTACAACCAGTCCATGACATCTGTACGCATGCATGGACATCACTGTCCACACATGGAATATGACCAGTCCATGACATCTGTACTGTATGAAGTATTTTATTACCTGATAAACGCATGCATGGACATCACTGTCCACACATGGATTACGACCAGTCCATGACATCTGTACGCATACATGGACATCACTGTCCACACATGGATTACGACCAGTCCATGACATCTGTACGCATGCATGGACATCACTGTCCACACATGGATTACGACCTGTCCATGACATCTGTACGCGTACATGGACATTACTGTCCACACATGGATTACAACCAGTCCATGACATCTGTATGCATGCATGGACATCACTGTCCACACATGGATTATGACCAGTCCATGACATCTGTACGCATGCATGGACATCAGGACATCACTGTCCACACATGGATTACGACCAGTCCATGACATCTGTACGCATGCGTGGACATCACTGTCCACACATGGATTATGACCAGTCCATGACATCTGTACGCATGCATGGACATCAGGACATCACTGTCCACACATGGATTACGACCAGTCCATGACATCTGTACGCATGCATGGACATCACTGTCCACACATAGATTATGACCAGTCCATGACATCTGTACGCATGCATGGACATCACTGTCCACACATGGATTATGACCAGTCCATGACATCTGTACGCATACATGGACATCACTGTCCACACATGGATTACGACCTGTCCATGACATCTGTATGCATGCATGGACATCAGGACATCACTGTCCACACATGGATTACTGTCCACACATGGATTGCGACCTGTCCATGACATCTGTACGCATGCATGGACATCAGGACGTCACTGTCCACACATGGATTACATCCAGTCCATGACATCTGTACGCATGCATGGACATCACTGTCCACACATGGATTACGACCTGTCCATGACATCTGTACTGTATGAAGTATTTTATTACCTGATAAACGCATGCATGGACATCACTGTCCACACATGGATTATGACCAGTCCATGACATCTGTACGCGTACATGGACATTACTGTCCACACATGGATTACGACCAGTCCATGACATCTGTACTGTATGAAGTATTTTATTACCTGATAAACGCATGCATGGACATCACTGTCCACACATGGATTATGACCTGTCCATGACATCTGTACTGTATGAAGTATTTTATTACCTGATAAACGCATGCATGGACATCACTGTCCACACATGGATTACGACCAGTCCATGACATCTGTACGCATGCATGGACATCACTGTCCACACATGGATTACTGTCCACACATGGATTACAACCAGTCCATGACATCTGTACGCATGCATGGACATCACTGTCCACACATGGATTATGACCAGTCCATGACATCTGTACGCATGCATGGACATCACTGTCCACACATGGATTACGAGCAGTGCATGACATCTTTACTGTATGAAGTATTTTATTACCTGATAAACGCATGCATGGACATCACTGTCCACACATGGATTATGACCTGTCCATGACATCTGTACTGTATGAAGTATTTTATTACCTGATAAACGCATGCATGGACATCACTGTCCACACATGGATTACGACCAGTCCATGACATCTGTACGCATGCATGGACATCACTGTCCACACATGGATTACGACCAGTCCATGACATCTGTACGCATGCATGGACATCACTGTCTACACATGGATTATGACCAGTCCATGACATCTGTACGCATGCATGGACATCACTGTCCACACATGGATTATGACCAGTCCATGACATCTGTATGCATGCATGGACATCACTGTCCACACATGGATTACCATCAGTCCATGACATCTGTACGCATGCATGTACGCCACTGTCCACACATGGATTACGACCAGTCCATGACATCATCCACACATGGATTACAACCAGTCTATGACATCTGTACGCATGCATGGACATCACTGTCCACACATGGATTACGACCAGTCCATGACATCTGTACGCATGCATGGACATCACTGTCCACACATGGATTACTGTCCACACATGGATTACGACCAGTCCATGACATCTGTACGCATGCATGGACATCACTGTCCACACATGGATTATGACCAGTCCATGACATCTGTACGCATGCATGGACATCACTGTCCACACATGGATTACGACAAGTGCATGACATCTGTACGCATGCATGGACATCACTGTCCACACATGGATTATGACCAGTCCATGACATCTGTACTGTATGAAGTATTTTATTACCTGATAAACGCATGCATGGACATCACTGTCCACACATGGTTTACGAGCAGTCCATGACATCTGTACGCATGCATGGACATCACTGTCCACACATGGATTACCATCAGTCCATGACATCTGTACGCATGCATGGACACCACTGTCCACACATGGATTACGACCAGTCCATGACATCATCCACACATGGATTACAACCAGTCTATGACATCTGTACGCATGCATGGACATCACTGTCCACACATGGATTATGACCAGTCCATGACATCTGTACGCATGCATGGACATCACTGTCCACACATGGATTACTGTCCACACATGGATTACGACCAGTCCATGACATCTGTACGCATGCATGGACATCACTGTCCACACATGGATTATGACCAGTCCATGACATCTGTACGCATGCATGGACATCACTGTCCACACATGGATTACGACCAGTGCATGACATCTGTACGCATGCATGGACATCACTGTCCACACATGGATTATGACCAGTCCATGACATCTGTACTGTATGAAGTATTTTATTACCTGATAAACGCATGCATGGACATCACTGTCCACACATGGATTATGACCTGTCCATGACATCTGTACTGTATGAAGTATTTTATTACCTGATAAACGCATGCATGGACATCACTGTCCACACATGGATTACGACCAGTCCATGACATCTGTACGCATGCATGGACATCACTGTCCACACATGGATTACTGTCCACACATGGATTACAACCAGTCCATGACATCTGTACGCATGCATGGACATCACTGTCCACACATGGATTATGACCAGTCCATGACATCTGTACGCATGCATGGATATCACTGTCCACACATGGATTACGAGCAGTGCATGACATCTTTACTGTATGAAGTATTTTATTACCTGATAAACGCATGCATGGACATCACTGTCCACACATGGATTATGACCTGTCCATGACATCTGTACTGTATGAAGTATTTTATTACCTGATAAACGCATGCATGGACATCACTGTCCACACATGGATTACGACCAGTCCATGACATCTGTACGCATGCATGGACATCACTGTCCACACATGGATTACGACCAGTCCATGACATCTGTACGCATGCATGGACATCACTGTCTACACATGGATTATGACCAGTCCATGACATCTGTACGCATGCATGGACATCACTGTCCACACATGGATTATGACCAGTCCATGACATCTGTATGCATGCATGGACATCACTGTCCACACATGGTTTACGAGCAGTCCATGACATCTGTACGCATGCATGGACATCACTGTCCACACATGGATTACCATCAGTCCATGACATCTGTACGCATGCATGGACACCACTGTCCACACATGGATTACGACCAGTCCATGACATCTGTACGCTTGCATGGACATCACTGTCCACACATGGATTACTGTCCACACATGGATTACAACCAGTCTATGACATCTGTACGCATGCATGGACATCACTGTCCACACATGGATTATGACCTGTCCATGACATCTGTACTGTATGAAGTATTTTATTACCTGATAAACGCATGCATGGACATCACTGTCCACACATGGATTACGACCACTCCATGACATCTGTACGCATGCATGGACATCACTGTCCACACATGGATTACTGTCCACACATGGATTACGACCAGTCCATGACATCTGTACGCATGCATGGACATCACTGTCCACACATGGATTATGACCAGTCCATGACATCTGTACGCATACATGGACATCACTGTCCGCACATCGATTACGACCAGTCCATGACATCTGTACAGTATGAAGTATTTTATTACCTGATAAACGCATGCATGGACATCACTGTCCACACATGGATTATGACCTGTCCATGACATGTGTACTGTTTGAAGTATTTTTTTTTATTATATGCTAAACGATAGATTGTCGTAGAAATTTGCGGAGAGATAGAAATCATATCCCCCACTGTGAAGATATAGAAATTTTCACTTTCACTGTATCAATAAAAATGGCGGCTTTCAAAGCATCACTTCCTGAAAGGTGAATACAAGCCAAATTATCACTGGAAATGATCAATTTGTTCTAGAAACATATATAATGAAAAGAAAATCTAGTGTTTTTGAGTGGATGCCGATCATTTCCAGCAATAATTCAACACGTATTCCCCTTGAATTGATGCAAGAAACTCGCTGGTCCAAACATGGCATGAAAGTCTGTGATATAAGTTTTTAGTTTGGTCCGTCCTTTCAAAGGACGTACCAAACCAAAAACTTATATTACAGACTTTCAGGCCATGTTTGGACTAGAAACCCTCTAAATGAATCAGATCGCAAGAGACTATCTGTTCTGAGTATCAATTAAATCATCCGCATATCAGCAACAAAAGTTTATGTGCTTGCATTTGTCTTGGTCACTCATGAGATAATTTTCGGTATCCACTCAAAAACACTAGATATCCTCTATATATTGCTGCACAATACCGGTACTCTCTATGTTGTGAGATATTGAAATAATAAATGGAAGTCAGTGTAGATAGTGAATATTTCTTACTCTATTACTCCCATATTTTTTCAACTGTGCTTTTTGGTCAGTCTCCTTCTATTTCTGTATGTCTGTCCATCTGTCTGTCCATCTGTCTGTACATCCAGATTTCTTTAGTGTGTGACTCCTATATTTATGAAGCAATTTCAGTATAACTTTCCAAATATAAGAACTTTCCAAGAAATGATGACAAGACTTGGAATTATTAGCAGAGGCTAATGGGATAACATTTACTTGTGTTATTCTGACAACTTATTTTAGCTGGTACTGTACTAACGCAGCACAGAATGGGATAGCAGTGGTTGAAGGAAATTTCACCATTAACATGATGCAAGTCTAAGTACTTGATGCCTGGGAGGGCAGTGGATCAGTAGTTACAGTATTGGACTTCTAACCGAAAGGTCCACAGTTCGATCTCTGCAGGGGCAGGCCTGAAAATAAGCAGTCTGACATTTGCAGAATGAGGTCCCCAGAAGGTGAATTTGATGATGCTACCCCATACAGTGGGCCAATTTATCCTCCTGGGTACCTCTTTCTGTTTAGTTTTGAGACCCTGATTCAGATTCAGATTCACAGATGGTAAATTTAGTGATGCTACCCTGCTGTGCAGGGTAGCATCACTAAATTCACCCTCTGGGGACCTCATTTTGCAGAGGACAGTCTGCTTATTTTCTTGCTTGTGCAGGGGCAGCTGCATTGTGTCCTTGGGCAAGACACATAGTCCTGATTGCCCATGTCAGAGCTCAGTGGCCCTGTATACTAAGGCGTACTGCACGTCGACAGTGCACTTGTCTTCAACGAATGCTACCCGTACTTGCGTGGAGTTTGTATGTTGGGGAATGTGACAGTTGCTCGGTGGTTCTCTCTGGGTACTCCTGCTTCTCCACCCATAAAACTGTCTGACATGAGGTGACCCTGGCTGTCAAAAGTGTCATTACACCCCAATAAGTAAATAAATAGTACCTGATGCCCAGTTGAGAAAATCTGAGTAAGTGTCCCCAAGGACACAAAGTGGCGGACATGGGTCAGGATTGAACCATCGACATTTCAATATGAATTCCCATGCTGTAACCAGTTAGCCACCAAACTCCACTATCTGATGGTGCTGTACTGGAAAATGAAACTGACTAACAAAAAAAGTGTTGGTGATTGTCCAAGGATGGCATCCTATGTGGGTTCAGGAGAGTATGGCAGTACAATGGAGTCCACTTAATTGGATATCTCTTAACTGAATAACTCTGTTAATTGAATATAATTTCCCAACACAAAACCATTTGTGACCTGTTAATTGAATATGGGTTATAGAGTAAACTGTTAATTGAACAACAAATTTTGTAACCTGTCGAGAAATTACCATGACTCTCCCCAATTATCCTTTTTTAGACCCATTTGACCTCAGTACATCCAGTACAGGCATTTAATCTATTATATCTTGTTTGACTGAGCTCGTGGAGCTCTGTCAAACAAGATATAATGGAATAAATGCTAAGTTTATCTCTACAATACAGGAAAGTGGCACAATCCCTGTTAATTATACCCCCCGCAAACAAAGTTTGAGGGGGTTTTTAGGAATCACCCTGTCCATCCGTCCGTCCATCCATCTGTCCGTCTGTCCATCCTTATAAGCGCAACTCCTCCTAAACCATATGAAGAATTTTCATGAAACTCTACACAATGGAAGAACTCCATATGAAGATGCGCATGAAGCAATATAATTCCGTTCCTACATTTCCAAGGCGAGATAATCTAACTTATACATTTCAATTGCTACATCATATGGTTGTGTCCTCGTAAGCGCAACTCCTCCTGAACCGTTCAATGAATTTTCATGAAACTTTACACAGTGGAAGTACTCCATATGAAGATGGGCATGAAGCAATATAATTCCATTCCGACATTTCCAAGGGGAGATAATCTAACTTATACATTTCAATTGCTACATCGTATGGTTGTGTCCTCGTAAGCGCAACTGCATGGGGGGGGGGGGGGGGGGGGGGGGGGGGGCAGGGGTATCACTTTGTGAGCTTGCTCACAGTACCTCTAGTTGAATACTCCTGTTAATTGAATAATTTTCATTGGCAAAATGGCTATTCAATTAACAGGGTTCCACTGCATCTACAAATCTTGATAGGAGGCATTAGTCGGACATGGAATAATTTACTGAAAGAAAAGAGAGCCTGGATATTTGTATTATTTAGCAATATAGAAATAAGCATTGTAATCTGGTACGTATACAAATATCAGAGATGACTAAATTAATTTTCAGCAATGGTCCATGAGAGTGCTTGAAAATTCTCTGGGTTATTGAACTGCAGTTTCTTATGGGATATATGTAATGGACCCCATACGGCTGTAATATTTAGAGGTTATTACCTGGTTAGTTAAATATATCGGCTGAAATATCGGCCATCGGTAATTTCACAACCTGTCACCAAAGGTCAAAGTGAAGTTACCGAGGGCTGATCGTATCTCAGCTGACATGAAATTAACTAAGTAATAACCTCTTTATTTATTAAACCAAAATAGTTAATTAATTTATCTTTTCTGTTTCTAAATCTTTTCACAAAGTTTCCTCCTCTCTTAGTTCAGCTAAGCAAACGCCTCGGCTTCCCCAGTGGGGAAGCCGAGACGTTTGCATAGCTGAACTACCTCGCCTCACACTGGCAAATCTTTGCTTACAACTTAGAATTTTATAGTTTACAATGAAGTTTCTGTACAATTCTCTTCTTTCTTCTCTTCATCACCTAATCATTACTTATTGCCTTCATTTGGTAGCACGGTGGCTCAGTAGGTAGAGATATAAACTGCAAGCCGAGACATCAACGGTTCGAATCCCACCTGTGGCAACCACACTGTGTCCTTGGGCAAGACACTTTGTCCCAAATGCCCACCTGGGGGCACGGTGGCATTGTGTACTAAGGCGTACTGCACGTCGATTGTGCGCTTGTCTTCAACCAGTGCTAACCCTGCTTGTGTGGAGTTCGTACGTTGGGGAGTCTGACTGTTGCTCGCCATTGCTCTGTGGTTCTCTCCGGGTACTCTGGCTTACTCCACACATCAATTGTTTGACATGAGGTGATTCTCTCTCAGTTCAGCTATGTGGGGAAGCCGTGATGTTTGGATAGCTGAACTACCCAGTGGCCTAGCGGAAAATCTTGTGCTCCCCCCCCCACCCCCCCCCCCCCCCGCGAGATAGAGATGGGGCCCTTTCATAATGGTGGTTGCCTTTAAAATGGTAGCAAATTTAGTTTTGTTACCATGCACAGCATACAGGATTTCACGTAGTACACACGCCATAAATTAAATGAAGGTATAACCTATAGGATCGATTCTAAAAGTACGACTCTGTAGATTTTTTCATTACACGTTTTAAGTTTCACCCCCACCATCCAACGATACACTCTTGCATGCCCAAGTTCCCAACATGTGTGACTTGTATGTATATTGCTCATTTCTCACCCCTGTCAGTTACAATGATGTAGCGTTCACTTAAAAGAATAATACATAGACTACAAAGAGTACGTCGCGTGGAAGTGAGAGTTTGAAATTATGTGTATTTGGTACACTGTGGACTTTGCAACAGTCACACAGGTAAATATATCAATACATACACAACCTGGCACGTATAACCATAAGTGCTACGCCAACATAGCCAATCCTGAATTTAGTTCATAAAATTAACATTTATGACACTCGTGATATTTACCAGTTTTATCAAATGTCGAATAGAACCAAATCAGGATTGACTACTTCTTTGTTAAGACATATACTTACTTACCCTATTGATGGGAAAAACGACCTCTCCAGCCTCAGTGTCAACCCCATTCCTCCTATCTATTTGTTTATTTCATTCTATCTGTCATCATTTCCTGCTATCGTTTATTTATCTCTCTTCCTCTACTCTTTTTTACTATCTCTCTCTCTCTCTCTCTCTCTCGCTCTCTCTCTCTCTCTTTCCCTCTTTCTTCCAGCTTCGGGACGTCCTTCAAGATGCCCCCCACCCCTTCTAGCTAGGGCCCCCTACAATGCAGGCCATGTGGGCCCATCCCCTATGCCACTGGAACTACCTTTTCTCACATTTTGACAAATCTCCGCTTACAACTCTGAATTTTATAGTTTATTACGAATTTACTGTATAACTCGCTTCTTTCTTCTCTTCATCCACCTAATCATTATTATTGCCGTCATTAATTTCACATCATAGAAAACCCTCTTCAAACCACTCCACCAGGTCTGGTAACGCCAGGTTTCCTGTTTGCCTTTGACAGATCACTGTGAACATTTCAGTGCAAAGAAATTGGCTGTGCCTAATAATAACACATTAACTGGTAGAGTGCTGAATGTTTTTTGGTCATCAAAATTTGTTCACATATCTTTGCCTTGTTACAATTTATGGGAGAGTGCCAATAGGTACTCTCCCATAAATTGTAACAAGACAAATCCTCACAGACTAAATAATTTCTCTTCAAAGGCGATATGGAGAACATCCACTCAATATGAAGCCTTTAAGTTGTGGTACCGACACTGCAGAATAAAGAACCAAATATGGGCTTCCAGCACTTTACCAGTTAATGGAGACAACTCTAGCTTGGTTCCTATCTGCTAAGATCGGTGCCATATCAGCCAAGTTTGGAGCTATATCAGTCGATTTTGATAATGGGGGATTCCAGGAAAGAAACACATATCTAATAAATAGTTATTGAAATATCTTTGATTTTGTATGTTCTGGTGATTCATTTCAGGTGCTAGTGATACTCGTCCACTCAAGAAAAGAGAATCTGTGATAAGTACTGCTGCCACTATGAGAGTATTAAATGTTCTTAAGCACTGGGTATCGAAGCATCAACAGGTATAACTTATCACTCGACTTTTGTACTAATATTACTTTCCCTCGTATTTACTCTATGTATTGGGACAGCTAAAAATAATTATTTTCACAGGTGTCCCAATTCTTAGAAAATGGGGAAAGAACACAGCCTGGTCTTGATTTGATGCTGAATAAAGTTGTGTGTGATTCGTTTTCCATCACTATATACGAAAATCGCCATCAATTTTTTTTTATATTTTCATCTTTTGCTTCTGAAACATAGCTTATCATCCCTCATTGGAACGAGCGCATTGCGCTCGTTCCAATGAGGGATCATAAGCTATGTTTTGGAAGCAAAAAATGAAAATTTTTAGTTACTCAAGAAATTTTTTTTATGAGTGTCGTCTGCTACAAGCAACGGGCCAACTGGAAACAAATCTTCTGAATGTCCCAAACTTTGGAGCATATTTATTTATTTATTGATGTTTAAGGTCACATATTTATGCACAATGGCTAATCATGACCGTGACAGTTTTATGGGTGGAGGAAGCCAGAGTACCCGGAGAGAATCACCGAGCAACGACGAGCAGCTGCCAGCTTTCCAACATCGTAACTCCGCACTGCAGCACAGGCAGGGTTAGATTTGTTGAAGACCTGCGTACCATCGACGTGCAGTACGCCTTAGTACATGGCGTCATCGTGCCCCCACGCGGGCAATGGAGTTGAAGTGTCTTGCCCAAGGACACAACGTGGTTGCCGCAGGTGGGATTCGAACCGAGGACCTCTCGGCTTGCAGCCTGCACCTCTACCTACCACCGCGCTCCCCTTTGGAGCATAAAAAAAAAATATAGTTTTCTAGAAAAAATGTGTGTCCCAAATCATAGAGTGTCCCAATACATAGAGTAAATACGGTAATATAATTTCAAATTTATTCCATAATGCGATTAGGTATTCAACCAGTCAGTGTTGTTTGTCAGAGCTCATAAAGGAAGTCTGTCAAACAAATTGAGTTGGTTAAGTTCTAGTTGCAATATGGGAAAAATCTGCTTCTAAAAATCTTTTGATTTTTATGTCAGTATGCAAGGTTTTGCCATAATGGAAAATCAGGCAATCACTCACTGAAATTGAACCCGAACATCTTTATTAGATTGCAGTGTCTTCCAAAATACTATGAAATCATGAGAATGGGGGCGCGGTGGCTCAGTTGGTAGAGGTGCAGACTGCAAGCCGAGAGGTCCTCGGTTCGAATCCCACCTGTGGCAACCGCATTGTGTCCTTGGGCAAGACACTTCACCCCGATTGCCTAAATGGGAACACGATGACGCTGTGTACTGAGGCGTACTGCACGTCGATGGTGCGCATGTCTTCAACCAATCTGTCCCTGCCTGTGCTGCGGTGCAGAGTTCAGAGTTACGATGTTGGAGAGCTGACAGCTGCTCGTCGTTGCTCGGTGGTTCTCTACGGGTACTCCGGCTTCCTCCACCTGTAAAACTGTCACGGTCACGATTAGCCATTGTGCATAAGTATGTGACCTTAAACACCAAGAAATAAATAAATAAATCATGAGAATATTTTTACCTTTTTTGACTGATGAATATTCATTTGAAAGTATTTGTAGCAAAATACAGTGTCTATATATTTGTTTTATAAACACCCTGTTGAAAGTAACTTGAATATTGTATGTATGTTTTTGGAAAAGGGAGCTTAAATACAAAAAACAAAAAAAATAAAAAAATGAAAATAAAAGTCTCTCTCCCTCATTGATTTGAAAAATTAATTGCTCATGAACCAAATACATAGCCGGAATCGCTCTTTCTCCAGAAACAACATATCGTGACACATGTTTCCAATGTTTCTCATCCCAATGTTCACATATAGGACAGGGATTAATGCGAGAACACTGACTACAATTAATACAATGATCATGAAAGTCAGAGGAAGATTTCTTCCTATTACAATTTGAACAACGTCCCTTCATTGTGAAAGAACAACAATAAGTCCTAGTTACTCGCAAAAACCCCTGACACGAAGATACATAATAACATGATCCATTAATAAATGAAAAAACAATTGCTAAACAAAATAATTTTGAAAAAATATTTTTTCAGCGAAGCCCAAGTTGCTGAAAAGTAACATTGAGCCCCGATGGATCCGATGGCAAAGTGTGGTCAAAAATTTTAAATTTATATTAAATAATTAATGAGACACTTTCGGATAATATAAATGTATCTTATAGTGAGATAAACTACAGCAAAGGCAAACAGCCCCCCTCAAAAAAGGCTGTTGCCAATGAAAACAAACAGTGTAAAAACACCAGAAAACATGACTCCAGGCACTGAAAAAACTGGCCCGGAATCAGTCATCAATTACACTCTATCTGATGCAAAACAGAGACTCCCAGGGGAGAATCTGTAGAACATCAGATGGAAGATGCAGAACACAAACGTTATACACCCATGGGTGAAAACGTAACTATGGGGAAAATAACAGAAAACATTCTGTAACCAAGCAACTCTCCCAGGAAATTTTAGAAATGAAATTTCTCAAAAATATGCCAAAAGCATGGGAGAATTGCAAGGGGGGACTTTAGAAGGCTTGGGGAGAGGAAACACTGAATAAGCAGTGCAACAATTAGCAAGAATGACAACAAGAGGCCCATGCCTCAAAAATAGGCAACTTAACATAATTTCATCAAAAAATTTTAAGTACAGCCCTGATTATTTTTTGTCACTTCTTTTTCCTCTCCTCCTTCTATCCTCCTTAGAATCACATTTTCTCCAAAAATTACGTGTCTGGCATCCTTTAAACTGAGATTTACAAGCACAAAGATCAGTGAGATGTTGACTGATGAAGGGCCAAACAGAGAATGATAATTGGCGCCAATTTCGGGACGTCTGCGTCACTGCGCATGCGCAGTAGAGGCGTAGTATGGAGGTCCTTTAGGACATGATTTCTTTTTGTTTTGGATGCAAATTTTGGGGATTGGGGGGCAAAATTTGTGTTTGGCCCTGGTTTTGTTAGAGTTAGCACCAGCTAAGTCTGGGTCATTGGTAAGTATAAAAAATATATAAATTACTATAAATTTTTTAACTTTTTGGGTTTGGGCTAAGCAATTCAATTTGTTTGACAGAGCTTTAGCTCTATAAAGCAAAACTGCATTGGTTAAATTCCTAATTGTATTTTATTTCACGCCTGTTTTATGTAATCCCCATCTTCATCAAAACTAAACCATGCGCAAAAAGAAAATCTGTTCTACACATATGTGCAGAATGGAAATCGTTCACAGGCTATTTTTAAATAGTAGCAAAATTTCACTGGAATTTTCTACAAATCATGCACCTCAATTAAAATTTGAATTACTAGTGATAGCTAAAATAGTAAACATGGGTTCCCCTCACAAATTGGGTTGGCGATAAAACGTGTTTTCTTGTTGATGGTTCATCCCTTTAGTTCCAATGTGTTCTACGTGCCTACTTGCACTTAGAACACATTGGAACTCAGGAGACGAGTTATTAAATTAAATGAGCATCTTAATAATTTCTTTTATAGATGTGAAAGTGTGTTATAAACACAGAATGACACAAACATATAATTACATTGTTAATGTAGTTATACGTTTTGGGTCCAAATACTCAATTCCCATTGGTTAGCTGGATGAAAACGTCATGACCAAATGTAATTCATTTTCCAATGAATACATTTGGTCGAACTTTGACCCGCATTTACGGTAGAGCGCAGTTGACAGAATGTAATTCGGGCGGTGTTTGGGTGGGTTTTTAACTTTTAGCACCTCTCGCAGTGATCAACTCCGCTGCTGTTTCTTTGGTGACATTTCCCAACTGTGGCATAAAGCCCGTTACTAAAATACTCGTTTCCATTTCTAAAGTTGAGAAAATTAAAAATCAGAGTTGTGTGCTTTGTCTTTTGTCTGTGGGTGGTTTTTCGCCTCGTTCGTTCATGTTTTATTTCGTCTTTCTGCTTTGTTGTTTGGTAAAAAGTAGTTTAAACAATTACGGAATGTAATTATAAGAATTGAATGCAATTTTTATAATCTTTATTGGAGTATGAACGTGTGGGAATGGGTACAAATTGTATGAATCCCTTCAGAGATTCATACAATTTGTACCCATTCTCACACGTTCATACTCCAATAAAGTTTATAAAAATTGCATTCAATTCTTAAATAATTGATGCATCTGGAAACTTCATTGTGTAATAAAAACAGAATGACACAAACATATGAATGGATTGGTCGATAGGGCACTTGTGCCATTGTGAAGCATAAAACTTAAGGCCTGCAACCCCGCATTTTATTCTTTTGTGCTGACACTTGTGCTGTATCAATTAACCCATTCACATGCATTTGTTGTTCTTTGTATATCAGGCATTGTGGCAAAAATTTGCAGCTTGAAATTATTTTGATATTTTGACATCAGACTGTGTGCAGAGCTAAAGTCCATGGCATACTCTATACTAAGGGTACATTGTTTTTGTACTTTGGTATCCAGTGGGATCACCATGTGAACACCAAATACCATTATAGAGGCATGCATCTACACTGGTTATTTGCCATTCCAGTAGAAGCTTTAGTAATCCACAAGATAATTTGAATTTTGTGATCAGTGAACAGCTATTTTGCTTTTTGGGTCTTCAAGCTTCTATTTGATTGTTTTGTGAATGCATTCTTTGATACCCACTATAGGATTCTGCCAAGACATTTTGAAGGGCATGACAATAAATTGAGCTTTGTCAAGCATGGGTTAAATTGCTCAAATTCCTAGTTATGTTATGGGGAAAATTTGCTGCTTCAAATTTCAGTATTATGCAGAGGTTATCCTCGTATATATTTTACTGAAAATAAATTCAAACATTTAGCATGTTTTGTTTTTTACATTAGTTGATTTGTAAAATCACCATATCATTTTCTTGTCAGTGTCATCTACCAAGTTGTGCTCGGTCATGTCTGTGTATCGTGGAACCCACTTAATTAGATATTTCTTAATTCAATAACCCTTTACCCAACATAATGTCAAAACCTGCCAATGCTATTAACAAAAATCATCATTAAATTTTCATTATTTTTTTGTCTCAAAAACAGAGCTTATGGCCCCTCATTGGAAAGAGTTCATTGAACTCGTTCCAATGAGGAATCATATGCTATGTTTTTGATGCAAAAAAAACCAACAAAAATTAGTTATTCAAGAATTTTGTTTGCAAGTGTCTCTGCCTTTAGTGTAACATAACGGGTTACTTGCATATAACCCCCAATAGTACATATAAAACTGAGATATTATAAGTCAAGGTGTTGAAATGAGACTTCCAGATATTAAATCTCCATATACCATACATGTTGACGGAGATAACGGTTTTGTCCCGTTTGAAACACAATAGAAACATAGTGGAGAAAAATCTGTGGATGCATTTCTCACACTCCGCAATTAGTTGGATTAAATTCATGAATATTATTTTGTTTTTACAAATGTAGAATACAAGAGATAGAGTTACATCCCTTGGGTTGTGAAGGATACGAGTAAACAGTATTTTGTTGACATATCGTCCCCCGAGTTCCAGTAGAACACATTAGAACTACGGGGACGATATTTGCTCTTATTTTATTTTTCTCAAGTTATTTCATTTAGTTATTCAACTATTTATTACTTTCCAAAGTGTGATTTACTGGGATTTCCAGGTTTGATTATAAACGATAACTTCACAAGTGAAATATGAAATCAACAATTGGGTCATGTATCTGTGTGCTCAAACGAAGATGCTTTGCTGTGGGTGTAATGGGGACTTCATTGTTTTTTGGAGGTTTTTTTTAACCCTTTACCTAACATGAAAAGCAGACGACACTTGCAAAAAAAAATTCTTGAATAACTATTATTTTCATTTCTTGTCTCAAAAGTATACCTTATGACCCCTCATTGGAATGAGCTCTATGAGCTCGTTCCAGTGAGGGGTCATAACCTATGTTTTAGAGACAAAAAATGAAAAAAATAATAATTTTTTAGAATAGCGCTGGCCGGTTTTGGCCGTTACGTTAGGTAAAGGGTTAAATAATATAATTATCATTAAAAATGAAAAGTAATAAACAGAGTAATCGCTTGACTGGACAGGTTATGTGAAATAATTCATTTGAGGCGAGGGACTATATTATAAAACACTTGTGTTTGTACAATGTCCCTCACCTCTCATGAATTATTTCACGTAACCAGTCCAGTCAAGCAATTACTCTCTGTTTAATTTATAACAGCAAAATATGATCAAATTGTCAGAAATCTGATAATATTTGTGACTATTTTCAGGGTTTTTTTGTTCGATTTTTATATCGAGGCAAACGGAAACGAAATGCTTTCATTTAAACCATATACCCCAGATGTTTCACGTGCCCATATACCCTGGATGTTGAATGCTGTCATATACCTTGGATGTTGGGTGCACCCTTTGCCATGGCTATTTGTACAAGCCATTCTGACCAATCAAAAGACAGAATTTATTGGGATATAGGGGCAAAGATTTTTCACCAAGCTGAGACCAGAACTGAAAGTCAATCCAAAAATATATAATTTTCACTTTCTGATATGAGCTTTTCAGTAAAGATCCAGTTTTGTTGAAATGTGAAAGTGAACTTCATCAAAGTGGGTATTTTATTTGATCACAAATGCAGTATTAATTATTATTTGATTACATGCTTTTGATGTATATTGCAGGATTTTGAGTCTGATAATGTCTTAAAAGCTGCTGTGACAGACTTGCTTGAAGAAATGGTTTGCAATACAAATCTCTTACCTGCTGAGCATAAAGCAGCAGCCTCCATACTGAGAACAATAACTAAAGAAAGTACAGATAGTGGTAAAGTTGATCTCGCAAAGCTTCTAGTCATACCAAAAGTAAGTACAGTGGAGCCCACTTAATAACCCTTTACCCAATGAATCGCCTGCATCCACCCACGTAATATGCAAATTCAGCAGCTGAAAAAATATTATTTTTCAAAAAATTTCAACAAAACCATATCATGTGACCCCTCTTTGGAACGTTGAGTTCGTTCCAATGAGGGGTCACATGATATGCTTTTGTAGAAATTTTTGGAAAAATTTAAAGAAATTATATTTAAAATAATAAATTTTGATATCGTCTGCGGTGGGTAAAGGGTTAATTGGATATCTCTTAACTGAATACCCCTGTTAATTGAATATAATTTCCCAAAACAAAATCATTTACCATACCTCCAGTACAAAGTTGACCTGTTAATTGAATATAGGTTATAGAGTAAACTCCTTTTAATTGAATAAAACATCTTGTAACCTGTCAAGAAATTTACCCTGAATCTCCCCAGTTTGCCTTTGTTTATAGACCTATTTGGCCTCAGTACAACCAATACAAGCATTTAATCTATTACATCTTGTTTGACAAGATATAATAGAATAAATGTTACGTTTATTTCTAGAATACAGGAAAGTGACACAATCCCTGTTAATTGAATACTCCAATTAATTGAATACTTTTGGCAGAGTGGCTATTCAATTAATAAGGTTCCACTGCAATACAAATATTTCAGTTGACCACCTTTCTCCAGCTCAGTTTCATGCAGTTTGAATAAATGCCGAATTTTGTTACTCCAAATTAGAAATTTATATTACAACCACATTTCTATTTATGATTCTCTAATATGCTTGTTTTCACACTCTGCTACTTGGAAAACCAAGTTATCATCCAAGTTTGTAAATTGAAATTTTATATTAAAAAAAATCTGTCTGCATTTGTTACTGTGCAACAATATCAATAATAGTGACACAAAGAAATCTGAGAATCAACAACAATAACTTGAATTTAACTATTCTAAAATTTAAAAAACATAATTTGAAACAAAAATGATAGAAAATCTTTTACGTTATTTGGTTTACAGAAAAATAAAAACAGACAAAATACAGTTATATATGCAAATGTATGTCCTATTCAAATGAAACCTTCCAAAAAGAAAATAGTTGTAAAAAAAGTATTATATAACTACTGTTAAAAAATAAGGCTGTCTCTTATTTTTGTGATTGGGCTGTTCCTTAAGGTTTTGCTAGTGTGAACAGAGGGTGAAAGAACTCAAAAGACTGCTCTACCTATGCTTTAGATATCAAATGGTGGTGATAAAAATTGTTTTGAATAACTGAAATTTAAAAAAGACACTGAGTCTTGCTGCATGAGTAAATTTGTTTCTCTTTGGAATTTTGGAATACAGAGTAGATTAGTTTTGCATCACTCCTTTAATCTTTGAGGTCCTATTTCTGACTTTGACAGTCCTTGCATTCTCCGAAAAGGTGCAACAACAAGCACTAATTTTGCGACTGGAATCTAGTCTTGTCTTCTTGTACAGGTAGTGTAGACTTGGTCAAAAATCACTATCTCATCACTGGTCTTTTTGGTTGTGGTTTAATGGAAGTTCTGGCAAATTGTCCAGGCCCTTTGGGATTTGTTAAATTAGGATCTACCACTAAATGTCATCCTTACTCTTTGCAGGTTGCTGGAAAATATTTCAGCACACTACGCAATACACTTTCCACTTAACCCTTTACCCAACGAATCGCCCACATCCACCCGCGTAATATGCAAATTCAGTAGTTGAAAAAATATTATTTTTCAAAAAATTTCAACAAAACCATATCATGTGACCCCTCGTTGGAACGAGGTTATTCCAATGAGGGAGGGGTCACATGATATGGTTTTGTTGAAAGTTTTTGAAAATTTGAAAAAATTATATTTAAAATAATAAATTTTGATATTGTCTGTGTTGGGTAAAGGGTTAAATCCTGCTCCCTAAGGTCAAAATTTAAAAAGCTGCAAATTTTTCATTACAGTGGAACCCTTTTTATTGAATAGCCACTTTGTCATTGAATATTATTCAAGTAATAAGAGTGTTAAATTAACAGGGATTTGTCATTTTTCTGTACTCTAGAGATAAACTGTGCATTTATTTTATCACATCTTGTTTGACAGGACTCATGGAGCTCTATCAAACAAGACATAATAGATCAAATGCCTGTATTAGCAGTATTGTGGCCAAACGAGAATTTGGTGATTTTTCTGTGATTTCTTGACATATTACAAGAATTTTTATTCAGTTAATGACAGGAGTGTGTTCTTCAGTTTATATGCAACTAACAGGTCAGGTTTGCGCAGAAGGTAAATGGTTTTGTAATTGAAATTGTTATGCAATTAATAGGGTTATTCAATTAAGGGATATACAATTAAGTTGAGTCCATTGTGTTGGGATAAATTTGATACTTGTAATTTTTGTATTTTGACTTCAAAGTGTAGAGGGTTAAATAGATATAATGACCAAAATTTGAACTAAATCAATCCATTATCTGTGATGTATTGGCCTTACAATTCTTCAGTTTTTCATCCAGTATAGTCCTGGCTGCTTTCCAGCAGCCATAACTGGATTTTATTGACAGTTCAAGGAAATACTTGACAGGTTAGGAGTTAAAAAAGGGTGGAAATTTTACTAATTTAACCTCACTCCTCTGAAGAATAATTTCAGAATTTGTATTATTATTGAAGAATAATTTTAAAATTTGTGTTATTATCGAAAGCATTATATGATTCATTAATGGCGTGAGTTTTGTTCAAAGCAGAAGTTTTGGAAGCAAAATTGTTGGGGGGTTTTTTCTGCATTTTGTGAATTGAACTCGAAATTGTATAAGTAAAGAGTCAGAAATAATTGTGATTGTTAAATCTTTGACCCCAAAATGCCATTTTTCCAACACAGGATCATGACATGGCCTGAATTGATACAGTGAATAGTTGCACAGTGAATTTGTGTGGTAGGCCTTAAGGCTGCATGTTGAAAATATTAATTGGTCTTGCCCCAAGTAACGAATATAGACTCTTTATCAGTTGATGGCGCTGAACTGTCATGGTATATACCATCAGGGTTCAAAGGGTTAAACATCTATCAGGCCTGGCATTCTTAAAAATGCAGGAGGACTAAAACTCACTCCCCTCGCATGCCCTAGGCGAGCGATTAGCTCTTCTCAAGCTTACAAAAGCCAAAATTGAAAAATGAAGTTATACTGTTAATCAATTCTGCCAAGTCGGCTTTGTACATTTTATTTGGTGCTACTAACAAGGTAGTCTCTGTGAGACAGCTACACTTCCCCTCTCACACCTCCGGGCCTTAGCAAGACCTGGAGATGTGGGAGGGGCAGTGTGGTCGTCTTACAGAGACCACCAACATACATGTAGCAGAGATCTTAAAAGATGTGGGTTTTAGGCATAGGCGGTTATGATAATCATTGTTTTCTAAGGCCAGGAGGTCTAGTTTTCGCCCTCCTTAATTTTTTTAAGGCGATAGTAGGCGAGCGAATAAATCGCTCTCCTGAAAATGCCAGGACTGATCTATAATTTACCATAACTTGAGTCTCCCTTATATTTATTTTCAGACATCAACAAAAGACACTTTTGATACATTATCAGCACTAGACATTGCCGAGCAGCTGACTTATTTAGATCATCAAATATTTATGTCCATCAGAAGCGAGTAAGTGTATTTACAAAATAGCCTGTTGATGAAAATTCACAAAAATTTGGTTTGTAACAAAATGCTACTTTAAGTGATGTCAGATGTACTCATTATAGTAACCAGGGTATGTGATGAAGGGAAAGTAGCTTGATTATAAGGAGGATGCAGATTTATAGTTTAGAAAATTTATGGTGTATAGCACTTCAGCAGGCCCGAAGCTAGGAGGGGTTGGGGCAGTTTTTGGAAAATTTGGAAAAATCATTAGCTGCCTGAATGTAAACATTTTCTCTAAAAACTGTTCATTGATCAGCCAGTTCCTTGAAATTCCTCCATGCGGTGTGAAGGGTTGTTTAATTGAAGAATTACCTTCATTTATTATCCCTCCCCCCCCCCCCCCCCCCGACTTGAAAAGTCGAAGGCGTTTCTACTGGAGACCATCCATCTGTTCATCCGTCCATCCGTACAAACATTTTCCCTTGTGTCTCTGCCACTGCTACTCCGATTTGAATAATATTTGTTGTGATAGAGCATCATGGAAGAACGATACATGTATAGCATGAGTTTTTTCCACACATTTTTTCCAGAGTTATGGCCCTTTTTCACTATTTTGACTTAAGAAAAATTTTTGCACGTCGGGGGCATTAGCACACTCTTTTGCATTGCCCTTTCCTGTTTTTGTTTTAACCCTTTACCCAACATGAAAAGTAGACAACATTTTTAAAAAAAAATTCTTGAATAACTAATTTTTTTCATTTTTTGTCTCAAAAACATAGGTTATGACCCCTCATTGGAACGAGCTTGACGAGCTCGTTCCAAAGAGGGGTCATAACCTATGTTTTTGAGACAAAAAAATGAAAATATAATGAAAATTGATTGGCGATTTTTGTGAATAACGCTGGCCGTTTTTTGCCATTATGTTGGGTAAAGGGTTAATGTAGTATATTGAGTTTGATTTGAAGTTTGTACTGACAGGCTGCATCCTTGGAACAGTCTCAAAACTTTAATTCTCACCCCACAGGTTGGTAAATTCATAGATCCTAGCATAAGGCCAGCACCTCCGGCCCATAATTCCTGCTCTGTTTGACTTTGGGTTAAATCTGTATCTAGCACCGATGATGACAATTGCAGACAATCTTTCAAATAACTAAATGCAAATTTGTAGGAGAGTGGTGTCCAAGTGGATAAGTGCGCTGGTCTCTCAATGCCAGAGGTCCTGGGATCGATCCTCGGTCAGAGAAAGTTCTTGAGGAGTCCGAACACTCTCTGTCATCATCAATTGTGGGGTTGACGCTGTATCAGCATACTGTCCTCTCAGGTGGGAACGTTAAATGGCTGTCCTCCGTGCATGCTAAAGATAGCTCCAAAGTATTCGAGAAGAGTGAGGCCATGATGTTGTCACTCCGAAGGTTATCCCACACATCTATGCCATTGGGCCAAGGCAAGGCGTTAATATAAGTTACATAACTTGCTCGCCAATCCTTGTAAAACAAATAAGCTTAAAACAAAACAAATTTGTATCTGTTATGACCACTCATTGAAATTGGCTCGATGATTCCATTGAGGGGTCCTAAGGTATGTTTTAGAAGAAAAAATTGAAACATTTGTGAAATTTGAATGTTGATTTTTGTAAATTGGCCTAGTATGGCCGTTACAGTGGGTAAAATATTCAAGTCCTGATAAAATCATGGATTGTCTGGCTATCAATCAATGGAAAATCATTCAGATTTAAATTTTAACCCTTTGATACTTTTGTATGTGTTATTACGTATGAAATCTTTTGTTTAATTTAACCCTTTGTTACTTTTGTACGTGTTATTACGTACGGAATCTTTTGTTTAATTTAACCCTTTGTTACTTTTGTACGTGTTATTACATACAAAATCTTTTGTTTAATTTAACCCTTTGTTACTCTTGTACGTGTTATTACGTATGAAATCTTTTGTTTCATTTAACCCTTTGTTACTCTTGTACGTGTTATTATGTATGAAATCTTTTGTTTCATTTAACCCTTTGATACTTTTGTATGTGTTATTACGTACAAAATCTTCTGTTTAATTTAACCCTTTGATACTTTTGTATGTGTTATTACGTACAAAATCTTCTGTTTAATTTAACCCTTTGTTACTTTTGTACGTGTTATTACGTACGAAATCTTTTGTTTAATTTAACCCTTTGTTACTTTTGTACGTGTTATTACGTATGAAATCTTTTGTTTAATTTAACCCTTTGTTACTTTTGTACGTATTATTACGTACGAAATCTTTTGTTTAATTTAACCTTTTGTTACTTTTGTACGTGTTATTACGTACGAAATCTTTTGTTTAATTTAACCCTTTGTTACTTTTGTCCGCGTTATTACGTACGAAATCTTTTGTTTAATTTATCCATTTGATACTTTTGTAAGTGTTATTATGTACAACATCTTTTGTTCAAGTTAACCCTTTAATACTTTTGTTTGTCTTATTACGTACAAACTCTTTTGTTTAATTTAACCCTTTGATACTTTTGTACGTCTTATTACGTACGAAATCAAACAGCACGTTAATACTTTGTGGTCATTTGTTTTGTTATTTATCAATTTTTTAAAGTTTCAACCTCAAATTCCTATATCCGCAGCTTAAAATACTAACATAATCCGATAGAAGCCAATATCATTTCTTTCAAAAATGAAGATACCAGAGCAAAAGCCAACACTTTCCTTGCTTATATTTCGTATTCAGTCTAACACAAATAATATTTTGTTTATGTAAATTTGTTTTATTACAAATTATTGGAGAGTGCCTGTGGGCACTCTCCAATAATTTGTAATAAAACAAGTTTTTAATAACAAATTCAGACCACCAAAAATAATCTAGCCCTCAGTCAGATAATCACTAATTTGAAAAATATCTTGTTATTTGTACTTTCCGACATTTGACATCACATTTTGAAAAACGTTGAAGAAACTGAATTCCCAGTGATGTTTGAACGTAAGGATAATTAAAGTCTCAAAGGGTTGAAGATGGAATATCATTTAAAGCTGTTGAGGTTTGTTTTGGGATGTAATTGATTTCAAGCACTCAAAAAATACAGGAATTCTGACTTTCAAACCAATGTTTGTGGCTTTTCTGAAAATTGTGTCCAGGTAAAGGGTTAATCAAATCTTAATAATATAATTTTTCATTTCCAGAGAATTACTTTGCCAGGCATGGATGAAACCAGATAAAGCCAGAAAAGCACCACATGTCTTACTAGTTAGTAAAAGGTTTAATGAGGTAAGATCTGGCTTATTGACAGTGCCGCAGTGGTTTTATTTATAATCTCTCATTGTATCTGGCTCATTGACAGTGCCGCAGTGGTTTTATTTATAATCTCTCATTGTATCTGGCTCATTGACAGCGCCGCAGTAGTTTTATTTATAATCTCTCATTGTATCTGGCTCATTGACAGTGCAGTGGTTTTATTTATAATCTCTCATTGTATCTGGCTCATTGACAGCGCCGCAGTGGTTTTATTTATAATCTCTCATTGTATCTGGCTCATTGACAGCGCCGCAGTGGTTTTATTTATAATCTCTCATTGTATCTGGCTCATTGACAGCGCCGCAGTAGTTTTATTTATAATCTCTCATTGTATCTGGCTCATTGACAGCGCCGCAGTGGTTTTATTTATAATCTCTCATTGTATCTGGCTCATTGACAGCGCCGCAGTGGTTTTATTTATAATCTCTCATTGTATCTGGCTTATTGACAACGCCGCAGTGGTTTTATTTATAATCTCTCATTGTATCTGGCTCATTGACAGTGTAGTGGTTTTATTTATAATCTCTCATTGAAGAAGATCGCTTTAATGAGGTAAGATCTAGCTCATTGACAGAGCAGTGGTTTTATTTATAATCTTTCATTGTAGAAGATCGCTTTAATGAGGTAAGATCTAGCTCATTGACAGAGCAGTGGTTTTATTTATAATCTCTCATTGTAGAAGATCACACATAGCCAGACATATTATGTTAGAGAAACTGATGCACATGAATATCAGTTTTATTTTTTAATTCAAACAATTTGAGAATTTTCAAACTTTGAAGACAAAAAACATATAGCTATGATATATAGAATAATATTGACAATATATTTTATTTCTTTTTACCAAACCAGGAAGAGGTGATTATCACCCAATGTTTTCTGGGTAACAATAAGAGTGTTGACTCAATTTGTAGCTCAACTTGACTTATTGCCATCACTTCCAATCCGTCGGCATACATACATACATATGTACTTCAACTACTTCCTTTGGCACATAGCACAGGTCGAATTTATGATCAGATCGCTTTGAAACTTGGTATGCTTATTTTGGGTGACCTCTAGATGTGAGCTATGAATTTTCTTCCATTTCCATCTAAAGACGTTGCCATTGACAATGACCTTTGGACTTAGTACATTTGTGAATCAATATATTCCTTTTGTTCACCCTACTGGGCACCTTTATGAATGGACTGCTTTGAAACGTATACTTGTTTAGGGTGATCTCTAGATAGGAGCTATCGATTTTCTTTCATTTTCGGCGAGAAACATTGCCATTAGCAACGACGTTCAACGTATCTTTTGTACATCAACAATTTCCTTTGTCACACTGCACAGGTTTCATTTATAATCAGATTACTTTGAAACTTGGTATGTGTGTTCAGGATGACCACTAGATGGGAGCTATTGATTTTCTTTCATTTCTAACAAAAAAGGTTGTGTTTAGCAACAACCTTTGAACTTTGTGGATTTGTGCATCAATTTTTCTTTTCGCACACCCTGCATTCATGGATGGATTGCTTTGAAACTTGGTATGCTTGTTTGGGGTCACCTCCAGAATGGACCTCTTCATTTCCGTTCAGAAACGTTGCCATTAGCAACGATGTTTAACTTACCCTTTTGGACATCCACACTTTCCTTTGGCATTTATTATCAGATTGCTTTGAAACATTGGTATGCTTGTTTGGGGTGACCTCTAGATGGGAGCTATCAATTTTCTTCCATTTCCATCAAAAAATGTCATTAGCAATGTCATTTGGACTTTGTGCATTTGGTCATCAAATATTCCTTTGGCATGCCCTACAAGGCTCATTTATGAATGCATTGCTTTGAAACTTTGAATGCTTGTTTGTTTCGGTGACCTCTAGATGGAAACCATCGATTTTCTTTCATGTGATCAGTTGCAATCTCTAAACAAGTACCCTTGGTCTTGTGATTTTCTCAGCCTTTGCCCTGACTCTATCCCAGTTCACGTCCGCAACAGCTTGGAGTCTTTCCCGGCTGCTCGGTCTCTGCAGTTCGGTGATGGATCTCATTCCTCTAGGTCGGCTGCATGTCAGACCTCTCCAACACTTTCTGCTGAGTTGATGAGTCCGAATGTCGATCCTCTGGATTGGGTGCTTCAGTTACCAGAGTCTCTTCCTGGTCATTGTCTCCCCTGATAGATGTTCAGTGGATTATGCAGGGAGTTCCGTTGGACTTCCCCACGTCCGATCATGTTCTGACGGCAGTCGCCAGCTATCTCGGGTGGGGTGTTATGTTGTATCCTCTAGGTCTTTCCCTTCAAGGGTTATGGGACCAGGATCCAGCAGCTCTTCATGTCAACCAGAAGGAGCTTCTTGCTCTTCTTCTGAGTTTCTGGCAGTGGATTCCCCACTTTTCGAATTGTCAGGTCCTTCTGTTGTCTGACAATTCGACAGCGGTTGCTTACATTCGGAACCAGGGCAGCACGCACTATGTTCCCGTGTACAAATTGGTTGGGGATCTTCTACTGCTCGCTCAGGATGTCAATGCCGGAGTGCTGGTTCATCACATTCCCAAGCAACTGAATGTCCTAGCTGACTCCCTGTCCCGATGGGGCAGGTTCTTTTTCACCGAATGGATGCTCCACATGGCAGTGTTCCAGTCACTTTGCGATCTCTGGGGTCGTCCCCACTTCGATCTCTTTGCGACTCATTGCAACAATCAGGTGAACACTTTCGTGTCCCTATGTCCAGATGCTCTGGCTTTTGCCGTGAACGCTCTGTCCCTCCTTTGGAACGGTCTTGTTGGCTACGCCTTCCTGCCGGTTCCGATTCTGCCCCAGGTTCTAGCCAAGATATGAACCTGCAGTTGTTGAATCATTTCGATCGCACCCCTGTTGCCTCAGTGGGTGTGGATCAATCTGCTCTGCTCTCTGTTGGCGGCATTTTCAGAATGTCTCCTATGCATCACGACCTTCTTTGCCAAGGTCGCCCGAGGAGGTTTCACGTCGACCCAACTTCATTGTGCCTTCTCACATATCTTGTCAGGTCCTGTCTCCTCCGTAGAGGTTTTTTCGAGACGAGCAGTGGAGTTGCTTTTCTTCTTCAAGGAGGCACTCCACTGGTTTAGCCTATGCGGCTAAGTGGAAGGTCTTCTGTCCATGGTGTGCAAATCACTCTGCTGATTCTGTCACTCCTTCGATCACACAGATTCCGGAGTGTTCTGGTATATGTTTGATTCTGGGGGTCTCCAGCCTGTTACCATCAAAGGGTACATGTCCATGCTTTGGAGACCTTTTTGTATGTGGGACAGCATCGTATCGGCACTACACCATGTCTCTCCAAGCTTGTTCGGCTCTTTTGCTTGAAAAGGCCCAGGACTTAGCAGCTTACCCCAAGATGCAATCTTTCTTGGGTGCTGCTCTGCTTGGAGGCTCCATTCGAGCCTTTCTCCCAGGTGGATATGCATTTTCTCACATACAAGATTGCTTTTCTGATGGCTTTTCAGGGTTTGTGTTTTGTCGCGGCCGATCGGCACCGGCCCCGAGATCGGCCGCGAGAAGGTTGTCGTGGAGGCCATTTTTCCGGCCGCGATCGATCCGCGAACTACAATCTAAACTAACCCATCTGCCGTGAATATGCAGTCCTTTGATTTTAGCGTGCGCTGGCGCACGCAGTGCGCAGGTAAATGCCGATGGTAGCGCGTTATGTTGGGTGCACGTAGCCGTTCAAAAAGTAGCGCTTGCAAATAAAAATAGACAGTCAAAATGTCCGAGGCCAACATTATCTACCCCAAATCACAGGCCCTCATGGTTTGATCAGTATTAAACACTGGCTTTTTTCAAATGTAAACAACACTTTCAAAGGAAGTATCCCTTACACCTGCGCAGTAAGGTTACTTCAGGAAAACATCTGTCAAATATTGAACATCGAGCATCGTTAACGCCCACGACAATTGTCAGTCTCCAACACTTGCACGGAAAATACGCCCACTGAATCACCAAACATCTCGGCACTCACCTGTTTCACCTGTCAATAATTTTGCAGTCTGCTCACACACCTACCAATTTCCAATATCAGGGACAAAACGTCTCCAACTGCTGTAAATAACCGGATTTCATACATTTATTTTGCCAAGAAGAAAATTTCTTTCACAACCTGTCTTAGAAAATCGTGAATCGGAAATTTTTCCTGATAGATTAAAAATTACCGCAACTCATTTGAAGGAGCGAATCAATTGCAAAAAGCCAAAAATATTTATGGAAAATCCGAAACACACAAAATCAAATCTTTGCGGTTTTTATCGCCCAACTCGAATGCCCATAATTAATAATATGCGTTTCATTTTGACATACCATTGTATTTTTTTTATATCAATCAAGGGTGAGTGTTAGATGTATCATCAGTTCCAACAATTATCCCGCCTCATAAATTTATTTATATCGCCCAACTTGGGCACTTGACATACGTTTCGAACAACATAATGGCACCAGTCATTCCAAAAATAAACAAAAGTAACAAGCCATCTGAAGTGCAGGTTTGGGATGTTTCGGCCTTTTACAGTTTAGCCTTGGGACGTTTTGCCCCGGGATATTTCTGCCCCGATATGTTTTGAAATGGAAGACGAAACAAAAGAAGAAGAAGAAAAAAATGGGGGTGTTTTGGCCTCGACAGGCGGTACGTTTCGGCCCCAGTTGAGGCCAAAATGTTCCCCCCCCCCCCCAAAAAAAAAAAATGAGGCCGAAACGACCCAGAACTGACGTGATTGTGGCATTTCAAACATTTTTTTACCCTACAAACCTGTGACGCTGTATTTGTAAACACAAAGCCTGGTGGATTCAGCTCTGGTCATGTACCCAGATGTATGGGTCGGAAGTCTTTCAACCCAAATGGGGGGGGGGGGGGGGGGGGGGGTGCGACTCTACAAAGGCGACAGCATATATGTAAAGAAAAGGGGGGGGGGGGCTATTTCAAGTTATAACTGTAACTTATATGGTATTTCGGGTGGGGGGGGGGGGGGTAGCGGGGGTATTTCTAGTTTAAACTGTAACTTATACTTATAAAGATTTTTCAGGTGTTATTCTGAATGTCAGTCTTAAGTTCTGAAGTGTCTGACATGATTTATCTGGTGCCTGACATTTTGGCCGGCACTCAAAACAAAATTATTTTCAGGCTTGAAATCAACTAAATGTATCTGGATTGGGGTGAATTTTATTGTTTCCTGGAATATTTCAGAATGATTATTCATAGTCATTTTCTTTGACTTTGGAAAATTGGCCCTGAATAGGCCCCGACCCTCTGATCCCAGGGCCAATTTTTTGGCCTCGACCATTTTCTAAATCACGAACCCTGCTTTTGCCTCAGCCAGACAGGTTAGTGAGCTTCACGCCCTCTCGGTTGACCCAGCCTTTTTCTAGAGCTCTCCCACCAGTGTTATGTTTACCAGTGATTGCTCCTTTCTGGCCAAGAATCAGATAGCAGAAACTACTCCGCCTCCTATCTGTATCGGAACTCTTCCTTCTGTTGAGGATAACACCCTTTGCTCTGTCCAGTTCATGCTATTCGCTTTTATCTCAGTCGGATGCTGTTCATTAGGAAGGGTAGGAATGATTCTCTGTCTCTTATTCCTGGTCGACAGAAGATCTCTCCTGAATCCATTTCTCGATGGATATGTCTTGCTATTCGTGCAGCTGCCGCTTATCTAGCAACTGGCGATTGTTTTACCAATCATATTTCTGCCACGAGGTGCATGCATTGTCTACCTCTTGGGGCTTATACTAACTCTGTCATGTTGTCAGATGTTATGCTTGCAGCCTACTGGAAAAATGCTACTTTCTCCACTTATCTGCAACAGTTGCAGGAGCAGGCAGAGGACCTTTGTACTATGGGCCCTCCTTCTTCTGCTCAGGCTGTTATATACCCCAGCCAATCAGCTTCTTACAAGGTTAGTTACAGCTCTGTGCTGTTATTGCCCTTTTTGTTTGTGCATTGCACATAACCATACGCCTCATCTCTCATTGTCTTTTACTAATGTTTGTGATGCTATGGTTTGATAGGCCTGGGGACCTCTTCCTCTGTCCACGATTCCAGTGCAGTTGGGTTATGTGTCGGTTGGTTATGTGATTCCCTCCATCCAATTGTCTATTCAGCCTGTAGTAAACAATTGTAAGGTAGGTTGATAAGAAATATAAATTTTATAGTAAATTTCCTTTCTTATTATACCTACCACAATTGTTTACATGGAGGCCCTCCCGTCTTATTCAGGTAAGAATCCTTCCTCCCCGCTGATCAGATAACTCCTATGTTGGTGGACTCAAAAGAATGATTCATTGGTGACTGCTTTGCGCACTGGTTTCCGGAAGTCATGGAATTGTACTAAGAGAAGAGCATCCCCTACTGGGTGTGCGCTGATGTCGCTCGACCCAGTTTTGACTTATTTTTTTGTGGTGCTTTTGCACCACTTTTCTTTTCTAAATCTCTTAAAAAAGATCAAAATAGAGAGTATATTTTCCGAGTTAGGGTCTTCCACTGTAGTGCAAGCCTGTAGTAAACAATTGCGGTAGGTATAATAAAAAGGAAATTTACAATAAAATTTAAATGTTTTGTTTATCCCAATAAACACTATAGGAACAATTATTGTCAGAGACTAATGTGCTGAAGACATCTGTCCTGAGCACCACAGCAGGGGGGGGGGGGGGGGGGGGGGGGGGGGTTGGCAAATTTTAATTTTTAAAAGGAACTATCAAGTAGTGCATTCTGGTGGCTTTTGGGGTGAAAATCGCCTTGTTTTTTTCATTTTCCGAATTTTAATTTTTAAAAGGAACTATCAAGGGGGGGGTGGGGGGGGGGGGGGGGTGGGGGGGGGGGGGGTGGGGGGGGGGGGGGGGGTGGGGTGGTTTGGTTGGCAAATTTTAATTTTTAAAACGAACTATCAAGTAGTGCATTCTGGTGGCTTTTGGGGTGAAAATCGCCTTGTTTTTTTCATTTTCCGAATTTTAATTTTTAAAAGGAACTATCAAGTGGTGCATTCTGGTGGCTTTTGGGGTGAAAATCACCTTGGTTTTTTCAGTAAGAGAAATTGACTTTTGTATCAGCATATTGCAGTTTTTTAAAGATACTGGCATACATCCTTCCCATGAATTACGCAAATGTTTCATTTTCCGAGAACTTCAGCAAACTGGATACGGATAGCAGTGGATGACCTTGAATAGAATAACTTATACATGTAAGAATGACAGGTGTGCTGTTATTAAACTTGAACAGTAAAGCGATCATCAGTCTCATAATCTCATTTTATTTTGGGTGACATTCACGGCTGCCAAATCGGGCCCATGGAATAGGGTGCCTAACTTTGATAACATTTTGTCGCATGAGACCCATAAGGTTCTATCTTCCAGTAGAAGATAGAACCTTGTGGTTCTCACCCGACGATTTATTGTCAGATGATAAATGTTATCTAAGTTAGCTGAGGTGGAACTAGATTCCCCGTGCAAATCTGTAAAAATCTCCCCAAAAGTCTTATCATAGGGAACAGATTGGAATTTCATTATTTCGCCCAATTGAGGGCATTTCTTTTTTATTAAAGCCAAGATTGTAGACATCATTCAGACGAAAATCGTCAAAACGATGAATTAAAATTGTGAAATGTGCAGGTTCCGTTTCAATGGAGAAACATACTCAGTAAAATCTGTACCGATTTAGCAACGTTATTCACGTTTATGGTGCTAGATAAAGATAGCGATTTTTGAAAGCCCGATAAAATTTTTGGAGTCGCATGCTTAAAATAGGGTCGGTCGGGTAACCCAAAACAAAACATTTTTTTCTCTTTGGCCTTAGCACTCTACCAGTTAACTCTTTCCCAAACATGATTATCAGGTTTTTATTTTTTGTTTGAAAATATAGCTTATGAGCTCTCATAAGAACAAACTCATTCCATTGAAGGATTATAAGTTATGTTTTGGAGCTAAAACTTGAACGCTGTTTTTTTAAAAGAGCTGGCTGGATATGGCTGTTAGCTTAGCTTAAGAATTAATTACTGCCAAATTAAAGATATGGCAATGGTCTAGAGACAAAATTCATATATTATTAGTGTGTGATGTTTTGATGTGAATCAGTTCTGTTGGTTATTTTGAAATCTAATTAAATCTTGAAGCTTCACAAGGCTTAGTGTCACATAAGAAAGCTTCTATCAACATTCTGAATACTTTTTAACCCTGAAACCATTAAGATTTTTCATTTCCATTTCCATTTATAGGTCAGTAGATTGGTTGTGTCTGAGATTGTTGGTCGACAAAACCAAAATGAGAGAGTTTCCTGTATAGAAAAATGGGCAGCCATAGCTGATATTTGTAGGTGTATGCACAATTATAATGGTGTTCTTCAAATATGTGCTGCATTTGTAAATAGTTCTGTATATAGATTGAAAAAAACATGGGAGAAATTATCAAAACAGGTAAGTAATTAATTCTTTGATGCCTTGTGTTATTTGTATTAACCCTTTACCCAATGAATCGGCCGCATCCGCCCGCGTAATATGCAAATTCTGCAGTTGAAAAAATATTATATTTTTATACTGTACCAATGACCCAGACTTAGCTGGTGCTAACTCCACAAAAACCAGGGCCAAACACAAATTTTGCCCCCCAATCCCCAAAATTTGCATCCAAAACAAAAAGAAATCATGTCCTAAAGGACCTCCATAGTACGACTCTACTGCGCATGCGCAGTGACGCAGTCGTCCCGAAATTGGCGCCAAATATCATTCTCTGTTTGGCCCTTCATCAGTCAACATCTCACTGATCTTTGTGCTTGTAAATCTCAGTTTAAAGGATGCCAGACACGTAATTCTTGGAGAAAATGTGATTCTAAGGAGGATAGAAGGAGGAGAGGAAAAAAGAAGTGGCAAAAAATAATCAGGGCTGTACTTAAAATTTTTTGTTAAAATTATGTTAAGTTGCCTATTTTCGAGGCAAACGCCTCTTGTTGTCATTCTTGCTAATTGTTGCACTGCTTATTCAGTGTTTCCTCTCCCCTAACCTTCTAAAGTCCCCCCTTGCAATTCTCCCATGCTTTTGGCATATTTTTGAGAAGTTTCATTTCTAAAAATTCCCTGGGAGAGTTGCTTGGTTACAGAATGTTTTCTGTTATTTTCCCCATAGTTACGTTTTCACCCATGGGTGTATAACGTTTGTGTTCTGCATCTTCCATCTGATGTTCTGCAGATTCTCCCCTGGGAGTCTCTGTTTTGCATCAGATAGAGTGTAATTGATGACTGATTCCGGGCCAGTTTTTTCAGTGCCTGGAGTCATGTTTTCTTCTGTGTTTACACTGTTTGTTTTCATTGGCAACAGCCTTTTTTGAGGGGGGCTGTTTGCCTTTGAGGTAGTTTATCTCATTATAAGATACATTTATATTATCCGAAAGTGTCTCATTAATTATTTTATATAATTTTAAAATTTTTGACCACACTTTGCCATCGGATCCATCGGGGCTCAACGTTACTTTTCAGCAACTTGGGCTTCTCTGAAAAAATATTTTTTCAAAATTATTTTGTTTTGCAATTGTTTTTTCATTTATTAATGGATCATGTTATTATGTATCTTTGTGTCAGGGGTTTTTGCGAGTAACTAGGACTTATTGTTGTTCTTTCACAATGAAGGGAACTTGTTCAAATTGTAATAGGAAGAAATCTTCCTCTGACTTTCATGATTATTGCATTAATTGTAGTCAGTGTTCTCGCATTAATCCCTGTCCTGTATGTGAACATTGGGATGAGAAACATTGGAAACGTGTGTCACGATATGTTGTTTCTGGAGAAAGAGCGATGCCGGCTCTTTCTCCACAAGGTCACTCTACTCTCTCAGTTTCTATTTCAGAGGAACCAGAACAGGGTGATGTTTCCATGTTATCTTCTTCAAGTGTGCGTCCGTCGTCACAATTAAATACAGAGCTAGCAGCAAAAGTGCTCATGGAGATTAGACAAATGTCGTCCGCTAGCTCGCCCGGTGTAGCGTCCATTCACCGAATGGTTCGGCAGCCGGGTTCGTCCGATGCGGTCCAAGAGGAAATTTTGGGTGATGCGAGCACTATAAAAATAATAGATGCACACCCAGTGACGGCGGATAGTGAACGAGAACGGAGGAAGCCTTTTAGTCCGGTTCTTAGCTCGTCCAGGTCCAGCCGGGCCGCGAGCGAGAGAGGCCCCTCTCTCGTACAACAACATCTGGGACCAGATGTTGTGGTACAAAATGTGTCTTTAGCGGAGCATACGTCCGTCGCTCGGGACGCTCCGTTGTATAAGCAGTCCGCAGAGACTGTTAAGGCTTCCTCTTCTCGCCGGCGCACACGACCGCACCTTGGCTGCGTGACCTCCGATATTTTGCCAGCTTCGCCGATGAAGGATTATTCGGCGACCAGGTCACACCATCCGGCAGCCAGGGATTCGAGACCGATGGACTCCGGACGTTCGCATAGGAAAAGTATGCGGGAGCCATCTGATGCGGAGCTGCCCTCGGCAAAGCAGCGAAAGACCGCTCCTCCGCAGGTCTCGACGTCGGACATTCTAGTGCAGATAGCACAGCTTATCGCAGCATCCCAGCAGCCGACAGAGACGGTGTCGGATCGAGAATTATCCGACGGCGCTGGGTCGGTACGCTCCGCCGAAGCATCGGGGGCGGACGACCGGGAACATCGGGAGGTCCGACCGGATGGTGAAAGGGATACGGATGAATTGGAGCTATCCCTTTCGGAACAACACAAAGCTGCCGTAGACTTCATCCGGCACTTTCTTCCTCAAGTTGTTCCGTCGGGCCAGACTGCTGCGCTTCCGGACAGGAGAATTATAGCGTCATTGGAGTCTGATTTTTTCGAGCGGTTCAGGGACATCGCTCCCGAGTTTCCGTCGCAGTCCAATAATGTTGCAAGAACATTTGAATTATTGAACGACGCTATTTTTAAACTTGCTTCCAGGACAGGGAAAGCAGGCTTCTTGTCCGCAAATACTCTCAACCTGCCTTTCATTAATGCAAGGAATAAATTCGACACGGCAGGTCAGGGTATACCGAGAGTTCCTCTGCGTATGGACGACGAGGCGGAAGACTTAGAGCTATCATTACCGTCGTCAGCTTCTATTCCAACCGCAGTGTTGGAAACAGCTATTGCGTCTAACAGAGCCAATTTAGATGCCTTATCTTACGCAGATCACCTTACGAAGGCGTTATCACTGCGTCTTCAAGGGGAAGAGTTTCAGGATATACAATCCTCCTTAAGACTTCTTTCAAGGGCAGTAGCTTATTCCACGTGTAACTCCGCCCTTTCAGTGGCAAATCTGGAGTTGGTTAGACGTGACGCAGCCCTGTCTACATCCACACTAGTGGATTCTAAGGTGAAGAACTCTCTTAGAGTCGCTTCGGTCTCAGGAGATCTTCTCTTTGACGGCAAGCTTTCCGCTATTTATGATAATATTAAAAAGAAAGCTAGTGATTCTCTGTTGTTTAGATCCGCTCCTAAAAGGTCGGATTCAGCAGACACGAATAAGGCGGGCACTTCTGGGTCTTATCCGCCCAAGAGAGGTTCCTATAGAGGTTCCGGTGCGTCCTCTAGCTCTTATTCGAGAGACCGTCAGGATAGCGACTCTCGTTCGGGACGTCCTTCAGGCCGGGACAATCGGTCGGACGCCCCGAGGTCGACGAGGCGAGGTGCGGGTCGTGGAAGACGTGGTTTCTCCTACCGCAGGCCTCGCAGATCCAGGAGGTGATGGCTCAAACCTCTATCGCGTTCCGGTTGGCGGAAGGTTGTCGAGTTTTTCTCAAGAGTGGGCGTCGATTACGGACGACCCGTGGGTGAGAGGAGTGACTTCGGAAGGTCTAAAGATATCCTTCAAACGAAAGCCTCCATTAACTCGAAGTCCAAAGTGGACTCATCTTCCGTCAAACCATCAGAAAAGAGACGCTCTGCTATCAGAGGTGCAGTCTCTTTTAATGAAGAACGCGGTAGAGGTCGTAGAAAACCAGGAATCGCTGGGATTCTACAGCCATCTGTTTCTGGTTCCGAAACCAGACGGCTCGTTCCGTCCAGTCATAGATTTGAGCTGGATAAACAAGCTGATCGTCGCTCCGAAGTTTTATATGGAGACGATTCGATCGGTCAGAGCGAGTATTCGGGTGAACGATTATGCAACGAGCATAGATCTCAAAGATGCGTACTTTCACGTCATGGTACATCCGACATTCCGAAAGTATCTACGCTTCGCAGTCCTAGGAGTGGTGTATCAGTTCCGGGCCATGTGCTTCGGATTGAATCTAGCACCCTGGGCTTTCACTCGGGTAATGAACTCGGTAATGATCTACTTCCGAGCTCATTCGTCTGCGGTAACGTCGGCCTACCTGGACGACATTCTTCAGAGGTACGGCAACGAGTTAACGCTTCAGAACGATGTTCAGAATCTTCTTCTATTGCTCCGACGTCTCGGTTTCATAGTAAACGAGGAGAAGTCGGATCTGGTGCCGTCCAAGTCATTCACTCATCTGGGAATGAGCTTCGAGACGCACAACAATCTCGTTCGTCTGCCGTTAACCAGAGCGAAATTAGTCAGTTGTTACGCTCGCTATTGCCTAAATACAGACAAAGTCACAGCGAGAGAATTTATGAGACTGATAGGTCTGTGCGGAGCCGCCGCGGATCTCATTCCGATGGGACGGCTACGCACACGGCCTCTTCAAATTTTCCTGACTCAGAATTGGAGTGTGAAAATTCATTCGCTCGATGTAGACGTTCTCTTGTCAGATCAAGTGAAACAAGAGATTCAGACTTGGGCAAACATTCAGTGGTTAACTCAAGGAGTTCCGCTGCAGTTGCCGGATCCGAGTTTTACCATTATGACGGATGCCAGTCAAACAGGTTGGGGTGCATCATTAATCCCAACGGATTCGAGATGCCAGGGTCTTTGGGATCCGCAATTCCTGTGCAAGCACATAAACATCAAGGAAATGATGTCAATTTGGCTTGCGTTACGTCACTGGATGGACATTATTCACGATGCTCATGTCCAAATCCTATCCGACAATACGACAGTAGTGGCGTATATACGGAATCAGGGAGGCACTCATTCAGTTCCGTTGTTCAATCTAACGGAAAGAATCCTTCTGTTTGCGTTGGAACATCACGTTCTTCTTTCGGTCCGTCACATACCGGGTCGTCTGAATGTTCTAGCAGACTCCCTTTCACGAAAGGGTCGCTTGTTGCCGTCGGAGTGGACTCTCAACAAACAAGTATTCAATCAGATTTGCTACCAATGGGAACGGCCAATGATAGACTTATTTGCGACACATCTCAACAATCAGTTGCAGACGTATGTGTCCCCGTGTCCGGATCCAAGAGCATTTGCAGTAGACGCTCTATCGATCCCTTGGGACGGAATGATAGGATATGCGTATCCTCCAGCGCCGTTAATTCAACAAGTATTGCTAAAGATAAAACAATCTCAATGCAAGATTCTGTTGGTAGCATCTCTGTCGCCACAGAGACCGTGGATAAATCTACTCAGGTGTCTGTTGTGGGACCTACCGCGGAAGCTCCCTCCACGAGAGGATCTTCTTTGGCAGGGGATATCGCGCCATCTGCATCACAACCCGCAAGGTCTCAACCTTCACGTTTTTCCGTTGTGCGGTCCTTCTTGCATGGCAAGCACTTTACAGGACGAGCAGTGGACGCGATTTCTAACTGTAGGAGGACCTCCTCTTCGCTAAACTATGCGGCTAAGTGGAAGGTTTTCCGTCGTTGGTGTAGGGATCATTCTGTTGATATATTTGATCCCTCTATACCAGACATTGCTAACTTTCTAGTATACTTGTTTGACGAAATCAAACTGCAACCTGTTACTATAAAGGGTTATAGATCTATGTTATCTGATACCTATGCACATCATGATAGTTTACAAATTGGATCTAATGTCTCTTTATCGAAATTGGTTAGAAACTTTTCGATAAATAGACCCAGAACTCTTAGATTAATTCCTAAGTGGAATTTAGCTTGGGTTCTCCTTAAATTGAAGGAAAAGCCATTTGAACCTCTTGGGACAGTAGATTTCAAATTCTTATCTTATAAGACAGCTTTTCTCTTAGCTTTCTCTTCTGCCAGAAGAGTCAGTGAGCTTCATGCACTATCGGTGGATGATTCTCATTATCGTAGTGTTGGGAACACTATCACCTTCACTACTAATGTCGGTTTTTTAGCTAAGAATCAGGCTCCTAATAAATATCCGGAACCTATTGTTATTAAGGCTCTTCTGTCTTCAGACGGGCGTAGGCCTTTACTCTGTCCTGTTAGAGCACTACGTATCTATAAACAGAGATCTCAGTTCATCAGAAAGGGACGGAAACGTTTCTTTCTGTCTTTGATGCCTAATAGAAAGGACATTTCAGTCCATTCTATTGCTAGATGGATTCAGTTAACTATCCGTACTGCGTATGAAGATTTATCTTCTTCTCAGCAGTCTGTGCTTAAGATTTCTGCTCATGAAGTAAGAGCTCTTTCTACTTCCTGGGCTTATGCTAATAGTGTTGCTATTACAGATTTAATGAAGGCTGCTTATTGGTCTCAGCCATCCACATTTACTAATTTTTATCTCAGAAATATTGAGTCCATTTCTGGAGACCTGCATTGTTTAGGTCCGTTATCTGTTGCTCAGAATGTCGTCCACTAAACAGTTGCAACTATAGTTATGCAGGCTTTCTGTTCCGGCAGTGACTCCGTCCGGCTGCCCTCTTCGCTCTGGGCTATTTGACCCAGGGCAAGGGGAAGGGGGGGGGGGGGGGGGGGGGGGGCGGGTGTTCCCTTAGGTCACCTGCTTTATAGTGAAAAGCAAGGGAATGCCTCCTCCAAGACAGTATTTCTGAGTCGCTTCCGGGATGGTTTTAAAGTGTAATATTAATGTTTAATTTCATTCATGTCTTATTTTTAAAGTGTAGCTCGGTGTGAAGCATTTGTATTTGTCAAGTGTCAAACGGGCTTTAATATACAATACTCGGACACTTTTAAATGATTATAAAGAGTCTCAATTCTCTGGACTACTTTATTTATTGGCTTGTTTTAAAAATAATTAGTATAAAGGTTATACTGGATGTTAATAGAGAACATGAATGTTATTGTGCTCAATTATTAAGGGTAGTGTATCTTTCTAATTTAAATATTAAATAAGAAAGATACATGTAAAGCCTAATACTCCTTTTCTCCTTAAGGGGTTACCTCTTTATTTTATAATTGAGCTTATTGGATTTTCCTCTATGTCCTAGGCCCTCCAGCCTGTTTACTATTCAGCTAAGTCTGGGTCATTGGTACAGTATAAAAATGTTAAAAAATTTATAGTAATTTATATATTTTTTATACTTACCAATGACCCAGACGGGGATGGCCCTCCCTGAGTTGGGAACTCTTGCCTCCCCGCTGAGTACATAACGCTGACCAGGCACTGCCAGTAAGAATGATATTTGGCGCCAATTTCGGGACGACTGCGTCACTGCGCATGCGCAGTAGAGTCGTACTATGGAGGTCCTTTAGGACATGATTTCTTTTTGTTTTGGATGCAAATTTTGGGGATTGGGGGGCAAAATTTGTGTTTGGCCCTGGTTTTTGTGGAGTTAGCACCAGCTAAGTCTGGGTCATTGGTAAGTATAAAAAATATATAAATTACTATAAATTTTTTAACTTTTCAAAAAATTTCAACAAAACCATATCATGTGACCCCTCGTTGGAACGAGCTCGTCGAGCTCGTTCCAACGAGAGGTCACATGATATGGTTCTGTTGAATTTTTTTGAAAAATTAAAAAAAAATATATTTAAAATAATAAATTTTGATATCGTCTGCGTTGGGTAAAGGGTTAAACTTCATCGTATAATTGCTCCAAGAAACTCAAAAATCCTGGTAGCTTGAAACTGGAAACTTACTTATTATACCCCCCCCCCCCCCCCTCCTCTCCACAACGAGTTGTGGGGGAGGGGGGAATACTAGAATCACCTTGTCTGTCCATCCATAGACATAATTTTGTCTGGAGATTTTCTCATATGTTCATGGACCAATCTGTTTGAAGCATGGTAGGAATGTTCACTATCATGGGAACCTACGCACATGCGATTATAGTTCCACTGGATTATATTTTCCAGAATTATTCCCCTTTTCAACTTGAAATAGCAGGCCTAGAATTTTATTCAGAGATTTTCTCAGATGTTTTTGGGTTGATTCCTTTGAAACTTGGTATGAATGTTTACTGCCATGGGAACCTGTGCACCCGTGATTATAGTTTTGATCGGACCTTTTTTGCCAGAGTTTTGCCCCTTTTCATTTTAGAATGCGCAAATTTTGTCCAGAGATTTTCTCAGATGTTCATGGGTCGATTCATTTGAAACTTGGTATGGATGTTCTCAATCATAGGAACCTGTGCACTTGGCTATAGTTTCAATTGGACTTTCTTTGCCAGAGTTATGCCTCTTTTTGTCTTAAAAGGCTTGAATTTTGTCCGGAGATTTTCTCAGATGTTTACAGGTTGATTCCTTTGAAACTTGGTGCGGATGTTCACTACCATGGGAGCCTGTGCACCTGCGATTATTGTTTCGATCAGACTTTTTTTGCTAGAGTTATGTCACTTTCGTCTTAGAATAAAGGCAGTGGGGTGTATGGACAGGCTCATCTGGGAAGTTACACCTCCAGTTCAAACTGAAGATAACAGACTAAAATTAATTCAAATACAAATGAATATGTTCCTTTGCAACTGTAAGTTTTGATATAAAAATAAACTATGTTTGTGTCAGTCTCTTAATTAAGAAGGACTATGGTTTACTATTGTGTTTTGAAACCATACCAAGGGGAGGTGGATGGGGGCAGCATTATTTCGTTTATGGACTCATTTCAGTATTTATTTTGTCTCATTTGTTGTGTTTATATATTCACTTTATTTTCTTTTCAGACTAAAAACATGATTGATAGGTTACAGAATCTTGTATCTTCAGATGGACGTTTTAGAAATATGAGAGATGCATTACACAGGTCAGTTTTATTATATATTTATAGGCTTATAGGGCCTCTTCACTATTTTATCATGATGAGTAGAGCTGCTGTAAAAAAATATCTTACTTTGGAACCTCAATATCTGTATATATATGTATATATCAGAAGTTTATAAACAAATCCTTGTGCTGGTAGTTATAAGAAAAAATTATTAAAGTTCAAAACAAATACATCACTGAATATATTCCTGCTAGTGCTTTCACCGCTCTGTATGTGGATCTTCAGGCATTTTTTGCAGTTACAGTTATCTGTTTACTCAATTGAACTTTAATAATTTTTTCTTAGGCCAAAAAAAAAAAATCAATTGATTCTCAGGCAATTTTTTTTTCAAATCAATGAGGGAGGGAGGATTTTATTTTTATTTTTTATTTTTATTTCTTCCAAATGGTGAGAAAGGATTGAGAGGCAAAAGTCACTTTCTGATGTCTGTTTTTACCTGAAAAGCATGGAAAGTGCATATTGTAAAATGATATACAAATAAAACTCATTTTATTGAAAACTAAAACTGTTTTTCTTTATTTTCTGAAATCACCACTTTTTGTATTTAGAAACAGAACTCTGACTTCACTTTTAAACTTTTACAAAGCAGAACTATTTTATGAATACCAGATATTATTGACCACCCTCGTATTATTTTGGTATCATTGTGAGTTATTTTGATTTTTAGTATGACCCATGGTGAGAGTGTTCTTCTCTGTAACAGAAGGTATATTCTTTTTAAAAAATATTTAAAGTGTTTAAAATAAATTTCAAGTTCATATAAGAAGCTGGGTCATTCATGGTTTCTGAATACCGTAACTGAGTTGAAAAGCATAGTTAAAAAAGTTTTCGATATCCTTCGTAAATTAAGCGTTATTAACAATTTGAGTTAATTAATTTCTTTGGTAAATGACAAAACATTTCAGTTGTCTCCCTTCCCGGCTGCACTGGCTAATAATTCACTGTTCAGAAAACTAACAATTTCTGCCAACCATCTTTCACTGACACGTGCGATTGGTGCTTTGAAGGTCTGCCATTCTTATCCATCCAAATACCTGTGATTTCTATTGTAGCCTTATTACATTTAACCCCCTTCTAACAAACTTCACAAGTTTTCAAAGAAAAACATTCAATGCAAATTGCGGGGCGAATTTCAATGCAGCCAATTTTTCAGTGGAACAGAGCGTAACCGCAAGCAATTTCGATATGGACGAACTGTCTCCAATACATTTTTTTTGTTTTGAAACGGTGGTTAACTTTTAATAAATTCCAATTAACTCGATGCGTGTCTTGTGTGATTCGTTGTTTTGTCTGGTACTTTGTTTTTAAATAGCCATTTTGTGCTGGTTGCTATCAGTTGGGGCGAATTGTTCGAACGACTACGCCATTGCAATTCTTTTCAGAAATATAAAATTGGGCTAGTTTAGGCTATTTTCATAGCCGTGTGACGGACTTTAACAGCAACCGTGCTTACTGTTTTTTGCGGAAGCGTGTGTTTTTAAAAAATAAAACATAAGAAAATACAGTAAACTGCCATGTCTCCCAAGGAAGTTTGGGAGGGCGACTTGAATTTCGCCCCCAATGTAAGCCAAGGCCAGAGGCTCTCACACTTAACACACGCCTGTGTATATTTACCTGTTTATTCGTTGGTTTTGGGCCTTAAAACCAATAGTCCCTTTTCAATTTCCCTGTTTCCTATTTTCTTGCAATGACGGTCCAAATAAAAAGGCCCAACGCGGGCCATTTTTTTCAACGTGGCGGTGCCTGAGAATCAATTCCTTTTTTTTTTTTGGCCTTATATGAATCTTTTATCATGATGGGACTTGCTTTGGGGATGTATAGCTATGAGTAACATAACACTTGCATATCATGTAGCTATACACAGAGAATAACATCTTGAATTTTGAGATAACCTATTCACACTTCATCTGGATATTAAAAAAGGACCAATTACAGTACAGCCACCATCGATGGGTAAAAATCTATGGGTGGGCATTTTTCCATGCATGTAATTCAGAGATCATCCATTATGACACCTAGCGAAATGTCCACCAATGAAGCACCGGATAATCCTGATTTTTCATTAGTGGAAATTTTGCTATGTGTCATAGTGGATCATCTCTAAATTATATGCGTGGAAAAAATGACAACCCGTGGATTTTGACCCATCCACGATGGCCCTACTGTATGACAATTCACAGATTTTGAAAGCATCTGTGGCAAGCACAGCGGGTGGCAGCTGCGTTAAGGGGTTTGAGCATTGAGGAGAGGGGTCTTCCCATAGAAATATTTGTAAACAGTGCTATCAAATAAAGTGATAAGACACAACTTTTTTACAAACAGTTTTGTAGTGCCAGACAAACAACTTTTCAGTTATCTGTTTACTCAATTGAAATTATGTTTTTTCAATTTAGATAACCACTAGAGGAATGATAAAATCATTCCTCTCATTTTTTAGTTATGGCCTGTATACATCCCCCAAAATGAATCAAGTTGAGATAAAAGATTCTATACAAGCACATAAAACTTTCATCTACCATTCTATCAATAAAACTTTAACCAGGTTTTTTTGAAAATAATTGTTAGTAGACATAAAAATCTATCCTCAACAAAAATTATGTAACTCCTTTTCAAGTTCTTTCAACCCAATGGAACATGTATTTTTGTTATGCTCAAGAATCTCATCATATACATGGTGTCACTTCATTGAAAATTTTTAGTACTGTGCTCATCACATTCAAACTGTTACATTTTCAAAGTTTACTCACTGTCACATTCATTGATTACAATTCATCTTCATATTTTTCTTTTGGTTTTTCACATGGTGTATTGTTTTTGTGCTGGGTTGTGGAAATCCCCTGCAACATACATTGAACCATGTACAACATGGTTCATTGTGGATTATCAGTTTCTTCAGGAATGATATTTGATTACCACTGTCACTGAAATAGTTTATCAAACTCAAACGCATCTTATCTCTTGTGATGTCATGCGACTTTTATTTTTACTGCAATAATGATACAGGATCTCTTAACCCTTTACCTAACCTGAAAAGCAGACGACACTTGCAAAAAAATTTCTTGAATAACTCATTTTTTTCATTTTTTGTCTCAAAACATAGGTTATGACCCCTCGTTGGAATGAGCTCGACGAGCTTGTTCCAACGAGGGGTCATAACCTATGTTTTTGAGACAAAAAATGAAAAAATAATAAAAATTAATTGGCGATATTTGAGAATAGCGCTGGCCAGTTTTTGCCGTTACATTAGGTAAAGGGTTAATGCCACATTTTTATCATTGCTAATATGTTTGTTTGCGTTTGTATTTGTAAATAAACAACACATTTTATATGGTCATATTTTTTTCATTTGGGTTTAACAACTCTTTTGACAGCCAGCATCACCTCATGTCAGACATTTTTATGGGTGACGGAAGCCAGAGTACTCGGAGAGAACCACTGAACAATGGCGAGCTACTGTCAGACTCCCCAACATACTAACTCCACACAAGAAGGGTTTGCATTGGTTGAAGACAAGTGCATCATTAACATGCAGTATGCCTTAGTACACAGTGTCACCAAGCCCCCATGTGGGCAATCAGGATTCACAGCACATTTACCTCTTGTGGGATGAAACCACGAACCTTACAGTTTACAGTCTGCAGGCTTGTCATTTTGAAAACTGCAGGAGGGCCATTATGGTTTGCTTCAAATCACCACAGGAGGGCCATTTTGGGTTCACCTAAAATGACCCCAGGAGGGTCATTTATGATTTGCGGGGGCATTTTGTTTCAGCCTGCTGGGTAGACAACTAATATCATTTTAAGGTACAGTACGTGGAGAGTGGATTGTAACTGAATCACCCATGGAGTGAAGTTATCACCCAAACTATAACTTTCAAATTTTATACATATGGACAAAAAGCACAAGCAATGTTTCAGCCAATGGACCTCCAGGTTTAACCCGGAGGTCCATTGGTTGAAACTTTGCCTGTGCTTGTTATGCTTTGCAACAAATTTTCAATTATTACTTGGGTGGAATCTCCACTCTGCGAGTGATTTAGTGATAATACACTCTCCACGTACTGTACATGGTTTGTGTAATTATGATGTACGTCATCACGTAATGTATATTTGGAAAGTTACTTACTGTCTCTGGGTGACTGCATTGACGACACACTACAAACTTCACAAACTGCGCTTTTGTTACCTGCCTTCAATCTGCGAAAATTGCAGTTTAAGGTGGCTGATTTTGAGGTGCCTTTGACTGAATTAATGGGCCGCAGAAATCAGGGTTAGGTGGACACAGAATTTTGAACTCAGGTGGGCAACTGCGGCCCGGGGCGATTGCCCACCTTAAAGTGACAAGCCTGAGTCTGAAGTCCGGTGCTGTAACCACTGGGCCACCATGCTCCCTATATGGTCACATAAACACAAATTAAACTTTGTTTCTCTTCACAGGTGTGACCCTCCAGCAATACCATATTTGGGAATGTATTTAACCGACTTGTCTTTCATTGAAGAAGGAACTCCGAATTTAACAGATGATGGTTTAGTGAACTTTTCAAAAATGAGAATGGTAAGTTATAAATACATGTGGAGTTGTGAGATTTTAATGAGTATACAGGCCCAAGAAATGTAACAAATTTCAGTTCACAAGAGACGGGTACAGTGCTTGCACTAACTGTACTCCAGTTATAATATCAAGAATACATGTGGAGTTGTGAGATTTTAATGAGTACACAGGCCCAAGGAATGTAACAAATTTCAGTTCACAAGAGACGGGTACAGAGCTTGCACTCGGTACCCCAGTTGTAATATCAAGACACTGGAGGAGTTCTGGCACTAACCGGACCCCAATTATAATGTACAGAGAGAATATGCAATGATGCCTCTGTTTATAGAGAAATTTATGAAACTATTTTGGTAAATTAGATTTGAAAAAGAGTCTGTTTGTCACTTGATTTACCCTTTTACCCAATGCACACAAAATCAAAGTTTGTTATTTGAAATATTATATTTTTATACTGTACCAATGACCCAGACTTAGCTGGTGCTAACTCCAACAAAACCAGGGCCAAACACAAATTTTGCCCCCCAATCCCCAAAATTTGCATCCAAAACAAAAAGAAATCATGTCCTAAAGGACCTCCATAGTACGCCTCTACTGCGCATGCGCAGTGACGCAGTCTTCCCGAAATTGGCGCCAATTATCATTCTCTGTTTGGCCCTTCATCAGTCAACATCTTACTGATCTTTGTGCTTGTAAATCTCAGTTTTAAGGATGCCAGACACGTAATTTTTGGAGAAAATGTGATTCTAAGGAGGATAGAAGGAGGAGAGGAAAAAGAAGTGGCAAAAAATAATCAGGGCTGTACTTAAAATTTTTTGATGAAATTATGTTAAGTTGCCTGTTTTCGAGGCATGGGCCTCTTGTTGTCATTCTTGCTAATTGTTGCACTGCTTATTCAGTGTTTCCTCTCTCCTAGCCTTCTAAAGTCCCCCCTGGCAATTCTCCCATGCTTTTGGCATATTTTTGAGAAGTTTCATTTCTAAAATTTCCTGGGAGAGTTGCTTGGTTACAGAATGTTTTCTGTTATTTTCCCCATAGTTACGTTTTCACCCATGGGTGTATAACGTTTGTGTTCTGCATCTTCCATCTGATGTTCTACAGATTCTCCCCTGGGAGTCTCTGTTTTGCATCAGATAGAGTGTAATTGATGACTGATTCCGGGCCAGTTTTTTCAGTGCCTGGAGTCATGTTTTCTAGTGTGTTTACACTGTTTGTTTTCATTGGCAACAGCCTTTTTTGAGGGGGGCTGTTTGCCTTTGTGGTAGTTTATCTCATTATAAGATACATTTATATTATCCGAAAGTGTCTCATTAATTATTTTATATAAATTTAAAATTTTTGACCACACTTTGCCATCGGATCCATCGGGGCTCAACGTTACTTTTCAGCAACTTGGGCTTCTCTGAAAAAATATTTTTTCAAAATTATTTTGTTTTGCAATTGTTTTTTCATTTATTAATGGATCATGTTATTATGTATCTTTGTGTCAGGGGTTTTTGCGAGTAACTAGGACTTATTGTTGTTCTTTCACAATGAAGGGACATTGTTCAAATTGTAATAGGAAGAAATCTTCCTCTGACTTTCATGATCATTGTATTAATTGTAGTCAGTGTTCTCGCATTAATCCCTGTCCTATATGTGAACATTGGGATGAGAAACATTGGAAACGTGTGTCACGATATGTTGTTTCTGGAGAAAGAGCGATGCCGGCTCTTTCTCCACAAGGTCACTCTACTCTCTCAGTTTCTATTTCAGAGGAACCAGAACAGGGTGATGTTTCCATGTTGTCTTCTTCAAGTGTGCGTCCGTCGTCACAAATGAATTCAGAGCTAGCGGCAAAAGTGCTCATGGAGATTAGACAAATGTCGTCCGCTAGCTCGCCCGGTGTAGCATCCATTCACCGAATGGTTCGGCAGCCGGGTTCGTCCGATGCGGTCCAAGAGGAAATTTTGGGTGATGCGAGCACTATAAACATAATAGATGCACACCCAGTGACGGCGGATAGTAAACGAGAACGGAGGAAGCCTTTTAGTCCGGTTCCTAGCTCGTCCAGGTCCAGCCGGGCCGCGAGCGAGAGAGGTCCCTCTCTCGTACAACAACATCTGGGACCAGATGTTGTGGTACAAAATGTGTCTTTAGCGGAGCATACGTCCGTCGCTCGGGACGCTCCGTTGTATAAGCAGTCCGCAGAGACTGTTAAGGCTTCCTCTTCTCGTCGGCGCACACGACCGCACCTTGGCTGCGTGACCTCCGATATTTTGCCAGCTTCGCCGATGAAGGATTCTTCGGCGACCAGGTCACACCATCCGGCAGCCAGGGATTCGAGACCGATGGACTCCGGACGTTCGCATAGGAAAAGTATGCAGGAGCCATCTGATGCGGAGCTGCCCTCGGCGAAGCAGCGAAAGACTACGCCTCCGCAGGTCTCGACGTCGGACATTCTTGTGCAGATAGCACAGCTTATCGCAGCATCCCAGCAGCCGACAGAAACGGTGTCGGATCGAGAATTATCCGACGGCGCTGGGTCGGTACGCTCCGCCGAAGCATCGGGGGCGGACGACCGGGAACATCGGGAGGTCCGACCGGATGGTGAAAGGGATACGGATGAATTGGAACTATCCCTTTCGGAACAACATAAAGCTGCCGTGGACTTCATCCGGCACTTTCTCCCTCAAGTTGTTCCGTCGGGCCAGACTGCTGCGCTTCCGGACAAGAGAATTATAGCGTCATTGGACTCTGAATTTTTTGAGCGGTTCAGGGACATTGCTCCCGAGTTTCCGTCGCAGTCCAATAATGTTGCAAGAACATTTGAATTATTGAACGACGCTATATTTAAACTTGCTTCCAGGACGGGGAAAGCAGGTTTCTTGTCCGCTAATACTCTTAACCTGCCTTTCATTAATGCAAGGAATAAATTCGACACGGCAGGACAGGGTATACCGAGAGTTCCTCTGCGTATGGACGACGAGGCGGAAGACTTAGAGCTATCATTACCGTCGTTAGCTTCTATTCCAACCGCGGTGTTGGAAACAGCTATTGCGTCTAACAGAGCCAATTTAGATGCCTTATCTTACGCAGATCACCTTACTAAGGCGTTATCACTGCGCCTTCAAGGGGAAGAGTTTCAGGATATACAATCCTCTTTAAGACTTCTTTCAAGGGCAGTAGCTTATTCCACGTGTAACTCCGCCCTTTCAGTGGCAAATCTGGAGTTGGTTAGACGTGACGCAGCCCTAGCTACATCCACACTAGTGGATTCTAAGGTGAAGAACTCTCTTAGAGTCGCTTCGGTCTCAGGAGAACTTCTCTTTGACGGCAAGCTTTCCGCTATTTATGATAAAATTAAAAAGAAAGCTAATGATTCTCTGTTGTTCAGATCCGCTCCTAAAAGGTCGGATACAGCAGACACGAATAAGACAGGCACTTCTGGGTCTAATGCGCCCAAGAGAGGTTCCTATAGAGGTTCCGGTGCGTCCTCTTGGTCTTATTCGAGAGACCGTCAGGATAGCGACTCTCGTTCGGGACGTCCTTCAGGCCGGGACAATCGGTCGGACGCCCCGAGGTCGACGAGGCGAGGTGCGGGTCGTGGAAGACGTGGTTTCTCCTACCGCAGGCCTCGCAGGTCCAGGAGGTGATGGCTTAAACCTCTATCGCGTTCCGGTTGGTGGAAGGTTGTCAAGTTTTTCACAAGAGTGGGCGGCGATTACGGACGACCCGTGGGTGAGAGGAGTGACTTCGGAAGGTCTAAAGATATCCTTCAAACGAAAGCCTCCATTAACTCGAAGTCCAAAGTGGACTCATCTTCCGTCAAATCCACAGAAAAGAGACGCTCTGTTATCAGAGGTGCAGTCTCTTTTAATGAAGAACGCGGTAGAGGTCGTAGAAAACCAGGAATCTCTGGGATTCTACAGCCATCTGTTTCTGGTTCCGAAACCAGACGGCTCGTTCCGTCCAGTCATAGATTTGAGCTGGATAAACAAGCTGATCGTCGCTCCGAAGTTTTATATGGAGACGATTCGATCGGTCAGAGCGAGTATTCGGGGTGAACGATTATGCAACGAGCATAGATCTCAAAGATGCGTACTTTCACGTCATGGTACATCCGACATTCCGAAAGTATCTACGCTTCGCAGTCCTAGGAGTGGTGTATCAGTTCCTGGCCATGTGCTTCGGATTGAATCTAGCACCCTGGGCTTTCACTCGGGTAATGAACTCGGTAATGATCTACTTCCGAGCTCATTCGTCTGCGGTAACGTCGGCCTACCTGGACGACATTCTTCAGAGGTACGGCAACGAGTTAACGCTTCAGAACGATGTTCAGAATCTTCTTCTATTGCTCCGACGTCTCGGTTTCATAGTAAACGAGGAGAAGTCGGATCTGGTGCCGTCCAAGTCATTCACTCATCTGGGAATGAGCTTCGAGACGCACAACAATCTCGTTCGTCTGCCGTTAACCAGAGCGAAATTAGTCAGTTGTTACGCTCGCTATTGTCTGCACGCAGACAAAGTCACGGCGAGAGAATTTATGAGACTGATAGGTCTGTGCGGAGCCGCCGCGGATCTCATTCCGATGGGGCGGCTACGCACACGTCCTCTTCAAATTTTCCTGACTCAGAATTGGAGTGTGAAAATTCATTCGCTCGATGTAGACGTTCACTTGTCAGATCAAGTGAAACAAGAGATTCAGACTTGGGCAAACATTCATTGGTTAACTCAAGGAGTTCCGCTGCAGTTGCCGGATCCGAGTTTTACCATTATGACGGATGCCAGTCAAACAGGTTGGGGTGCATCATTAATCCCAACGGATTCGAGATGCCAGGGTCTTTGGGATCCGCAATTCCTGTGCAAGCACATAAACATCAAGGAAATGATGTCAATTTGGCTTGCGTTACGTCACTGGATGGACATTATTCACGATGCTCATGTCCAAATCCTATCCGACAATACGACAGTAGTGGCGTATATACGGAATCAGGGAGGCACTCATTCAGTTCCGTTGTTCAATCTAACGGAAAGAATCCTTCTGTTTGCGTTAGAACATCACGTTCTTCTTTCGGTCCGTCACATACCGGGTCGTCTGAATGTGCTAGCAGACTCCCTTTCACGAAAGGGTCGCTTGTTGCCGTCGGAGTGGACTCTCAACAAACAAGTATTCAATCAGATTTGCTACCAATGGGAACGGCCAATGATAGACTTATTTGCGACACATCTCAACAATCAGTTGCAGACGTATGTGTCCCCGTGTCCGGATCCAAGAGCATTTGCAGTAGACGCTCTGTCGATCCCTTGGGACGGAATGATAGGATATGCGTATCCTCCAGCGCCGTTAATTCAACAAGTATTGCTAAAGATAAAACAATCTCAATGCAAGATTCTGTTGGTAGCATCTCTGTCGCCACAGAGACCGTGGATAAATCTACTCAGGTGTCTGTTGTGGGACCTACCGCGGAAGCTTCCTCCACGAGAGGATCTTCTTTCGCAGGGGAAATCGCGTCAACTCCATCACAACCCGCAAGGTCTCAACCTTCACGTTTTTCCGTTGTGCGGTCCTTCTTGCATGGCAAGCACTTTACAGGACGAGCAGTGGACGCGATTTCTAACTGTAGGAGGACCTCCTCTTCGCTAAACTATGCGGCTAAGTGGAAGGTTTTTCGTCGTTGGTGTAGGGATCATTCTGTAGATATATTTGATCCCTCTATTCCAGACATTGCAAACTTTCTAGTATACTTGTTTGACGAAATCAAACTGCAGCCTGTTACTATAAAGGGTTATAGATCTATGTTATCTGATACCTATGCACATCATGATAGTTTACAAATTGGATCTAATGTCTCTTTATCGAAATTGGTTAGAAACTTTTCGATAAATAGACCCAGAACTCTTAGATTAATTCCTAAGTGGAATTTAGCTTGGGTTCTCCTTAAATTGAAGGAAAAGCCATTTGAACCTCTTGGGACAGTAGATTTCAAATTCTTATCTTATAAGACAGCTTTTCTCTTAGCTTTCTCTTCTGCCAGAAGAGTCAGTGAGCTTCATGCACTATCGGTGGATGATTCTCATTATCGTAGTGTTGGGAACACTATCACCTTCACTACTAATGTGGGTTTTTTAGCTAAGAATCAGGCTCCTAATAAATATCCGGAACCTATTGTTATTAAGGCTCTTCCGTCTTCAGACGGGCGTAGGCCTTTACTCTGTCCTGTTAGAGCACTACGTATCTATAAACAGAGATCTCAGTTCATCAGAAAGGGACGGAAACGTTTCTTTCTGTCTTTGATGCCTAATAGAAAGGACATTTCAGTCCATTCTATTGCTAGATGGATTCAGTTAACTATCCGTACTGCTTATGAAGATTTATCTTCTTCTCAGCAGTCTGTGCTTAAGATTTCTGCTCATGAAGTAAGAGCTCTTTCTACTTCCTGGGCTTATGCTAATAGTGTTGCTATTACAGATTTAATGAAGGCTGCTTATTGGTCTCAGCCATCCACATTTACGAATTTTTATCTCAGAAATATTGAGTCCATTTCTGGAGACCTGCATTGTTTAGGTCCGTTATCTGTTGCTCAGAATGTCGTCCACTAAACAGTTGCAACTATAGTTATGCAGGCTTTCTGTTCCGGCAGTGACTCCGTCCGGCTGCCCTCTTCGCTCTGGGCTATTTGACCCAGGGCAAGGGGAAGGGGGGGGGGGGGGGGGGGGGGGGGGGGGCGGGTGTTCCCTTAGGTCACCTGCTTTATAGTGAAAAGCAAGGGAATGCCTCCTCCAAGTCAGTATTTCTGAGTCGCTTCCGGGATGGTTTTAAAGTGTAATATTAATGTTTAATTTCATTCATGTCTTATTTTTAAAGTGTAGCTCGGTGTGAAGCGTTTGTATATGTCAAGTGTCAAACGGGCTTTAATATACAATACTCGGACACTTTTAAATGATTATAAAGAGTCTCAATTCTCTGGACTACTTTATTTATTGGCTTGTTTTAAAAATAATTAGTATAAGGGTTATACTGGATGTTAATAGAGAACATGAATGTTATTGTGCTCAATTATTAAGGGTAGTGTATCTTTCTAATTTAATATTAAATAAGAAAGATACATGTAAAGCCTAATACTCCTTTTCTCCTTAAGGGGTTACCTCTTTACTATATAGTTGAGCTTATTGGATTTTCCTCTATGTCCTAGGCCCTCCAGCCTGTTTACTATTCAGCTAAGTCTGGGTCATTGGTACAGTATAAAAATGTTAAAAAATTTATAGTAATTTATATATTTTTTATACTTACCGATGACCCAGACGGGGATGGCCCTCCCTGGAGTTGGGAACTCTTGCCTCCCCGCTGAGTACATAGCGCTGACCAGGCACTGCCAGTAAGAATGATAATTGGCGCCAATTTCGGGACGACTGCGTCACTGCGCATGCGCAGTAGAGGCGTACTATGGAGGTCCTTTAGGACATGATTTCTTTTTGTTTTGGATGCAAATTTTGGGGATTGGGGGGCAAAATTTGTGTTTGGCCCTGGTTTTGTTGGAGTTAGCACCAGCTAAGTCTGGGTCATTGGTAAGTATAAAAAATATATAAATTACTATAAATTTTTTAAACTTTTTCAAATTTTTCATCAAAACCATATCATGTGACCCCTCTTTGAAACGATCTTGATGAGCTTGTTCCAGTGAGAGGTCACATGATATGTTGAAATTTTGTAATTTTTTTTTAGGCCCCCCCCCCCCCCCACAAAGTAGGTCTTCTATTTCTCAGGCCATTTTTTGTAAAATTGCGTGCTGTTTTTTCTTTTCTTTTTTATTTTTGTAATTATTTCTTTGCCATCAAAAGTTCATGTTCTTCATTTATTTTATGTTCTAGGCCTCATAATCTACAGAATAGCATGGGTGGTGGTGTATTTTGTTCCTTGAGTGCAAGAAGGCTTTGCAGTGCTAATGTATTGCAAAGCCTTGTTGCACTCAAGGGACAAATTTATCAATTTTATTAACTTGGGTAAAATATCAGATATAAAGTATATAATTTTTATTTTCTTAAGTTTGCATTGGTTATAAAAAGAGAGAATGAGGCATCCAAAGGGACCATGAGGTAGGACCTGTGAAACCGATTTTTAACTTTTTAAGGCCTTAACTGCACAATTTGTATATCATGCAGGCTGATGTTGCCTATTCATCAGGTAAAGGGTTAAAACCCGATAAAAAAAAATGCCAAATAGATTGAGGAACAAACAGCACATCCAATTAAATGATGTTTACAAAAACAATGCAGAATCTGGCCGAGTTTCTATAAAAAAAAAATAATCTCAAGTGACCTGGATAATTTCAAAAATAGATTTTTGTTAAAATATTGGTTCAAAATTCATTAAATAATGTCATTTGAAGTGTTATAGAACGATAACCAGAGATTCAAATATCAAGTTTTGCACAAGATTATACTTGAATGCAACTAGAGCTACTTTTGCCAAAATATTAATATTTTACTACTTATAAAGGATGGGTTAACCCTTGATCTAATGAAATAAATCAACTGCATCTGCTCACATAATAGGCAAATTCAGCAGTTGAAAAAAAATTATATGTCTACAGAACCATATCATGTGACCCCTCATGGAACGGGCACGAAATAGTTAAATTGCAAGTTGCATTATAGGAGAAATATGCAGGTTGAAGTTTAGGTATTTCAGCATCGGTGTTCAGATGTTTTTCATTTATTTACTTAATGGGTTTTAATGACACTTTTGACAGACTGGGTCACCTCGCGTCAGGTAGTTTTGCAGGTGGAGGAAGCCCAAGTGACCCACAAATGTACTACCTCAGCACATGTATGATCAGAATTGGTCGAAGACAAATTCACTCTCAGTGTGTAGTACGCCTCAATATACAGAGCCACAGTGCCCTCACATGGGCAGTTGAGGACAAGGGCTTCTGGTCAGGATCAAACCATAGTGCTTTTAATTTTGAAATCCAATGCTAATCACTGAGCGATCGTGCACCCATGCAGATCATTAAATGTCATGCTTAACTGGTTGAGTGCTGGAAGCCCATATTTGGGCTTTACTCTCAAGTGCAGTTATTGCAATGCAAAGGCTTCAAACTCTGTGGATGTCCTTCATATTATCTTTGAAGAGAAATTATTTAGTCTGCAGGGAATTCCCTTGTAATAATTTATGGGAGAGTGCCATATGGCACTCTCCCATAAATTGTTACAAGGCACAGACTTGTGAACAAATTTTGATTACTAAAAATAATTCAGCACTCTACCAGTTAAGGGCACAATGCAAATGTGGGCAGGTGCAAACCTAATTCACAATCTTTTGTTCAGAAGTTTGATGCGCTAACTAATAACCCACCAGGACCACATCTAGGGATAATTTGGGGACACCCCACAGGCATATCCGAAAGCTATGAAAGTCAGAATTACCATAATGCCTTCACTTGCATTCCGCATTCCTGTTCAGTGCATTTTCTTTTATCAAGAGTGCAATTGCCTCAGGCATATTTTCTGTCAGCTACAGTATCCTAGTTTGGGATTCAAGTGATTAGCCTCATGTTGGTTTTATTTATGTAAAATTATACCCCCACTTTTTTTCAAAAGTGGGGTATACTGGTTTGTGCCTGTCCGTGCATCTGTGCATAGATCTGTCCGTCCAAACTCAAATGTCTGTTCGCATTATAACTTCAACATTATTGCTCAGATTTTGATGAAATTTGATACAGATGTTCATTATCATGAGATCTTGAAGCAGCATAAGCCGTTTTGCTGTTGGAATATTTTTCTGTGAGTTATGGTCCTTTGAATATACAAAAATAGGCTATTTTTTGTCTGTTCGCCTCGTATCTCAGGTTTGGGTTATTGGATCTCAATGAAATTTGGAATGAAAATTGTTTATGGGGATGGCTTTCAAATGAGTCTCTAATAATATTTCTTACTTTTCACTTTTTAGACTTATCCCCCTTTTTAAGTTTGAAAATTCGCTGTTTGCCTCGTAAAAACTGCCAATTTTTTGTCTGTTTGCCTCATATTTCAGGTTTGGGTTATCAGATTTCAGTAAAATTTGGAATCAAGATTGTTTATTTTTGCTGAATTTAGACCGTTTTAGCAGACTATGGGATGGAGATTATACACAAATACAATGAGTTTGGACGCCCAAACCGGTTTTGTGGGTACCAAAAACGTCCTGGATATGGCCCTGCCCACTGCATCTCTCCAGTCCATCTACATCCACAATCTAACCGAAACCATTTCTTGAATGTTTTCTTTAACTGGTAGAGTGCAAAGTTATTTTTGGTTGTCAGAATTTGTTCACATGTCTTTACCTTGTTACGATTTATGGGAGAGTGCCACTGGGCACTCTCCCATAAATTGTAACACAGTAAATCCACACAGATTAAATAATTCCACATACAAGGTAATATGAAGCATGCCCATAGAATATGAAGCTTTTATGTTACAGCACCTGCCCTTTAGATTAAAGCCCAAATATGGGCTTCCAGCACTCCTCCAGTTACTGATAACAACCTTGGATTGTGATTCTTGAAAATCCTTCCATTGAGATGTTTCCAAGAAACAGTGTCAGAGGCATGTATAATAAGTGTAGTATAAACAAGAGAAAAAATTCACATCTGTCTTCCGGGAGCGCGGTAGTTCAGTGGTAGACTGTTGGACTTCTATGCTAGAGGTCCCGAGTTCGATCCCCATCTGGGATGACCTTCATTGTGTCCTTAGGCAAGGCTCTTTATCCTGGTTGCCTTCATGGGGGCACGATGACACTGTGTAGTAAGGCGTACTGCGCGTCGATGGTTCACATGTCTTCAACTGCTGTAACCATGCTTGAGCGAAGCTTGAGCAGAGTTAGAATGTTGAGGAGCTGACAGTTGCTCATCTGCACTCAGTGGTTCTCTCTGAGTACTCCGGCATCCTCCACCCATTGTCACAGTCACGATTAGCCATTGTGCATAAGTATGTGACCATAAACACCAATAAATAAATAAATACTCTCTTCCTCTAACATGCAGATTCATGAAATTTTATACATTCCATAATGAAGTAACAATGTCAGACACCTCTTTTTACTGCAGGTTTAGTGGTGTATCAGTTTTGCATTTTAGATAAGTGGTGTACTTGTCGCTCTTTCTGTATTCTGAAAAACAAAAAAATGCACACAAACATCATAAAATAGTTTTTAGCATCATCAAGCTTTGCTTGTGATCATCTAGCAAATTGAAAAATTGGGTGCTCGGTGGCGTTGCGGCAACCGGTTCTCGTCAGATCACCGTAGTTAAGCAAAGTCGAGCTTGAGAAGTTAGTCCTCGGATGGGTGACCGTCTGGGCGATCGATTTGGACTCCCGCGTTGTGTCCTTGGACAAGGCACTTAACCCAGATTGTCCAAATGGGGGCATGATGACGCCATGTACTAAGGCGTACTGCATGTCGATGGTGCGCATGTGTTCAACCAATCTAACCATGCCTGTGCTGCTTTGCAGAGTTACGATGTTGGGGAGCTGGCAGCTGCTCGTCAATGCTCGGTGGTTCTCTCCGGGTACTCCGGCTTTCTCCACCCGTAAAACTGTCACGGTCATGATTAGCCATTGTGCATAAGTATGTGACCTTAAACTCCAATAAATAAATAAATAATTGAAAAATTTGGCAGTTACTTGAAGCATACTTATAATTTGATGTCTTATACCTCTAGCAGTGGTAGTGTCAACTTTAAACTTCAGTTTGTTTCTAAAACTTGTATCCTGATGGTTCTTTGCAACTCCTTAATGGGACTCTCTAGGTTTTCCAGCTTCCAAGCTCCTGGTGTAAAATGCTCATGACACAATATGTTTTTGTCTGTTAACAACCATGTTATCAATAAAATTGAAATGGTCACTTACCACCTCTTTATTTTTAATGTCTTATCCCGGTAGAAGTGTTCTCACCTTTCACCTTTATTTTGTTTATAAAGATTTTCGGACTGAGTGTCCGTAGATACTCGCCAAAAGATGGAAGGGAAATAATATTTACACCAGGCATCCTGGTTGAAATTGTAAATTTTCATTATTTTATAAGCACAATAATTATTATGAGGTAACTACTAATATAGGTATGTGGACTATGGGAAATTGCAAATAAATTAAATAATTTTTGTGAAATGTGAAAAACAGTTTGGTAACTAAAAACATTTTTCCAATGCCTCATATTGGAAATTAATCTATTATCTTTGTGTCTGGAAGATGGCATAATATTTCTTCACAAATAACTAGAAATAAAATTTCAGTTTTTGTATTCAGAACATAGTTTATGACTCACAATGTAACAAGCTAATCAAACCCATACGATTTGTAAGTTTTAATTTGAAGGCAAGAAGTGAAAAAAATAATATTTTAACTGGTAGAGTACTAAATTATTTCTGTTAGTGAATTTGATTCTGAAGGAATTATTTTATTACAATTTATTGGAGAGTGCCTTTTGGCACTCTCCAATAGATAGTAACAAAATCCAAGTTACATGAATGGAAATATTTTTCCTTTATCTGAATATAAAGCCTTTTCAGTAGTCAAAGTTTGCGATTCCTGCACCTGGCATCAATTTTTAGCTTAACTTGACAAAGTCAAAATAATCTATTGCCATCACACATGCGAATGTCTGTGAATCTGTTCACATTTTCTTTAGCACAGGCTACACCCCGTAGTTCTTGTCCGATCATCACAAAATTTCATATGTAGATTCGAGGTCATGTCTAGATGAGAACATCCCATTTTAGTCATGATCGGTCAATCGTGATGGTTGCGCAGGCCGAAAACATTTAACACAGTATACAGGTCGTATTTATGAAGGACTTTCATTGTAACTTGGTAGGATGACTCCGTATAATGTCTAGATGAGAACATCCTACTTTGCTTGGGTTCAGTCAACAGTGACGGCCACAGGCGCACATTACCTAGATCCCTTTAGCACAGTCTACAGGTTGTATTTATGAAGGGATTTAATTGTAAATTGGTTGGATAACTCAGTATAACGCCTAGATGAGAATATCCTGTTATGGCCATGATCGGTCAACCATGACAGCCGCACAGGCATGTGACCTAGATTTGTTTAGCACAGTCTACAGTTCATATTTATGAAGAGATTTCATTGTAACTTGGTAGGATAACTTTGTATGATGTCTTGATGAGACTGACCTATTTTGGTCATGATCGGTCAGCCGTTATTGCCGCTTGGGCATGTGACCTAGATTCCTTTAGCACTTCTACAGGTTGTTTTTGTGAAGGGATTTCATTGTAACTTGGTAGGATAACTTGGTATGATATCTAGATGAAACTGTCGTATTTTGGTCACGATCAGTCAGCCGTGACCGCTGGACTGGCATGTGACCTACATTCCTTTAGCAAAGTCTACAAGTCATCATATTTATGAAGGGATTTCATTGTAACTTGGTAGGATGACTCCTTTTGGAATGATTTTACTGTAACTTGGTAACTTTGGTTGACATACGTTAACTATGAGGGCCTCATCAACCTAGGCCTCAATTCTTTAGTACAATCTACACCTCAGATTATTCTTGTTGAAAACATAGCATGTAGGGTCCAGAACTTAATATATTCTCAATTAGCCCATTGTTGTCTTATTTCATAATCCTTTCATAAACAATGAACATTATCCTTTTTATCAAACACTACACACTGCCAAGTTAACCCCCTTCACTCTGATGTCAAAATACCAAAATTTCAGAAAGATGTTTTTTCCCATAATGCATCTAGAAATTTAACCAATGAGCTCTGTCAAACGAGATTGAATTGGTTAAATTTCTAGTTGCATTATGGGAATTTTTTTCTGCCTGAAATTTAGCTATTTTGACATCAGTGTGCAGAGGTTAAGCTACAGTGTCATTGACACTTCAATTATGTCAAGCTAAGCTGAATATTTAGATAAAGGATTGAAATTTATCAACACTAGTGTCTTTAATAACTCCTGCCACCTAGTGGGAGGGGAGGGGGATACAGGAATGTGTTCCATCTGTCCATTTCATCATCGTACAGACCATCCTTCCATCCTTTTCTCTGTTGTCCTTCTCCATTTTTTATTATCACATTTTAAATAAAAATGTCCAGAATATTTTCCCAAATTTGACATATAGAGGATCTCAAATGAGTGATATTTGGATATAAGATTTTTTGAAACGAGTTTGATGAATTTGATTCACAACAAGCCTTTAGGCGAGTTGTGAATCGAGTTAAAGATTCTGTATATCACATGAATTTTCGAATGTTTTTTACACTTTTTATTTAATTCATTGTCGCTAAATTCTCCCAAAATAACTGACAATCAGTTTGTTGGCTCAGACGCTTCACACCATGACGTCATGAATGCACTTTACTTGCACCTGTTGTCGTAATTGAAGTCATGTGAACTACGCACAAGAATACAATGCTGCTGCTGCTGCTGCTGCTATGGGACCACGTGACGATTAGACACTAGTTGATGATCAGGAAATAAGACATGGGTTGTTACATCGAAATTAACAATATATATAGCTTTTTATTGATGATATTATGAATGAGATTGTGAACCAGCTGTGTCCCAAGCATTTCTTCAAGAGTTATTATTCTTGTTGGGTTTAAACATTTTTATCATCACATTACTATTAGAGAACAGTTCAAGATTTTATTCTAAATTCATTATACATCTTTTTGATCATAATATCACACTTTGGATTGTGCGCCAGCCATGTCTAAGTATAACTTCTAGAGTTATGAACCCTGTTCAACTTAGAATTTCTTGTCATTTCATTACCATTTCTTATCACCCCCTTTCAAAGAAAACTGTTCAAGATGTTTTTTTCCTACTTTAATATCTAGTTTTGTGGTGTTAATCTCATGAATGGATTCCAAACTAGCACTGTGCAAGTTTTTCTTTAACTGGTCAAGTGCTAAATTATTTTTGGCCATCAAAATTTGTTCACATATCTTTGCCTTGTTTCAATTTATTGGAGAGTGCCTGTGGGCACTCTCTCATTAATTGTAACAAGCCAAATCCTAACAGACTAAAGGCCCGGTCACACAGCCGACTTCGCATGTATCACGTTAAAACATTAGTTAAAATCTGATTGTTCGTGTTTGTCAGTGGAGAATTTGACGATTTCTGTTGATATGCGTAATAAAAAATCACTGATGAATTGCACAAGAACTACGGAAATGTCACGTACTATTCACTCACAAAACACGCACCTCAGCATAAATCAGAAACTTTGCAATATACATGATGAAATCCCAACGCATAAACTGCTCACTATCGCTAATAAATCACGTGCGAACAACATATAACCACGAATAAATTACGCACACTCACGTATAATCTGCGCATATAGAACGTATGAATCACGCATGTATCACTTATGAAACACTCGTGAGCCAATAATAATGGGCGTAACTATCGCATCTGCCTCACGCATATATAAAGCTGGCACTGACAGGGCTGTGGCATTATTGGCTCAACAGTCTAGAAAAGTAGAAAACTACAACATCCAGAAAGTAGAAACCATGCCTCCCAGGAAAAGTCGTCAGAAATCCAGAACCAGGGCCCCAACTACTCCAAAAGATGTGCCTGTGCCTGTTTGCAGTAAAAATAATGCAGCTGAAGATGAAGAGACCGCCAGGTCCGAAAGTCCCACACCACCTGCCAGGTTTCCAAGCCCTCCACCACCTGCTCATGAGATACAAGTCGAGGTGCACGCTCCCCCTGCTGCTGCTGAATGTAGGACTGAAGATCCCCATCCTGAAACCTTTGCAGACAAGGGTAAGGGCAAATCGAAGAGCAAGTCCAAGGGCAAGGTCAAACCCAAGCATGACTACTCCATTGAAGCAGAGAAGGAAGAAAGTCTTCTAGAGTGGATGGCAGAGAATGAAGCAGTCTGGCGTCGTGGCCATAAAAATTACAAGAAACGCAGAGAGATCTGGGTTGCCAAAGCTGCTGAGATTGGTGTATCTGTAGAGCACATCATGGGCTGGTGGAAATCTTTGAAAGACTGGTATGTCCGGCTCAACAAAGTGAAGTCTGGTCAGGCAGTTAAGAGATACACAGACAGGGAGAAATTTGTCATTGACAAGTGCAAGTTTTACAAGACCCAGTTGCCATCTACCAAGTCAGCACCCTTGGTCAGCTTGCAGAGGACCACGTCTACCCAACCAGCCCATGTCAGTGAGTCTGGGTCAGACAGTGAGAAGGACGAAGAACAGACTACCCTCGGGGGCGACCTGGAGGTGGTGGAGAGGCAGGCTGCAGCTGAGGCAGGCCATAGTTCAAGGCTCGTGAGGAAAAGGAAGAAGGCAAACCAGGAAGATGAGTGGATGAAAGAGCTGAGGGACACGATGAAAGCAAACCATCAACTGCTCGCCCAGCTGATCCATGAGAAACCTGCCCAGTCCTCAGACCGTGAAGTCTTCATAAAATATGTATCTGACAGCCTGCGTGTGGCACCAGCAGAGCAATACCACCAGTTGAAGACCCGCATCTGTAACCTGTTACAAACTGTTTCCCAGGACACCACTTCAGCTCCTCAGCCTCCAAGGCCTGTCCAGGTCACGTCTGCTCCACCTATCCTGTACCAGCAGCAGCCAACTCCTCAGTACCAGCAGCCAGCTCCTCAGTACCAGCAGCAAGCTCCTCAGTACCAACAGCAAGCTCCTCAGTACCAACAGCAAGCTCCTCAGAACCAGCAGCAGACTCCTCAGTACCAGCAGCTTGAGATTAGTCATAGTCAGCAGCCTCAACAGAGCCAACCCTCTTCTGCAGCTTCTATTGGGCAGCGCTTGCCGGCATCCACCTATGCAAATCTACTGCAAACAAGTCAAGATGGTTTTGATGGGTCGATAAACCTCTCCTCGTTCAGTGTTGACAGCCAGCTCCTACCGGGCCCCAGCTCCAAAAGACTGAGCACACAGTCCCTGAACACACCTCCATCTCCTCATGATGAGAGTGACAACGACTTTGATTAAATAGCGGCAGCCAGCAGAAGATTACTATGTATATTTGGGAAATAAATGATATTTCAGTTTTAGCTACTATTTATTTGTTTGTGTGGAATTGAATATGAATGGAGATGGTGGAGTGAAATGTTACAAATTTTGTAATGAATAGTGTTCAAAAGAAATGGAAATACTGTAAAAATAGTACACAAGAGTATGAAAAAAATTCAATGGTATCAGTCCACATACCTCCAGGTAATTTACCCCCGGTCATATACCCCGAGCCATATGCCCCCAGGACAAATAACCCAGCCATATACCCCAAGACATATACCCCTAGCCATATTACCCCTGGTCATATTCCCGTAGGCTGCAATCCCCCCAGGGCATTTACCACTTCATACCCCCTTATACAGTAATTGGGAGTTAGATTATGCAGAAAATTTTACTTTCTATCAATAAAACAGTTTACCAAGATAAAATTCCGAAAGACTTTTCTCAACATATCAAACCTAAAGGAATGGCAAAAGTCAACCAATGCTTGTTTTTTCAGATTTTTATTTTTGTTTCCAAAACGTAGGTCATGACCTCTTATTTGAACAAGCATGACATGCTTGTTCAAATGAGGTGTCATAACCTATGTTTTGAAAGGAAAAATATAATAAAAATTCAGTTTATAATAATTATGTGTATGATTTATGAATAATTACTGAGCACTTTTAATATTCACTATGAGCAGTTCTAACATGTACTTCATGTGCTTTCATCGTATTTGATAATGAAAAAAATAAATTACAATGAAATCTCCTATTGACACCAAAGTAACCTAAATAATTTGTAGTTCTTTACTAATATTTCGTGAAAGAATTCAATGTAAAGATCAACTCCCATAACATCCCATAACATACAATCAGTATTATTAAATAAAATCAGTTTTTATTGGTAATTTTTTTCAAATAAATCCATGAGGACGGGTAATTGACCGTGAGGGTATTTAGCCTAGTGGATATATGACCTGGAGGTAAGTGAGCGGGGGTAAGTTACCATGATAAACATTAATGCACGTTATGGGGATTTAATAATGGTTCAGAACACCTTGGCAATAGACAATATGGAACAGATTAAATTTTAATTTCATTATCAAAATTTATTTTACAAAACACAACAACAGCACAATCTTTACATTTCAATTATTTCATTACAACAATAAAACAGAGCAGCTTCTTGACTCCAAGTTGTCTAGACGTCCACCATCCCGTCTTGCCAGGGGACAGCACCTGCTGAAGAGTTGCACCAATGTTTTAACAAGTTCCTTTGCCTCTTGCCTTCCTTGGATGCTCTGTTGGGTGCCTTAGCAACTTTAGTGTCTTCCAGGTTTTTCCCCTCTCGCCAGGCACCAGGCTGCATATTGCCATTCAGGCCTTGTACATCAACCAGGCGATTCTGAAGCACAGGGTATCTCGTCCGCATCAGGTTGTGTAGGAGCACACAGGCCTTGACGATGAGCCTTACATTATCAGGGTCATGGTTCATGGTGCTTAGAAGAACTTGAAATCTGTTGGCAAGGATGCCAAAAGCATTTTCAACCACTCTTCTTGCCCTTGGCAGCCTGTAGTTAAAAATTCTCTCTTCCCTGTCAACGTTTCTGGTACTGTAGGGCTTCACCAGGTAGGTTCTCAGGCTAAAGGCGTCATCTCCCACCAGAAAGTATGGCACATCTCGAGTGTCGTGGGGCAACGGCTCTGGCTGTGGCCATCCCGTGATGTTGTTCTGCTCCAAGCCTTCAGGCAGCTCACTGTTGTTGTAGATTTGAGCATCTGAAGAGGAGCCATTACCAGACACATCTACCCACAGGAACTTGTAATCAGACGTCACCATAGCTAAGAGAATGACACTGAAGAAGCCTTTGTAGTTGTAGTACTCGGAACCGGAATCTGGGGGAGCCTTGCATGCCACGTGCTTGCCATCAATAGCGCCAATAACATGGGGAAAGTTCCATCTCTGGTACCAGTCATTTTCCTGTTGCAGCCAGCCTTCTTGAGTGGTGGGAGGTGACATCAGCTCATCCAGGTACTCCTCTACGATAGCCTCGCAGACTTCTCTGACAACATTGCTGATCGTGTTGTGGGGGACCCTCCAGGCATACTGCATGTCACGGTACTTGGCACCAGATGCTAGGTGACGAAGGGTAAGGGCAATCTTCAAACCTGGATCAAGGGGAGCTCTCCAGTTGGTTGTCTTCTTTGTAATTTTGGAGGTCAGCCTCTGAACAATCTCGTCAAACATGTGTGGAGGCATACGCATGAAGTTCTTGAATGATCCTGTGTCTTCACTGCGGAGCTCCACCATCAGTCGATCATACAAGCCCTGCTCTGGTCTTCTACAGATCCACTCTCTCACCCAGATCTTTCTAGCTGCTCTTCCCCTCCTCCTTCTCCTTCTCCTGACCAACATACGGACTTGCAGCAGCTGATCAATCTGATTCTGGAGCAGGAATACCAGGACATCTCTTCTCTGGGTGTTCATGGTGACGAGCAGCTGGACAATAATGGCAGGACCTTGACGAAATAGCTACTATTATACAGCACCAATCATACGTGACTTCTTAGTTATACATCAGTGCCTCATCAGTATTTCATGTGAATTGCATACGCTTATTTGCGTTTTTTGTTGGAGATATATTCGCCAATGAAGATTTTTCTGAGTGATTTTAAGTGAAATGTACGTGTTACTGGTGTGGAACATGAGCGATCTGTCTGTTATTCTTCAGTGAAAAACCATAGATGTACGTGACAAGAGCAACATTTTCACTAACAATCACTTCAAAACTACGCATATTTCACGCATTGTCCACGTGAGAACTACGCAGCACACGCATATATAACTTAAGAAAAGCGTACAAGTGCGCAAAGTCTTGCGTGAACCGATTTTTGAACTGTTCAAAACCTCGAATCGTGCATAAAGATGTTCTGGCGTATATCCACTTACAATCACTGAGCTTTCACGTGAGAAAAAAGGATGAAACACGCAAATGACAGATGAATCACGCAAGGCTGAAAATTTGTACGATTTCCATGCGTAATTCATGCGTTTCTGCAGTGTGACCGGGCCTTAAATAATATCACTTCAAAGATAATATGAAGCACAGTCACTGGACTTAAAGCCTTTAACCCTTTACCTAACACAGTATTTTTATGCCCCCCGACTTAAGTCGGGTTGCATATTGTGATTGAAGTGTGCGTGTGTCTGTGTGTGTGTGTGAGCCAATAACTCAAAAACTGTTAGGGCCACAGTCATCAAACTTCACACAATTATAAAGGACCATGGGACGATGTGTCACACACAATAGCCAGGTTCGTACCTTCAAGGTCAAGGTTACATTTCAAGGTCACACTAAAAATCTACTATATTGACCTTCATATGTTCAGGGTCTGAAATCATGTCTGACGCATAACTCCAAAACTATTAAGGTTACAGTCATCAAACTTCATACAATTATAAAGGACCATGGGACGATGTGTCACACACAATAGCCAGGTTCGTACCTTCAAGGTCAAGGTCACATTTCAAGGTCACACTAAAAATCGGTCAATATTCGTGTCTCAGCCATAACTCAGAAACAAATCATAGTACAATTGTTAAACTTTTTACAAATGTTAAGGAGAGTCAGAAGGTGTGTCACATATAATAGTTTCCACTGCATCTGCAAGATGAAGATCACAGGGGGAGGGGGGCATGTGTTACCTTAGTAACATTCTTCTTGTTAACAAAAAAAATTAAATTTAACTTTTTCCGAAAACAAATTTCATAATTTTTCAATAACATCATACAAATATGGATATCATTAGAACCAGCTCAGTGAGCTGGTTCTAATGATATTCATATTTGTATGGTTTTGTTTAGAAATTTTTGAGATATTTTAGGCTCTGGTAGGCTTATTCTGATCAATTTTCTGGCCATTTTTGGCCACTATGTTAGGTAAATGGTTAAATTGCAGTACCTACACTTCAGAATAAAACTCAAATATGGGCTTCCAGCACTCTACTAGTTAAGAGTTATTGCCTATGTTGGAGTTACACAGAAGGCGATTGGTCATTCCATGGCATTGCACTTGTCTTTATATGAAGAACTTTTGTGGGCGCGGTGGCATTGTGGTAACCGGTTCTCGTCAGATCACCGAAGTTAAGCAACGTCGAGCCCGGTTAATCATTGGATGGGTGACCATCTGAGCGATCAATTCGGACTCCCATGTTGTGTCCTTGGCAAGGCACTTAACCTTGATTGTCCACATGGGGGAACGATGAAGCCCACTAAGGAGTACTGCACGTTGACAGTACGCATGTCTTCAACCAATCTAACCCTGCCTGTGCTGCAGTGTGGAGTTACGATGTTGGGGAGCTGGCAGTTGCTCCTTGTTGCTCGGTGGTTCTCTCCTGGTACTCCGGCTTCCTCCACTCGTAAAACTGCCACGGTCATGATTAGCCATTGTGCATAAGTATATGACCTTACACACCAATAAATAAATAATAAATATGAAGCCCTTTTGTTATTGATTTAAATGGCTTATTTTTAGCCTTCCTCATGCTCTCTTGGTTGTGTTGGTTGTGTTTTCACCACATTGTTTTTTAAATTTTTTTCAGATTGCACATGTAATAAGAGAGATTAAATTATTCCAACAAACGCCATACAGAATTGAACACCATTCTAGGGTAAGTCAACTCATTAACATTAGCACCATCTTATGGGCATTTTTATTTTATTTTATTTTATCTATTTTATTTTATTTATTTTTTTTATCTTTTGTAAAGAGAACCACTACTTACAAACATGACTTCTGGTCTCCAACAAGACAATTTTACCCAGAGTTATGACCCTTTTTCACTCTTTCAATTTGGAAAGTTTTTTTTTACCTTTGTATTGCATTCACTGCATGTTCGATTTGAAAACCGCTTATTTGATCAAATCATAATTTTAGGGATTACTTGTGGATGACTATACAATGCTTCCTTCTGATTTTGGTCCAGCTCACCAATTCAATATGGCCACCATGGTATTATGACATTTTGCACTTGTTTTTATTATTATGACAGAAAAAATTGTTTGCAAATTCCTTGCTTTATTACATATTTTTCAAAGAAAAACAGCATATTCATATGCAACAAATGAAATTTAACTTCAACATACATATATAATAAGCAATGTACATTAACTTATTTGTTCATGTTGTAATTAATTGTTATATTTGAACAGTTCCTAAACATTGGAACAGCCAAATTAAAGGAAGGAGCAAGTCAGAAATTCCATTTCTATTTTTATCGCAACCAGGCATTTGGAGTCATTATATCAACCTACCTGCATTATTTATTGGCAACAATGATGAAGCAGTGAAATCGTCGCCTGAGTGCTAGAATGTCCTATGTCCCATAGGGGACATAGGACATTCTAGCACTCAGGCGACGAAATGTTAACTTGATTTCGATAAAAATAGAATAGATCAGCAGTACTGGAGTATATCAACACTTATGACAAGTGTTTTAGCCAATTAGCAGATTTTTCTGTCATATAATAAAAATACAGTGAAGCCCACTTAACTGGATATCTCTTGACTGAATAACCTTGTTAATTGAATATAATTTCCAAACACTAAACCATTTACCACTACCTCACTACAAATTTGACCTGTTAATTGAATATACGTTATAGAGTAAATTCTGTTTAATTGAACACAAATGCTTGTAACATGTTGAGAAATTGCCCTGACTCGGAACAGTTTTCCTTTGTTTATAGACCTTTTTGGCCTAAGTGCATCTAATACAGGCATTTAATTTATTATATCTTGTTTGACAGAACTCATGTCAAACAAGATGTAATAGAATAAATGCTAAGTTTATCTCTAGAATACAGGTAAGTGACACAATCCCTGTTAATTGAATACTCCTGTTAATTGAATAATTTTTCATTTGCAAAGTGGTTGTTCAATTAATCCATTACCCAACGAATCGCCGGCATCCACCCGCGCAATATGCAAATTCAGCAGCTGAAAAAATATTATTTTTAGAAAAATTTCAACAAAACCATATCATGTGACCCCCTCTTTGGAACGAGCTCATCGAGCTCGTTCCAAAGAGGGGTCACATGATATGGTTTTGTTGAAATTTTTTGAAAAAAATTAAAAAATGATATTTAAAATAATAAATTTTGAAATCGTCTGCGTTGGGTAAAGGGTTAACAGGCTTCCACTGTACCATTATGAATCTTTCGATCATAAGTTTAATATATTTTATTTTCCAGGTTACAAATTATTTACTGGATCCTAGTCGATTGTTGGATGAAGAACAGACCTACAAAGCCTCTTTAGCGATAGAGCCAAAACAGTCTCGATTATCTGTTGTTTCTGCCCCATCATGATGACTGCCGAGTATTATATCTTCGAACTGTATTTCAATTTATATTGCTTGATTTGGTTGTGAGAAATCAGATTCAACTTCATGTATATTTTGTGTTAAATTGTGTGAGGTTTCCAATTTTTACGTACATATTTTCATAATACAAATTGTTGACATTTATGACAGGAAACCAGAGTGTTGTTGACAAGTGCTAAGTTGTGTGAATTTTCAGGTTTTCAATACATATTTTCATACCTTGTTATCATTAGAAATGAGAGGTGATTGTTGTTGGTGATTGTAAGTTATTGTTGTTAAAAACTTATCTAAGGCTTAATAAAATTAAAAATCTGTTTCTCAGGCCCTCCCGCATGGTCCTTTTGGCTGCCGCATGCTCTCTTTTTATGACCAATGCAAACTTGAAAGAGTTAATAAAATTGATAAATTTGTCCCTGGAGTGCAACAAGGCTTTGCAATGCTTTAGCATTGCAAAGCCTTGTTGCACCCAAGGGACGAAATACACCACCACCCTTGCTATTCTGTAGATTATGAGGCCTAAAACATAAAATAAACCAAGAATATGAACTTCTGATGGCAAAGAAGTAATTACAAAAATAAAATATAAAATAAAAAAACGCCCGCCCGCATGCATGCAATTTTACAAAACTTGACCTGAGAAACAGAACATCTACTTTGTGTGGCCTAACAAAATTCTATGAATTGTGAACACTGTTTTGTTCTTGTTGTTTTTTAATTATATTTTTTGTTCATGCTGTATACACTGCCTGTCAAGCTCTCAAGCCCCCCCTATCCCCCCCCCCCCCACCCCACCCCTGTCATATTCTTAAACAAATTTAACGCTGTTCTGGCCTGGATCCAGTTGAGCTCTTAAATAGTCTATCGCCTATTTTTAGATTCAAATCGGATGGGATATTTCAAGTAGTCAGAATAGCAAACCTGAATGATTCTCTTTTTCCGATGAAGTGAACTATCCCCACCGATTGAATCTAAACATTTATTATGCCCCGCCAAAACGAAGTTTGTGGAGATATAGAAGTGGGTTCCATCCGTCCATCCGTCCATCCGTACATAACAACTTTGAACCTTCATCTCTTAGTCAGTTGATGTTGGATTTAAATGTTCTTTGGTATGCTGATAGCCCACCATGGGGGAAAGGATATTCTCAAGTAACGGGTCCCCTTTTTAGTAAACCACTTATTGGTGAAGGATACCGGTGGTATTGCACCTTGTTTTCTTTTGAATCCATGCAAGAAATGTTTCCCAGTCAGGACTTCATTTGACCAAATCTTTGATGGCAATACTATTGGACATGCTTGTAGCTAACTGATTACACCACCTACTAATTGTTCTTATATCTTGATGTTTTCAAGGTGATTTAACCCTTAAGGGACTGGAGAATTTTTATAAATATTTCACTACACTCTGACAATCTACATCCTGTGGCTTTGCAGTTGTTTTAGGCGGGTCTTGGCTGTCTATATAGGCAGCCAAGACCTGCCTAAAAACAACTGCCAAAAAATTTAGAATTTACCTTGTGAGTTAACCCTGAGACAGCATGTTGGGGCACCTGTTCTGTTGCAGTAAAAGTGATTAAAGTCGGAATTAGGCCCATAAAGGTTAAATACTTACTGATAGGAATGTCTATAACTGGAGCCCGAGAGTATATCTTTGTAAGTAAAGACACATCACATTAGAATAACTGTAGTATGCCTGCAAACTCCTTGAAAAGAGGGTAAACATAGAGTCCATAACAGTGTCAACTTCCTGACAGAGTTGGATTGGTGACCCGTGAGCTTGATTGCCTGGGTAACCCTTTACCTAATGTACAGTGCTTTTCACCAAAAATCATCATATAAAACATTTGCCTCCAAAACATAGCTTATGACCGCCCATTGGAACAAGCTTGTTTCAATGAGAGGACATAAGCTACAGTTTTGCAGCACAAGGGATATAAGTTTTCTAGTTTTTGTCCAATTTTCGGTTTTTTGGTTCATCCCAGTGACTGATTTTTTTATTGCCTTCATAATTTTGTGCCAAATTGAAGAGATCCTGCCCAAAAAGTGATTTACATTCTGAAATATGATAAAACCAGAACATTCAGGTCTGTAACCAACTATTGATACTGACCAGATCAAGGCGAGTGCTAGCTCCTCTAAGACTGGCATGACCTCAGGCTTACCTGGGCACGTCTCATCCAAGCTTGATAATACACTTCATACAGGTATAGTCCATGAAATACCCGCAAACAGCACTTGAATGTTGGGGTGTTCCAAACCTAACACGGTGACTCATCACGTAGAGTTTCTCACTTAATCATACATTGTCGGTTAGTGATTCATTTTTGTTGGGTGTACACATCACTTTCACAGAGACTAGGTATGTGCCCTGACTTCCTATACTCTTTTGGCTGAATTTTCTGTTTTTTCTTTAATTTCAACTGAAGCAAAAAAATGAAAAAATGTCCAGTTACCGGTATTGGAAAAAAATTTGCAAGCTTTGTCTTTTACTCATGTTAGTGTCAATTGGAACATATAAGCTATTATGACAAGGCAACATTTAACGATCAAAGGTTTAGTAAATAAAAATTCTCGTGTATCCACGATGGCACTGGATAAATAATCAATAAACCAGATAAACTCATTCCATCTTAATTCAAATCGTAAATCATTTGTAATTTAAACAATACTTCATCCGAAACACTGTCTGCTGCACACGTGAAACATCCAGAAAAATGAAGTGGCTTTCCAGTCACTCGGTTGATGAAGCAATTACAAAACGGACGACGTCATTGCAAATATTTCACTTTGTGACGTCAGACGGTAACATTTGCCACTTGAGCCATAAACATAGAATATACTAAGCGAGCTCTCGGCCAATCAGAGGAGGATGATTTTAGTCTTGTTGGAACATAACCTCATTGCATTACTTCCTAAAATGTATGTATCTACAGTTACAAGAGAAAAGTGGTTGGTAAATGGGCACAATGGAAATTTCTCCCTTGTTTTGTCTTCATTAAAGATACAGGCTCCTTATTTTGATCTTTGGAAAGTTCTCCACAAAAGCTTTCCCTGGATCAGTGTCAGAAGCTGGTGTTATAAGTGAAGAATAGACACGAAGGAAATTTTTTTGCAAATCTCGACCCTGTAGAAAAAAATCGGAAGATGACACGGTTTATTGTGGTCCTTGAAGTCCTCGAATTGTAAATTGTATTTTTAAGGCCTTGAACATACTTGATATTTACATATAAGCCTCAAAAAGTCTTTGGATTTTAAGAATGCTTCAAAGTTTTAATTTCTGTCACACAGAAGTCAATATAGTGCAACAGAATTTAAAACTTTGAAGCATTCTTAAAAATCAAGGATATTGCAAAATAAAGTGTTCTTCAGTGTTCTATCAAACATTTGACATGACTGGTAAATATGCTTGTTTTTAGTAAACTTGTATGTTTATTTTTTATTTATAACCAAAAATTGTCCTTTTTTTAACTAATATTTATATTCTTAATGATAATTTTTCTCCAAGGTTCCTGTGTGCGACTGGATTGAAGGAATGGCTTTAAATTTGATTTGAGGCCATTGAAAGCCTTGACGTCCTGGAAAATGGGCCATATTCATGAAAATGCTGACACAGGGTTCCCGCACCTCCTTGAATTCCTTGAAAGTCCTTGAATTTCAAAACCCCTCCCAAGGACCTGGAAACTCCTTGAAGTTTGAAGCACCTCCTGGAAACTCCTGGAATTTTGGAAAAATCGAGTCGGTTGCTCACTGGATTAATTCAACTCCTAACATTTTTCCTTCTTCCCAACACACGGTCGCTTTATACTCCTTGAAAACCCTTGAATTTCACCCAGCTGACTCCTAGAAACTCCTTGAAAAATTGATCTGAACCTCCTGGACTTCACTTTTCAATGTGGTGCAAGAACCCTGTGACAGGGCATGTAATCAAAACTATATAGTTTTATATGCTAGAGTTTGTGAAGGTATAATCCTAACTAGGACGTTCTGGTCATTACCCCCTTCTCCCACTTCCCTGTGAGGGAAGTGGGAGAAGGTGGTAATGACCAGAATGTCCTAGTTAGGATTATAAAGTGGGAGGAGGGGGCTAATGACCGAAGAGTCAGAATTAGGACTAGTGATGGCGGAACCTTGAAAATCTTTGAATTTATCTATTCTAGGGCCTTGCAATATGCTAAAAAAATGGCGAGATATGGTCTTGAATTTCATCAGTCTTTGTCTGCAGGAACCCTGCTCTCAAAGCTGTATGGAACTATCATGTTGTAGTCTGTCTCAACAATTGTCTAAAATGGTCTTGAAAATGGGTTTAAATGGTCTTTAAGGGTGCACGGTAGCTCAGTGGTTAGGTCGTTGGATTTCAAACCAAAAGATCCATAGTTCAACCACAACCAACAGTAACTGCAATGTGTCCTTGGGCAAGGCACTTCTAACTGCCCAGGTGGGGGCACATTGATGATACTGGCTCTTGGCATTGATTCTTAGAAAGGTCACCATGTGAACATTCTCAGAATCTCTGACTGCGCACAACTGGTGTCAGTGGTGGCGCCAGGATTTCCCCAATATGGGGGGGGGGGGGGGGGGGGGGGGGAAGCGAGCTGAGGTGTTCCTGACAAGTCCACAATAAAGGAGGCAGTTTCTCTGATGTGGGTGTGATTAACTGGCCTTGTATAGCTTGTATTCAGCTTGCATGTGACACTTTAAAACTTCCCAGATACCTGTATGAGGTAACATAATATTAACCCTTTGAGACTTAAATTATCCTGACTTTCAAACATCACTGGGAATTCAGTTTCTTCAACTTTTTTCAAAATGCGACGTCAAACGTCGGAATGTACAAATAACAAGATATTTTTCACATTAGTGATTAACTGGTTGAGGGCTACATTATTTTTGGTGGTCTGAATTTGTTATTACAAACTTGTTTTATTACAAATTATTGGAGAGTGCCCCACAGGCACTCCAATAATTTGTAATAAAACAAATTTTTATAAACAAAATTTATTTGTGTTTGACTGAATATGAATATAAGCAAGGAAAGTGTTGGCTTTTGCTCTGGTATCCTCATTTTTTGAAAGCCCCGATAGTGGCTTCCAGCAATCAACCAGTTAAGAAGTCTTGACAGCAGGATATTATTAGTATTTTAAGCTGTGATAACATTTGGCTCAACGGTTGTCACTGCACACTATTCAGGAGAAAATAGGAATTCAGGTTAAAACTTTAAAAAATCGAAAAATTATAACAAAACGAATGACCACAAAGTATCAATGCGCTGTTTGATTTCGTACGTCATAAGACATACAAAAGCATCAAAGGGTTAAATGATGTGTTGGTCATTAATCATTTTTAGGGGCTGATAAAACAATGTCCACAGTGTCCATAATGTCTAACATCATGTCCAACAAAAAATCATTTTTGTTACTGTTGTTACCACTTCCCATTGCATTGGTAACATGTTATGTTTATCATCCCACCATTATTATCATGCCTAATTAACACTATTGCAGGTAATATTTGTCTAAACTTGGATTATTGGACTGGAGCTTAATTTCTTGTTTTAGTTTAGCCTGACCAGCCAAGTTCTGAATACAACTGGGTCCATATGACTACTCAGTGGGTTGAGAGATGAGCCTTTATATTAAACATGGGTGGATGGTGCCTGCTGTTATTTGGACGTCGATCACCAAGACCAGATGATACAGTATTATTAGTGATAACACATGGACAAGATTTTCACTACTTATGTTAGTGGATGTCCATGTTCTATTGCATAATACCATGCCCCACTGATACAGCTATAGCTCCTGTGAAAAGCCACTGGAGGCAAGCCTGAAAATAAGCAATCTGTCATTTGCAAAATGAGGTCCCTAGAGGGTGAATTTGCTGATACTATCCCAAACAGTGGGCCAATGTATCCTCTGGGTACCTCTTTCTGTTTAGGTTTAAGACTTTGATTCAGATTGAGGTTCACAGAGGGTAAATTTAGTGATGCCACCCTGCTTTGCAGGGTAGCATCACTAAATTCACCCTCTGGGGACCTCATTTTGCAGATGACAGTCTGCTTATTTTCTGGCTTGCCTTCAAGAGTTCTTAACTGGTTGAGTGGTAGAAGACCAAATGGGGAAGTTCTCATCTGGAGATTGAGGTTCACAGAGGGTAAATGCAGTGATGCTACCCTGCTGTGCAGGGTAGCATCACCAAATTCACCCTCTAGAGACCTCATTTTGCAGATGACAGTCTGCTTATTTTGTGGCTTGACTGGAGGATCAAACTAACCTTCCATATTTCAAAATGTTTTGTAGTGAGGACCCCAGACTGTGACAACAAAGAAGGACACCTCCTTCTCATGCTCACTCCCAGCCCTATTGCTTCATGTGCCGCCTCGCATTGAATAAAAGCAGTCCCCAACTCAGAATCCTGGACCCGCCACTGGCATTTAATTTAACCCTTTACCAAACGCAGATGATATGAAAATTTATTATTTTAATTATTATTTTTTCAAATTTAAATAAACAAAACCATATCATGTGACCACTCATTGGAACGAGCTCATCGAGGTCGTTCCAATGAATAGTCACATGATATTGTTTTATTGAAATTTTTTGAAAAATATAATTTTTTCAACTACTTGATATTTTTATACTGTACCAATGACCCAGACATAGCTGGTGCTAACTCTTAAAATATAGGGCCAAACACAAATTTTGCCCCCCAATCCCCAAAATTTGCATCTAAAACTAAAGAAAACATGTCCTGAAAGGCCCTCCACACCTCGCCCCCACTGCGCATGCGCAGTGTCCAGGACGTTCCGAAATTGGCGCCATTTATCATTCTAAGTTTGGCCCTTCATCAGTTAACATCTGACTGATCTTTGTGCTTTTAAATCTCAGTTTAAATGATGCCAGACACATAAATATTAGTGAAATGGTGATTCTAAGGAGGATAGAAAAGGAGGAGAGGAAAAGAATGTGTGACAGAATATTATCAGGGCTGTAACTTAAAATTTTTTAATGAAATTATGTTAAGTTACCTATTTTCAAGGCAGCAGCCATTTTGTTGTCATTCTGATTATTTAGTTACACTGTTTTTTCAAGTGTTTTTCCTCTCTCCCTGTCCTTTAAGTTCCCCCTTGCTATTCTCCCATGCTTTTGGCATAGTTTCTGTAATTATTATTACTAAAATTTCTTGGGAGTTTTAGCTTAATAACAGAATGAATTCTGTTCTTTCCCCATGTTTACGTCTTCACCTACGGGTGGTTAGGCGTTGTGTTCTGCATCTACCATCTGATGTTCTGCAGTTTCTTCCCTGGAAGTCTCTGTTTTGCATCAGATGGTGTATTTTTGGTAACTGATTTCGGGCCTGGGTGCCTGGAGTCTTATTTTAGTGTTTTTACACTCATTGTTTACATTTACAACAGCCCTCTGTGTGAGGGGGGGATTTCTAAATAATAATATCTTTATGTTATTTTAATCATAACTAGATACATTATTATTGTTCGTAAGTGTTGAATAAATTGTTTAAAATATTTTTAAAATTTTTGTCCACACTTAGGCTTGGGATCCATTGGGGCTCAACGTTACTTTTCAGAAACTTGGGCTGTTCTGAAAAAATATTTTTTCAAAATATTTTGATTTCAATTATTTTTTCTATATTAATGGATCATATTATTATTATGTATTTGATTGCCAGGGGTTAGTGCGAGTACCAGGACTTGTTTTCTTTTCTCATTGAAAGGATATTGATCAATTGTTTTAGGAGGAAGTCTTCCTCTGACCTTATTATCATTCTATATGTGGTCAGTGTACTCGCATTAACTCCTGTTCTGTATCGTATGATTTCGATGACAATATGGGAAGCGTATGTCACGGTATGTTGTTGGGGATTTGGACACTCCGGTCCTTTCCCCGCAGGGTCACTCTACTTTATCAATTTCTATTTCAGACGATCAAGATTAGGGTGATGTATCTGTGATGTCTTCCAACAGTGTGCCTCCGTCGTCACAATTAATGAAGGGCTAGCGGAAAAGTGCTCATGTAATACGCCAATTGCCTAAGAGGACCCTAGTAGGTTCGACGGCCTTTGACGTCCGCTAGCTCGCCCGGTGTAGCGTCCATTCACCGAATGGTTCGGCAGCCGGGTTCGTCCGTTGCGGTCTAGAAGGAATTTTGGGGTGATGCGAGCACTATAAAATTAACTTAATGCACACCCAGTGACGGCGGATCGGAGGGAGAACGGAGGAAGCCTTTTAGTCCGGTTCATAGCTCGTTCCGGTCCATCCGGACGGCAAGCGAGAGAGGCCCCTCTCTCGTTCAACAACATCTGGCCCCAGATGTTGTGGTACAAATGTGTTGTTAGCGGAGCATACGTCCGTCGCTCGGGACGCTCCGTTGTATAGGCAGTCCGCTGAGACTGCTAAGGCTTCCTCTTCTCATCAGCGCACACGACCGCACCTTGGCTGCATGACCGCCGATATATTACCAGCTTCGCCGATCAAGGATTCTTCGGCGACCAGGTCACACCATCCGGCAGCCAGGGATTCGAGACCGATGGACTCCGGACGTTCGCATAGGAAGTATGCGGGAGCCATCTGATGCGGAGCTGCCCTCGGCGAAGCACCGATAGACTGCGCCTCCGCAGGTCTCGACGCCGGACATTCTTGTGCACATAGCACAGCTTATCGCAGCATCCCAGCAGCCGACAGAAACGGTGTCGGATCGAGAATTATCCGACAGCGCTGGGTCGGTAGCCGGGGACTCGAGGCCTGCAGACTCCGGACGTTCGCATAGGAAGTGTGCGGGAGTCAACGTACACGGAGCTTCCAGCGGCAATGCATCGTAAGTCCGCTACGGCACAGGCCTCGGGAACGGACGTGCTTTCCTTAATAGCACAGTTTATCGCAGCATCCCAGCATCAACTGAATCTGTCGCATATATTTTATCCGACGATGCTGGGTCGGGACGCTCCGCGGAAGCGGGTACGGACGTCCGAAAGTTTCATCCGGTCCGACGGGATACCGAAAGGGATTCGGTGGATTTCAAGCTTTCCCTTTCGGAACAACATATGCTGCGATGCCGGATAAGAAACTGATAGCGTCGGTGGACTTAGAAATTTTTGGTTCGGTTCAGGGACATCGTCCCTCAGTTCCGACATAGTCCAATAATGTCACACAAACTTTCGAATTATTGAACGACGCTATATATATTATTATTTTATGCTTGCTATCCAAGCATTTCTGGTTTCTTGTTCGAAGAGTTATGGAGATGTCTTTCAAAAGTGTGCCTCTGTCGTCATAGTTAATGAAGAGTTAGCGGCAATAAGTGCTCATGGAATATGTCTATCGCTTACGGAATGACATTCGCTAGCTCACCCGGTGTAGCATACATTCATCGAATGGTTCGGCTGCCGGGTTCGTCCGTTGCGGTCTAGGAAGGAGATTTGGGTGATGCGAGCACTTTAATTACTTTAGTACTCACCCAGTGACGGCAGATTGAGGACAGATCGGAGGAAGCCAACAACATAGGGGACCGCATGTTGTGGTTCAGATATTTTACATTCGGAGCATATGTCCGTTGCTCGGGACGCTCCGTTATATTGACAGTCCGAGAGACTGTCTTTAATGCTTCCTCATCCTCACAGCAGGGCACACGACCGCACATTGGCTACGTGACCTCGAGTATCCGATCAGTTTCGGCATTCAGTGATTCCACAGCGAATAGGTCGCGCCATCCGGTAGCCAAGGGACACGAGGCCTATACACTCCGTTCGCTCGCATATTGGAAGTATGCACGGGGTAACGATCTCGGAGCTTCCTGCGGCAATGCATCGTAAGACCGCTGCTCCTCAGGCCTCGGTGACGGACGTGCTATCCGAGTTAGCACAGTTGTTTCGCAGCATCCCAGCAATTGACGGTTTCTCGGTCGAATCAGGAATTATCCGACGGCGCTGGGTCGGTGCGGTCCGCGGTTGCATCAAGCTACGGACGACCGAACGCTTTATAGGGTCCGACAGGATGGCGAAAGGGATTCGAAAGATTTCGAGTTTTCCCTTTAGTAGTATCGGAAGATGCCTTTCATATCTTCTGGCATTTCTTCCAGTGATTATTTTTCGGACTTCATTGCTGCGATCTTGGATAAGAGACTTATAGCGTCATTGGACTCGGATTTTTCGATCGGTACAGGGACTTTGTCCCTGACTTACCGACGCAGTCCAATATTGTCATTACAACATGTGTTTTATTTTTCGACGCTATATATTATATATATATATACAAGCCTGCTACTAAGCATGATAGTTTAGTTTCTTGTCCGCGTGGCTCATTTCTGCCATTTTATCTTTTTTACATATAGTTTATTTTGGCAGAGCAGGGCAAACCGAGAGTTCATATGCGTCTAGACGGTGTGATTAAAGACTGCATATATTCTTTTTCGCCGTTTATGTCTTTTCCAATTTCAATATTGGGAACGACATTATGTATAGTAGACTTAACTTAGACGCTTTATTATACGTAATCCGCCTTACTGAGGCGTTATCATTACGTCTTCAAGAAAAGATTTACGGGATATTATTCTCAATGTAATTTCTTTTGAGGGCAGTATTTTGTTCACGTATAACTCCGCCCTTCAGTGGCTGATTGGAGTGTTTAGACGTGATGCAGCCCTAGCTACATCCACGCGTGGATAGTAGGTTAAGAACTCTCTCAGAGTCGCTTCGTTCTCGGAGGAGCTTCTCTTCGACGGCAACTTTCCGGCAATCCATGAATTGCTTGGTTTATACATTCTCTTGTCTATCTACTGTTACAAGAGATTCAGACTGGGGCAAACATTCGGTGGTTGACTCAGAGAGTGCCGCCGCAGTTGCCGGACCCTAGTGTGGCTGTTATGACGGTTGCCAGTCAAACAGATTGGGATATATACTGATCCCTACGGATTCGAAGTGCCAGGGTCTTTGGGTTCCGCGGTCTTTTAGCTATCAGTTTAACTTCCGCGGAATAATGTTTTTTAGGCTTGCTTTATGTCATTGCATGAACATTATTCAGAAATGCATGCCCAAATTCCTGTCCTTTAATTCGACAGTAGTGGCGTATCTCCGGAACCAGGGAGGCACTCTTTCGTTTCCGTTATTCAATTTAATGGAAAGAATCCGTCTGTTGGTTATAGTACACCAAGTTCAGTTTTGGTCCGTCATATTCGGGGTCGTCTGATTGTTTTATCGCACTCCCGTTCTCTTACGGGTCACTTGTTGCTGTCAGAATGGACTCTCAACAAACAAGTATTTAATCAGATTTGCTATCTATGGGAGCGCCCAATGATGTTTTATTATGACACAGCTTGCTAATCAATTGCAGACGTATGTGTTGGCTTGTCCAGATCTCTGAGCTAATACTGTTAACGCTCTATTGATCTATAGGACGCAATGATAGGATACGCGTATCCTCCGGCGCTGTTGTTTTAGCAGGTATTGCTAAGATAAACAACCACAATACATTTCTGTTGATAGCATCTCTATCTTCACAGAGATCATGAGTAATTTACTCTCTTGTCTACTGTGGATCTTAACGTGAAATCTTCCTCTATGTGAGGATCTTTTTTCACTGGGTAAATCGTGTCATCTTTATCACAACCAGCAGGGTCGCAACCTTCATGTATTCCGTTGTGTGGTCCGTATTGCATTGTAAGCACTGTACTGGACGAGCTTTGGACGCGATTTCTTACTATAGGAGATCCTCTTCTTCGCTATTCTATGCGACTAAAGTGGAGGCTCTTCCGTCGTGGTGTAGGGATCATTATGTTCATATGGTTGATCCCTCCATACTACGCATTGCTAGTTTTTAGTATACTTGTTTCACAAGATCTACTGCAGCCTGTTGTTATTTAGGTTATAGGTTTATGTTACCTCATACCTATGCACTCTACGATAGTTTACAATTGAGTCTTTTGTCTCTTTATCTAAGTCAGTTAGTAACTTTTTGATAAATAGACTTAGAATCTTTAGATTAAATTCCTATACGGATTTTAACTTCGGTTCTTATTTAGCTAAGTAATCATTTGAGCCTCTGGAAACAGTAGTTTTCAAATTCTGACCTTTTAGACAGTAATTCTGTTGGTTTCTCTTTTACTGTAGAGTCAGTGAGTTTCATGCACTATCGATGGATGATTTTCACTTTCATAGTTTCGGAATCAATACTTCCGTTACTATTTAGGTTGGATTGTTGCATAAGAGTTAGGCTCCTATTATCCGGAACCTATTATTTTAAGGTCCTTCCGTCTTCGTATGGGCATAGGCCTTTACTCTTTCCGGGTACAGTTTATGTATTTATAAACAGATATCTGTTTATTACAAGGGCGTAAGCTTCTTCTGTCTTTGATGTCTAGTAGAAGGACGTTACGCTCCATTTTATTGTTAATCGATTCTATTAACTAGCGTACTGCTTATGGTATATCATTGGCTTAGCAGTTGTGCTTAAGATTTCGGCTCTTGAAGTAAGAGTTCTTCTACTTCTTGGGCTTACATTAATAGTGTTGCTATTATAGATTTTTGAAGGCTGCTCATTGCGCTCAGCCATCCATTCATGAATTTTATCTCAGAAATATCGAGTCCATTTCTGGAGGCCTCTATTGTTAGGTCTATTATCTACTGCTCAGAATGTCATTCACTTAACAGTTGCTACTATAGCTAGGTAGGCTGTCTGTTTCGGCAGTGTCTCCGTTCGGCTGCCCTCTTCGCTCTGGGCTATTTGACCCAGGGCAAGAAAAAAGGGGGGGGGGAGGGTGTTCCCTTGGGTCACCTGTTTTTACTATGAAAACAAGGGGATACCTCCTCCGGAGTTAGTAATTCTGAGCTGTTATTGGGATGGTTGTTTAGTGAGAAGTTTAAGTTTATAAAATTCATTCAAGTCTTAGTTTTTAAAGTATAGCTTTTGAATATTGCATATGTCAACGGACATGATTATGCAATTCTCACACACTTTTAGGAGTATAAGAGTCTCTATTCTCTAGACTTACTTTATTATTGGCTTACTTTAAAAATTATTAGTATAAGGATTATTGGATATTAATAGAGTACATGGATGTATGAAGCTCAATTTTTGGAAGGTGTTGTATCTTTCTAATTTATCATAAATAAGAAAGATACATGTAAGGCCTATTACTTCTTTTCCCTACAGGGGATGACTCTATTTTATTTTATTGAGCGTATTCCATTTTGCTCTATGTCCTTGGCCCTCCAGCCTTTTTACTATTCAGCTATGTCTGGGTCATTGGTACAGTATAAAAATGTTAAAAAATTTATAGTAATTTATATATTTTTTATACTTACCAATGACCCAGACGGGGATGGCCCTCCCAGGAGTTGGGAACTCTTGCCTCCCCGCTGAGTACATAGCGCTTACCAGGCACTGGTTATTAGAATGATAAATGGCGCCAATTTCGGAACGTCCTGGACACTGCGCATGCGCAGTGGGGGCGAGGTGTGGAGGGCCTTTCAGGACATGTTTTCTTTAGTTTTAGATGCAAATTTTGGGGATTGGGGGGCAAAATTTGTGTTTGGCCCTATATTTTAAGAGTTAGCACCAGCTATGTCTGGGTCATTGGTAAGTATAAAAAATATATAAATTACTATAAATTTTTTAACTTTTCAATTACGTGGGTGGTTATGGCCGATTCCTTAGGTAAAGGGTTAAGAAGTAGGCTTTTTTTAGAGTGTGGGTTTTTTTTTTAGTTGAATACTGTTTTCAGATGCATTGCATGCGCCAGTTGTTTTATGTTTTGTGACGACAGAAAAATGTGTGTTTTTTAGAAGAGGCACAAAATGCGATGTTTCAGGTTGTGAGATCGGAAGAATCAAAGTTGAAAATGTTTCATCTTTTATTTTTTCTGAATTAGTAGAATAGGAGATCTGTTACCTGTATTTGGTATCCATGTTAAAGAGTACCAGGTTAAATATTTCAATTATTATACAGATATACCAAGTCTTTTAATGGGTAGAGTGCTAAATTGGGGGCGCGGTGGCGTCACGGTAACCGGTTCTCGTCAGATCACCGAACTTAAGCAACGTTGAGCGCGATTAGTAGATGGATGGGTGACCATTTCAGCGACTGATTTGTGCTCCCACATTGTGTCCTTGGGCAAGGCACTTAACCCCTATTGCCTATGTGGAGGCACGATGATGCTATGTACTAAGGCGTACTTCACGTCGATGGTGCGCATGTCTTCAACCAATCTAACCCTGCCTGTGCCGCGGTGTTGAGTCAGAGTTACGATGTTGGAGAGCTGGCAGCTGCTCGGTGGTTCTCTCCAGGTACTCTGGCTTCCGCCACCCGTAAAACTGTCACCGACATGATATGGCCCTGGCTGTTAATGTGTCAAACACTAATAATAAAAAAAAAAAAAAGAAAAAGAGTGCTAAATTATTTTTGGTAATCATTAACAGGATACATTAGGTTGTCATTAACAAGGTTTACATTAGGTATCCTTGTTAATGAGTACCCAAAATCAGGTTGATTATTTCATTTATACAGATATACCAAGCCTGTTAACAGGTAGAGTGTTAAATTATTTTTGGTCATCAAAATTTATTGACATATGTTTACCTTGTTAGAATTTACGAGAAAGTGCCTATAGATTGTAACAAGTTAAATGCAAATAGACTAAATAATTGCACTTCAAAAGTAGTATGAGGCACATCCATAGAATATGAAGCCTTTAACCCTTTACCTAACACAGTGGCCAAAAACAGCCTGGAAATTGACCAAAATAAGCCTACCACAGCCTAAAATATCTTACAAATGTCTCAATAAAACCATACAAATATGGATAGCATTAGAACTGGCTCGTTGAGCCAGTTCTAATGATATCCATATTTGTATGGTCGTATTGAAAAATTGTGAGAATTTTTTGCAAAAAATGTGAAGTTTAATTATTTTTTTTTTAAAAGCTGTGTTAGGTAAAGGGTTAAGTTGTGTTACCTGCACTTCAGAATAATGCCCAAATGTGAGCTTATAGCACTCGACCAGTTAAATATTTTGTGAGAAATACCAACATTAACTTTCCAAAACTTGACGAACATAGATGGTAATGTCTGGCCTCATTTCCAGATTTATTTATTGATGTTTAAGGTCATATATTTATGCACAATGGCTAATCATGACCGTGACAGTTTTACGGGTGGAGGAAGCCAGAGTATCCGGAGAGAACCACCGAGCAACGACGAGCAGCTGCCAGCTCCCCAACATCGTAACTCCGCATTGCAGCGCAGGCAGGGTAAGATTGGTTGAAGACATGCGTTCCATCGACATGCAGTACGCCTTAGTACACGGTGTCATCGTGCCCCCACGTGGGCAGTGGATCATTTCCAGATAGCCTATGGTGTTAACCCTTTACCTTACAAATGAGCTGCATCCGTCATGCTGTGTACAAATTAAGCAGTTGAAAAAATAAAATTTTCAAAATTTTTTTAACAAAACCATATATGACCTCTAATTGGAACAAGCTTGTTGAGCTCATTCCAAACAACGGGTCACATGGTCTGGTTCTGTTGAAATTTTTTGAAAAATTTGAAAAAACACTAATTAAAAATAATAAATTTTGATATTCTGTGCAATGGGTAAAAGGTTAACCCATAGAAGCATGGAAATAATAGTGAGTCTCGGGATCGGGTGGCTCATTGGTTAGAGCATAGAGCATTGAACATTAAACCAAAAGGTTGATGGATCAATACTGACCTGCACCATCTGTATTTGTGTCTTTGGGCAAAGATACTTAACTCCTTCCATGCTGCTGGCGGTTTTTCCTGACCAGGACTGTATTTTGCTTTGCACTAAAATAAGTATAATTTGGCCACATTTATTCAAATTTTCCGCCTGTAAATTGAACAGATTTTTTCTCCAAAGATGTCTCGAGTTAAATTTAGATGAATTTTTCATCAAATCTAGTCATGGCTGCTGTAAGACAGCCATAACTAGATTTGATGAGAAATATGTTGAAAATACGCAGCGAGTTAAGAGTTAATCATGATTGCCCATGTGGGAGTGGAGAGGGGAAACTGTTGTACTTAGGTATTCTGTACATCAATGGTGCACTGGCCTTCAGCTGCTGCTAAATTGGCTTGTGTTGAGTTAGTAAGTTGGAGAGTCTGGCACTTATTCACCACTCTTTGGTGGTTCTCCCCAGGTTTCGGGGGCGCGGTGGCTCAGTACGTAGAGGTGCAGGCTGCAAGCCGAGAGGTGCTTGGTTCGAATCCCACCTGCGACAACCGCGTTGTGTCCTTGGGCAAGACACTTCACCCCCATTGCCTATGTGGGGGCACGGTGACGCTGTGCACTAAAGCGTACTGCACATGAATGGTGCACCTGTCTTCAACCAATACTAACCCTGCTTGTGTGGAATTAGTATGTTGGGGAGCTGACAGTTGCTCGCCGTTGCTCGGTGGTTCTCTCTGGGTACTCCGGCTTCCTCCACTCATACAACTGTCGTGGTCATGATTAGCCATTGTGCAGAAATATGTGACCTTAAACGCCAATTAATAATAATAATAAATCTCCCCAGGTTCAGGTAGTCTGGCTTTCTCCACCCATAAATTGTCTTACATGCTGAGACCCTGGTTATTGAAAAAGATGTCAGACCCCAATAAACAAGCAAACAATAGTAAGTCTATTGACAATGACAAACTGTCAGAATATATGATCTTGCAAGTGTTTCCTTTTATGACATTACTTGAATGCATAGAACTGCTAAGGTTATATCCGAGATAAGAGTCCACAGTTAATTAGCTGATTTTGGCTTATTTATCAAAATGCTGAAATTTTGTTTTCTTAATAACATTGAAAACCATTTTCATGTGAATTTATAGAAATAAAATGTCTATAAAGTTCTACCTTAACCCTTTGAACTCCAGTGGACGTTTTTCCGGCCGGGTCCCAAGCTACGTCATAATGTCATTAAGGGGGACGACTGCAAGGTAAATGTGTGGTGTAGACCAATCAATGTTTTCAACATGCAGTTAGAGCTGTACATTGAAATATTTACCATATTGGTCTACCCCCAAATAATAAATATGGACTCTTCCTATTGCTACCATGGAACTGACATGGAATATACCACCACGGTTCAAAGGGCTAATTATATGTCCTGATATTTTCTGAAAAAACATCATTTTAAAAATTTTCAGGTTGAAAGAGCAGATAATTTAGATGTCTTCTACTCACGACTCTGTTATATGGTTTTTAATTTCTGGGAACCAGTTGTACTACATTGGAGTTGAATTACTGAAGCCAGAAAATAAGCAGACTGCCATCTGCAAAATGAGGTCCCCAGAGGGCAAATTTAGTGATGCTACCCTGCACAGCAGGGTAGCATACCTAAATTTACCCTCTGTGAACCTCAATCTGAATCAGGGTTTCAAAACTAAGCAGAAAGAGGAACCCACAGGATAAATTGACCCACTGTATGGGATAGCATCATCAAATTCACCCTCTGGGGACCTCATTCTGCAAATGCCAGATTGCTTATTTTCAGGCCTGGACTTACTCAACTTAAGGCTTCTAGTTGTTAAACAGGAAGGCAGCTTTGCTCGAATTTTGACTGTGATTGTTAGGTGACAGGACGTAGTTTCATAGAGCAGATATTTTTGACAGAGGACATCATTTAATAGTTTCAGTGCCACAGCCTAGTTTGCATTAAGACAAGTTTGATGTGCCTTGGCACAGCAAGCCACCAAGTGCACCCACAGTTCCCATAATAAAGTCCATATCTTTGTAAAACTGCTTTACATAAAGTCTCCATATTTTCAAGTTGACTTCGAAGGACATTTTCCCTATTGTTCAATATTTAAAAAAAAAGAATTTGAATCATATATGATTCATGTTTATATGTTTGCTTGTTCCTCATGGGATCCCTGGGAAGTGGAGTAGTGCTTGTTTACTGTGGTAAACAAGTTCTGCTTTACTGGTAAAATTGGTAAAATAGGATCCGGTGATGTGGTATCCTCTCCCGGGATAATTTTGAACAACTTATGGGGTTAAAAAATGGAGAAGATTTATTCTGAATAAAATATGTGCCTTTCAAGTGTGTTCGGCCTTGAATTTCTTGAATTTTTCTGCTCCAGAATGGAGAGTAGATACATTTTCTTTGAGATATGTGTATGTTGTGGGCATCCAGAATGATCAACCATTGTGAGGGTGGCAGTGTGGGAAGATATCCAGGCCAAGGCATCTTGGGTATCTTCCCCTCCACCTATGACTAAAAATAATTTCCTTTTTTCACTCTCAGGATGAAATTAAATTGGATTTCAATTGAAATTTCATGAATAAAGTCTTCTCGGGTGTGGGTAAGATACCCAGGCTCAAGTACCCTGAGTATCATCCTCCCCACACCTCACCCCTCTCCCTCCTCATTTATGATTGAAAAAAAAAATTTGAACCTCTTATGGGATCAACAACCAATGGCTGGGCTGGGCTGGGCTGGGAGTCCTCTAAAGTTGGCTTAATTAAAAACAGTTGGTGAATAACTTGACTTTACATTTGTCATCTGTCATAATATAGCCACAGATGCCAAAAGTGACATTTAACTCTTTGCCTGCATCAAGTGACTTTTCCTATCTGATACAAAAATACCTTGTTACCTAGGAAGTATTATATTTTTTTTTCAGTATTTTCAAATGTTTTAACAAAAATGTCAACAAAACCATATCATGTGACTTCTCATTAGAACAAGCTTGACAAACTCATTCCATGAAGGGGTCATATAATAAAGAATATGGTTTTACTGAATTTTTTTCAAGCTCTCAATTTGTGAATTACATTAACCCTTTACCCAACGAATCACCCGCATCCGCCCACGTAATATGCAAATTTCATCAGTTGAAAAAATATTATTTTTCAAAAGATTTCAACAAAACCATATCATGCGACCCTTCACTGGAACATGCCTACATGAACTTGTTCCAGTGAGGGGGTCGACCTGCATGATATGGTGTTGTTGGAATTTTTGGAAAAATTTGAAAACAATAATAAAAGTAACAAATTTTGATATTGCACATATTGGATAAGGGGTTAACCCTTTACCCAACGCAGACGATTTCAAAATTTATTATTTTAAATATAATTTTTTAAATTTTTTCAAAAAAATTCAACAAAACCATATCATGTGACCCCTCTTTGGAACGATGAGCTCGTTCCAAAAAGGGGTCACATGATATGGTTTTGTTGAAATTGTTCGAAAAATAATATTTTTTCAGCTGCTGAATTTGCATATTACATGGGCGGATGCGGGCGATTCGTTGGGTAAAGGGTTAATATATTGCTTTGAGCCCAGTATGACAAGGCTAAGGTTTTGGCACTGAAACTCTTAAATAATATGAATTATTAATACATGTCCTGGCGAATGTTTTGTTTTTGTATGGCATCAGTACATATCATGTGTTACTCAATTTATTTATACATTTGTTGCGTGTAGATTTCGTAGCTCACCGTTTAAAGGATTGACAACTGCTCATAGTATTTACCTACCATTGGGTATAATACCAGCCAAAATAAGTTCAGGATAACCAAGAAAATTACTCTTAGTTTTGATTTCAGAGATACTACCATCCCGATATTGATCCATGGAAAGCACTGAGAGCTTTCCAAAAATCAGTATTTGGGGAAGGTATCAACGGTTACGAAAAATTCAGAGAAATTTTCAAGCGGTAGTTCTGCTTCCTTTTTTTGGCTGGTAATGTATGACTGTTTTTTATGATCTCAATGCACTTTTACCTTTTTTAATATTCTGTCAATATTAACCCTATACCTAACACAAAAGATTTGCAAATAAATTTTTGAATAACTAAATTTTATCTAATTTTTTTCATTTTTTGTCAAAAACAAAGCTTATGATCCATCATTGAAACAAGCTCAATGAGCTCGTTCCAATGAGGGGTCATAAGCTATGTTTTTGACACAAAAAATGAAAAAAATAATGAAAGTTGAATGGTGATTTTTGTGAATAGCATTTTGGCCATTACGTTGTGTAAAGGGTTAATTACATGGTTTTGAAATCAGACTGGATTAATTTCTACTTCCAGCAAATCATGCTGAGCAAATATTGTATACTCTATTTTCATTTTACACTTCCTGTATTATATCGAGTATTACCCAGCTATTTCTACTAAATTCACAAAACCATCTCAATTTTATTTACCTAATTTGGTACAAAAGTTCTTTAGAATATGCCCAAAATATTCAGGGTTGATTTACAGTGTCATAGCGGGGGTTCAAATTCACACTGAGAGAGTTTCCTTCAGCATAAAACGTCTAGCAAAACTATACTAAACCACGCAGACCCTCGGCCACTGACAGAACAAGGGTCTGTTGTTGGCAAGTGGTGTGCATGGTTCAGTATATGTTTTGCTAGATTAATGGTGCCGATTAAGAGTCTGCTGGTGGCTGAGTGGCGTGTGTGGTTCAGTATAGTTTTGCTAGGCAGTTGGTGCTGATTAGGAGTCTGTCATTGGCGGGTGGTGTGCGTGGTTCAGTATAGTTTCGCAAGGTGGCTGGTGCTGATTAAGAGTCTGCTGGTGGCCGGAGTCTGCTGGTGGTATGCGTGGTTCAGTATAGTTTTGGTAGACGGTTGGTGCCGATTAGGAGTCTTCCGGTGGCCGAGTGGTGCGCATGGTTCAGTATAGTTTTACTAGACAGTGGATGCCAAAGGAAACCCTTTTGGTGTGGGTTCAAACCCCTGCTTTGCCATTATAAATAAAGCAAGCATCCTTTCTTGATTCCATGGCACATAGGAAATTTGAAAAAGAGATGTTCTTGCTGATCCATGAAGTGCAGTATGTAGAGTTAACCCTTTACCCAACACAGACGATATCAAAATTTATTATTTTAAATACCATTTTTTTTAATTTTTCCAAAAATTTCAACAAAACCATATCATGTGACCCCTTGTTGGAACGAGCTCGTTCCAACGAGGGGTCACATGATATGGTTTTGTTGAAATTTTTTTAAAAATAATATTTTTTCAACTGCTGAATTTGCATATTATGCGGGCGGATGCGGCTGATTCCTTTGGGTAAAAGGTTAAATGATGCAGTGACATGATGAATATCCAGGGTTGTGTTTGAATACCAGTCGTTCAGTCAATATTTATGCTACATTTCATAATTTGCAGTATTATCTTGCTTGTTCAACTAAATTCACAAAACTGCCCCAATGTGTGTGTGTATTAACCCCCTGCACACTGATGTCAAAATATCCAGATTTGAAGTAGCCATTTTTCCCATAATGCAACTGGGAATTTAACCAATTCAATCTTGTTTGACAGAGCTCATTGAGCTCTCAAACAAGATTGAATTGGTTAAATTTCTAGTTGCATCATGGGAAATATTTGCACCCTGAACTTTAGATATTTCGACATCAGTGTGCAGGGTGTTAAACTACTTTGGAACCTGAGGCAAAGTTTTAACTGGTAGAGTGCTGGAGGCCCATATTGGGGCTTTATTCTGAGGTGAAGGCACGGCTACTTGAAGGCTTCATACTCAGTGATGTGCTTCGTATTATCTCTGAAGTGATATTATTTAGTCTGCAAGGACTTGTCTTGTTACAATTTATGGGAGGTGCCTAAATTGTAACAAGGCAAAGATATGTGAACAAATTTTGATAGACAAAAATAATTCAACACTCTACCAGTTGACATCAGTTCAACCCCAGGAAGTGGGAACTCCAGAAAGTGGGGAAGAGCTTGTGTACTGTGATAAACAAGTTGTTCCTTACTGGTAAAATAAGATGCTCGGATGAAAGTCCTCTAAAAGGAGCAGTAGAAGCTTACCCCTTTACCTAATGAATCGGCCGCATCTTCCTGTGTAATATGCAAAATTAGCAGAAGAAAAACTATTATTTTTCAAAAAATTTCAGTAACACCATATCATGTGACCCCTCACTGGAAAAAGTAACCTTAGAGCTTGTTCCAAAGAGGGGGTCACATGATATGATTTGGTGGAATTATTTTTAAAAAATTGGAAAAAAATGGAGCTCACTTAATATTAATTTATTTATTTATTTATTGATGTTTATGGTCACATACTTATGCACTATGGCTAATCAGGACCGTGGCAGTTTTACGGGTGGAGGAAGCCAGAGTACCTGGAGAGAACCACCGGGCATCGACAAGCAACTGTCCGCTCCTCAATATTCTAACTCTGTTCAAGCTCCGCTCAAATAGGGTTACAGCGTTTGAAGTCATCTGCACCATCGACGTGCAGTATGCCTTAGTACACGGCGTCATCGTGCCCCATGTCGGCAACTGGGATAAAGTGCCTTGCCCAAGGACACAACGTGAGTTGTCCCAGACAGGGATCGAACTTGGGACCTCTTGCACAGTCCAACTGTCTACCACTGAGCCACCGTGCTCCCAGCTCACTTAATTGGACAGTTCTTACATGAATAACCATGTTAATTGCATTAACACCAAACCATTTACTATACCTTTAGTACCAATTTGATGCTTTTTGTGTGGGTGGCCTGGGAAATGAAAATTTACCTCTTTTCTTGTTTACCTCACAAAAAAAGTTTTTGTTTTCTGTACTATGCTATATAATCCACACTGTCTCAATTTAAGTTTAATATGATTTTACCTCCATGTTTTTTGTCAACTATTTATTTTGTCCATAATATTAATAATATTGTGTCTATTTATATTTCTTTTCCTGAAATGTGTTACTCTTTTATGGATAAGTTTAGTTAACGCTTGCCGACAGACGTAGAGTAGTTCTGCATAAAATATGTAACTGGTTTTGGTAACCATTGCCGGGGGTGTATAATTACTGGTGCTCCACAAAAATAGCAGTGAAGAAAATGGCAGCATCCAAAATTGTAGTGATGAAAATGGCAAAAATTTAAAACATACGATGAAATGGCAGCAACTATTTTTTTAATAATAAAATAACTCCAGTAAATTTCACAAGATATAATTGTACCAGGTAACTTCCATTAACTGGTAAGGTGCTAAATTATTTTTGGTCATCAAAATTTTTTCTTACCTACACAGTATATAAAGTTGCAGCACCTGAACTTCAGAATAAAACCCTAATATGGGCTTCCAGCCCTCTACCAGTTAACAAAAATGGGTAAATATTCTTATTTTTCAATATTTTTTATCATTCGTGACTTCCTTCCTGAACGCTGTTATTTTTTCATATCAGTGGATGTAGGAAGCATCAGAAACTTAGAGCTTGGTGGGTGAGGGTGGGGGAATGGCCATACACGGGCGCACACAAACACTGATAAATATCAAGGTGCCCCATGTGCTTTAGAGGGATGGTAAGAATACAATACACAAATCTATGTTTGAAGGGTTCATACGCAGGTATAGAGTCTTGTAAAAAGTATGGCATTACGTGTACACTCCATATAAAAAAATTATTTCAATGTCGACTGAGTGCGTTATGTAAGATTATATAACAGCAGTTATTTACTCATTAATCAGTGTTGATTGGGAAAACACCTCGCAATTTACATAATAAGTTTTCTTCACTAAATCCTTTTTCTGTGCCTGAAATATTTTTGGAGAGAATTTTCTGGATCAAAAGAATCCTTTAAATGTGAAAATCGGTCCAATAATTCACGTTTTGTGTTCTAATAAATCTTTTAAAAAAATGTGAATTTTGACGATCCCGTGAAGCAGTGTGGCTCTTCCATCTATTGGATTTACATGATATAAAATAGTCTGAACTTGCTTAATCGAGGTCATTGTTGTTGAAAAAATCATTCTGATTCTCAACCGAAATGGACGGGTACAGATAACTACACATTTTTCTTTTTGAACATACTGGCAATTTATCTGCTTTTCGCCCGGGATATAACATGATAATCCCCCCAAATGTAAAAATTAAAACACATTTTTTATTCTATCTGACAGCCGCTATGGAACCCCAAACCCGGGGGGAGATTATCTTCAAAACACGGATCAGATCCAATTTGGGTAAACCCGATCCATGCTTCTCTCATCTTTTTCCTGGAGCTACTTCAAAACACGGTATCATAATTCAACTCGGGACCATTCCGATCGATGAAGTGTGTTCCCACGGGAACGAAATGACGCCACCCAGGAATACATTACTTGAGTTTATGGTCATGAGAACAACGTTGTGACATCTTATTCAACCCGGGGAATCGGTCATATCAGCGGTGACTGATATTGGTGATAAAACGAGTTTTGGCTCCCATTCTTTTTTTTGGAGGGGGAGAGGGGCTGATTTTGAAAAGATTAGGGCCAAAACGCATGCTCTATTCAATTCGGCGAAACTCAAACCGTTCTCACCCTAACTCGGTGGTAGTGTTGCGGCATCATACTATGATGTGGATAATGAAACAGTCCACCAATAATATTAGCAACAAATAATAAAAAATAAATAAAGCTTGATGAGACGCGTGTTCATAGCTAATATTATTGGACTACTTGATCAAGACATCGTGTTAAGCACTAAATATCCAAAGTTTCAACTAATGAAGTCTCTTATTTGTAGCTAATATCATTGGACTCGAGACCGCGCAAGCACTAACTTTCAGGAGATTTTAAAAATGTTTCCTGTGAATATTTTTATATTTGGGGGATGTGATATGATGAAACATAGCAAGTGTTTCGTTTCTTTTAACATTTTCTTGGGGATTAACAACAAACAAAGGATTTAATTTAACACGCCACTGAACAGAAGTAACTAATTGAGCATGATTGTATACTGGTATGTCATATGTTCAACACCTTTTCTAAGGCTAATTTACTTATTAATCTGTCAAAGGGCCGAAGCATTTGAAGCATCTATTGAAAAGAAACCCATGCTAGCTGGGGAGAATTATTATTACCAAAACACCAACATACAGACGACAGCGTCTGGCCAAAATGTTATCAGTCTACCCAGTTTCCAGCCACGAAAATAAACATACTATTTCCAAGAAAAAACGTACCAAATGCTAGGAAGATAAATCCGGTGATCCAATAGTCTCCACCCGCCTACAGGACCAGGTGGCACTTGCAAGATAAATTCTTTAATAACAACTAAAAATTTGAATTTTTTTGTCTCAAAACAGAGCTTGGGACCCCTCAATGGAAAGACTCAAAATCCACTAGCTCGTTCCAATGAAGGGTCATAAGCTATGTTTTTGAAACAAAAACTTAAACATAATAAAATTTGAATGCAGATTTTTGTATAGCCTGAGTGCTGGCCAAATTCGGCCATTGGCATTGTGAATTTAGTGAATTTCCATATTTTGTTTCAGTCACATAGTTTATGGCCCCTCATTGGAATGCTCCCCTCCCCCGTTAATGAGGGCCACAAGCTGTAAAAAAAGGAAAATATATAAAAATTTTAGGGAGAATTTTTCCAGGCGCGGCGGATCAGATTTAAAAGTGGAGAGATTATACTGTCGATCGTTGACTCACGGGAGGCGTGAATACGCCATGGTTACGGGGGTGGGGTGGGGTGGGGTGGGGGGGATAGAGACAGAGAGAGAGAGAGTTTGTGTGTGTGTGTGTGTGTTATGGACGTGGGAAGCAAATGTGGGCAAAATCTGTGTTTAAGGGGCAAATACCTACCCCTCCCCGGCCCCCAGTGACGCCACCAATTTTTCATGCCTTTTTCAGATATTGGAAGTTGACAAGAAAATCCCATTGTGGGTGCCTTCCACTTCCTAAACTACACTATAAATTTGTTTACCGTAGGCCATGATTCGTATGTCTCTTCTTCTAAAATTTCATGATTCCGAAGACTGAACGTAATTTGAAAAAATCCACCCGAGTTGTTACGAAAATGACCGGAAGGAGCAGATGGATTTATTTATTAATTCTGTTTCATTCTCAATTTAGTTCGTCAAAAATAATTACTGAGGTAAGCGTGAAGCAGCTTATCTGCAATGATATTAAATCATATGCTGAGTTCGTAATGATTCCGAGTCTGAAAAATAGGGGCCGCACTTCATAAAGACAGGATGTATCGCCGAGACTGTCACATTATTGTTCTAAAAAAACATAGCAACGCACAGAATTTGTTTTATTTTAAAATACTTCCTCTATTCGGTAATATTATTTAAAAATGTCTCGATGAAATGTTTCGAGAATGAAGGTGGACAAGATCATGTTCGATGGCGATAAACTTACCTTTAATTATACAGGGGGGAATCCAAATGACATATCGGCAAAACATTTTATTTTAATACGGAAACAAGTTAAATATCTCGAAAAATACTGGGCGAATTGTTTAAAAGCGGACATTATTCCGGGGTACAATGATCTGGAAAAGACAGATATAATATTTTTATGTCATTATTTTATGAAATGCAGGTTTTAGAAATTCAATGACTGAAGACTAATATTGCTAATCAGGTTCAGACTCTGGAAGAAATTTCTCGTCGAGCACTAATTGATTATGTAATGCTTCTCTCCTAACCGCACTTGGGTACCCCACTTTTCTACACAAAAAGTGGGGTACGCGAAGTGCGGTTTTATATGGAGTGTACACGTAATGGAATTGGAAAAACAATTTTCCATACTCTTGAAAAGTATGGAAAATAGGACTTTCGTAATGTTCGGTCTGGAAAAGATCTGAAGAAATAAAATTTAATTGGGGTCGGTATGGAATTGTCATGGAATTGGGAGAAAAAGATAGCTTAACCCTTTACCCAATGCAGACGATATCAAAATTTATTATTTTAAATACCATTTTTTTAAAAATTTCAACAAAACCATATCATGTGACCCCTCATTGGAACGAGCTCATTCCAACGAGTGGTCACATGATATGGTTTTGTTGAAATTTTTTGAAAAATAATATTTTTTCAACTGCTGAATTTTCATATTACGTGGGCGGATGCGGGCGATTCGTTGGGTAAAGGGATAACAAAAATAAATTCTGGATCTCCTTCCCGCGGCCCGATTAGGATGTATTTGCATACTTAGAACATATTTTTCTGGACGCTTTATACAGTTTCTCAACACAATTAAAACTATGATATGAGCTCAATCTTCAAACGTATGTTTCCAGACAGTGGGATTACACAGCAGTTTACATGTGGTGAACAGAAGAGTTTAGAACATGTATTAGGTATGGAAATGCTCAGGAATTGTTTTTATTACATGCCTGTTCTATGTAATCCCCATCTAAAGCAACACTAAACCGTGCGGAAAATGAAAATCTGTGCACATATGTGCGGAACGGAAATCGTTTGACAGAGTATTTTTTTTAAAAAGATGCGAAATTTCACTGGAATTTTCTACAAATCGTGCACTGCAATTACAGTTTGACTCACTGACGACAGCTAAAAATCGTCCCCTGAGTTCCAAGGTGTTCTATGTGCCAGTAGGCACATAGAACACATTGGAACTCAGAGGATGAAATAGTAACACAGGTTCTCCTCGCAAATTTGTTTGGCAATAAAATGTGTTCTTTTTGTTGATATTTGTCATATGAATTGCTAAATGTCCTTCTAATAATTATTTTTATAGACGTGAAGGCAATATGACACACGCATGTGAATGGGTTAATCGATATGGCACTTGTGTCATCACGGAAGGATAAATCTCGAGGCCGCAGGCCTCTTGTTTTATTCTCTTGTGCTGACACTTGTGCCATATCGATTAACCTATTCACACGCGTGTGTCATTCTGTGTATGTCCAAGTGTTTGGAAAAATTGTTGTAAACACCTTGAAAAGTTTGGGAAAAGTTATGGAATTATTTAGTAGGAAAGGTGTATGAACCCTGTTGTGAGACCCCTGCACCTCTACATTAAGAAAAATGCACATTTTTTGGCTCCATATTCAACAAATTTCCCAACTAGGCTGAAACATTGTTTTGGCCCAATTGGGAAATTTGTTAAATGTGAAGCCAAAAATGTGTAATTTACCAGATTTTGAAAGGTGTAGTAGAGACAAATCAAATGAGGGAATCTGTGGTTACTTACTTAGAATCTGTTCACCCGAATTATAAACTTGCTCTCTATCTCTCAACCATTTCTGGAAAAAGTTGGGATGTTACTCTTGAGACCCCCCTCCATCCCCTCCCCCAGTTCCTACATCCATCCTGGTCACATGATTGCTTTTCCAGCATTGTCATTGATAACATTTTTGTCTCTTTCATTTTCATCATTGCAATTTTCATCACTGCCATTTCACGTAAGACCTCAGTGCCAACAGTTAAGTTAACCTGTCGCAAACAAAATATAGTTAAGTTGTCTTTTCCATGTAGACAGACCGCAATTTGATAATGCAGGTTCTCCGGGGGCAGATTCATGCAAACATTCAGCATTTGGTTTACTGCACAAATAACCAAATTCTCCATTATTCTCAGTAATTCTGGGTTCATTTAAAATACAGAATATTCCATAGGGCTGCACGATATCCAAAACTGAATACCGGTATCAGTGTTAAAAAAAATACCACGGTATACCGGCATATCAAATACTGTTCAGATATATGAACACAAGTACCACAATCGAGACTCGAGGCATCACTGTCGGAACGAATTAGCACGCCTTGATGATGCGGTTCGAAAAACTTTTACCCAATGCAGACGATATCAAAATTTATTATTTTCAAAATTAGTTTTTCAGATTTTCCCCAGATTTCAACAAAACTATATCATGTGACCCCTCATTGGAACGAGCTCGTTCCAATGAGGGGTCACATGATATAGTTTTGTTGAATTTTTTGAAAATTATTTTTTCAACTGCTGAATTTGTATATTACGAGGGCACAAGCAGACAGTTCCTTGGATAAAGGGATAAGGTTATTCATTCGGGGCTACAATTAAAAAACTCAAGACATCTTGAAAATCAAAATTGTGGGTAAATAAATAATGACGATAAACCGATATTTTTGTAATTACACCGGTATTCAATCAATATTGGTTTGAATACCGGTATTTTTCGGTTTATCGATATACCGTGTAGCCCTAATATTCCAGTCCCGAAGTATATCCAAAACGAAACACGAAAATTTATTATCTTTGCTATTGCTGAGAAATGCCACATATATGCATCAATGCTGCTGAACCACCAATATATTACACATACCATTCAATGGTAATTGATTCAGTAATGGCAACTGAACGATGACCCCTATGCATGTTGGTATGAATCCAGTCTTTGAAACCCAGTTTGCAGATTATTTAAAGAATAGATTTATCTTGTTCATGTTGATTTCCGCTGCATTTCAACAGCAAAAATATGAAGAAAATAATGAAGATATTTGATAGATTGTCAAATCGAATTCAAATCGAACATTGTGAATTCTGAATATTAGCAGAGGCCACCTGTTTGTATTCATGAATTTAAACAGTCTGCATCACGATATGTGACTTGTTTTCAATCACCCACCACACTTTATGAGGTTGTTCCAAGTTCAAGAATATCTCCAGCACTGCTGATAATTACTCCGTATAGACCTATACTATGTGGATAGAGGGGGACACTAGTAGAATCTCAGAGCAATGGTTACTCTTACATTATAAAATACTTGTACAATTTTAACCCTTTAACTAACATGAAAAGCAGACGACACTTGCAAAACAAATTCTTGAATAACTTATTTTGTTCATTTTTGTCTCAAACACATAGGTTATGACCCCCTCATTGGAATGAGCTTGTTCCAATGAGGGGTCATAACCTATGTTTTTGAGACAAACAATAATGAAAATTAATTGCCAATTTTTTAGAATTGTGCTGTCTGGTTTTGACCGTAACGTTGGGTAAAGGGTTAACCTATTCAACACAGGACTCACAATCGTATTGTCATCAGGCCCGAAGCCAGGATCTAAAAAAAATTCTGACATGATGGGGTGAAAGTTAAAATTTTGTGACATTGTTCCCAGGTCATTGACTGCCGATACAAACTTGAAACCAAACTCGGTATACTTCATTAATAAACAAAACTGGTCGCAAAAAGTTTGTTTAGTATTATTATTTTAAAGAATACCTTTCGTTTAATGAAAGTAACTCTTCAGGATAATATAATACATGTACATGAAATTTTTCCATGTACATGATTACTTTATTGTGATTCACTTTTAAAAAGCAATTTATACATAAGATATTTGAAACATATCGGTATTTTGCATAATGAAAATTGTGATTTTGCTATATGATCAACTTTTTTTTTATTCAAAATAGCGGCTTTCATAGAAAATATTGGCATTCAAGAGACCAACAGTTTTTCTGACAGACAAAAACTATTTCTGACAGACATAGAGAGGCAAATTGCCCATTGTGGTATCCCCACTGGTTTCGAACCTGATTGTCATATAGAATTGCCCACTTCCTACATCCCCTCTAGATTGGGGCCTGATTATCATATTTAATACCGTGTTCAGGAAATGGGCAAATCCATTTTACCTGTTGTTGGGTCTTTGAAAATGTTTAACCCTCGACACATTGATATCAAAGTTTCAAGCCACAGTTCTTTTCCCACAATGCAGCTAAGAATTTTACCAGTTCAATCTTGTTTGGCAGAGGGCAGTGAGCTCTGTCAAAGAAGACTGAATTCATTAAATTCTTTGTTGTATTCATACCAGAAAATAAGTGGTCAGACAAGGACAATGTCAGGTACAAAAAGTCTAATGTCTGACTGAGGTTTAAAATCATCAGTCAAAATGTCTGATGCCAAAATTATCAATGAAGTTCAGTGATCAGAACATCCTGCATGCTTGAAATCATGTACATAACTAGCAAGCCTAAAATTAATGATTATTGTGATTTCTGGTCCTGGCAAGTTGGGAAGTGTGAAGAAAGTGACTGTACAGCTAATCAGTATTAACAGCATGTGAAGGAATACGATTTGATACAGCCATACATGTATCTAAATTATGCCTGAAGGGTAACTCAGTTCCAATTCAGAATGAAAGCAATCATACCTTGTTTGTCAGGGCTCAAAGAGCCCTGCCAAACAAGGTATGATTGGATGAATTCTGAGCAGTTTTAAGATGAAGGTACATGTATATCCAAACCACATTATTTCGAATAATCAAACTCCATTTTGTAATATGTCAGATATCATTCTTAAATGACAGACATGATTCATTTGGTGTCTGACATTTTGTCTGGAAGCACAATGAAAATTATTTTCAGGCTTGCTTGTATTTTTGGAAAAAAATCCTACTTGAAATTGTGACCTTAGTGTGCAAGTGGTCAAAATTACTTGAGTTGTGTTTTTTGTTGTTCAAATTGTGTTTTGTATTCAAGGAAATAATACCATCATCTCACTTTGATCCCTGATACACTCCCTCAACCCCTTTTGAGGGTATCCAGCACTCAAGCCCAAATTTTATTGTCTTGCAGTCATGATATAACCACACAAAGTGTAACAGCCAAAACTAGCCAACAGTTTTCACAAAAACGGCCATTCAAATTTGTTGTTCTCAATTTTTGCCTCAAAAACGTAGCTTGCGGCCCCCTCATTGGAATGAGTTGAATGAGGGGGCCACAAGCTGTATTTTGGTGGTAAAATCTGAAAAGAAAAAACATATTTGAATGGCATTTTTTTGTGTGGTTTCTACTGGATATAGCCATTTCTTGAAAAAATTTAAAAATAGAATCTGCAGTTGAAGAATGATCTGGTCTTTTGCAAGCCAGAAAATAAACAGACTCTCATCTGCAAAATGAGGTCCCCAGAGGGTGAATTTAATGATGCTACCCTGCTGTGCATCACTAAATTTACCCTCTGTGAACCTCAGTCCAAATCAGGGTCTCAAAACTAAACAGAAAGAGGTACCCAGAGGATAAATTGGCCCACTATATGGGATAGCATTATCAAATTCACCCTCTGGGGACCTCATTCTGCAAATGTCAGACGGCTTATTTTCAGGCCTGGTCTTTTGTGATAATACAAGAACTTATTTTAGTTTTACTTTTTGTAGAAAAAGCTCATTCCATTGATCCTTTCCCAAGCACAATTCATAGATTATAATACATGTACCTATATTGGTGATAGACATGAGTTGATTATTATTCAGCCAAAAGTCCCCGAGGGAACCCCTGGAAGTTCTGGTAAAGAAGGTTCTTGTAACCAAAAACCTGTACTTAGAGTGGAAATTCTCTAAGGCAGTCAGCATTGTATTTATTTATTTATTTATTTATTTATTTATTTATTTATTTATTGGGGTTTAATGACACTTTTGATGGCCAGGGTCACATCATGTCAGAGTTTTACAGGTGGAAGAGTCTGGAGAGAACCAATGAGCAGTGGAGAGCTTCTGTTAGTCTTCCCAACATACTACATCCACACAAGCAGGGTTAGCATTGGTTGAAGGCTTGTACACCATTAACTTGCAGTGGACAGTCAGGATTATATGGGCTCTGTACAATGAGGTTTCATGGTTTAACTGGTAGAGTGCTGGAAGCCCATATTTGGGCTTTAATCCAAACCTTGGGGACCCCAAATAAAAGGCTTTGTATTTATTGGAGGTGCTTCATATTATCTTTGAAGTGAAATTATCATTTTTTTAAATTTTTCAAAAAATTTCAACAAAACCATATCATGTGACACCCTCGTTGGAACGAGCTCGACAAGCTGGTTCCAACGAGGGGTCACATGATATGGTTTTGTTGAAATTTTTTGAAAAATAATATTTTTTCAACTGCTGAATTTGCATATTACACGTGCGGATGTGGGCGATTCGATGGGTAAAGGGTTAATCTGCAAGGATTTGTCTTGTTACAATTTATGGGAGAGTGCCCGCAGGCGCACTCCCATAAATAATAACAAGGCAAAGGCCTGTGAACAAATTCTGACGACCAAAAATAATTTAGGACTCGACCAGTTAAAAGCAGAAAATGAAAATTGATTTCAGAAGAAAAAATGTTTTCCCTCTGTCATGTGAAGTAAAGGTTATGAAAGGGGTTTGTAGCAGTCATTTTATCTTTTTGTTTGTCCTTGCAGTCCTGCTAGTTTCTGGGTGAAAACATTTGTTTTTCTTTGGTGTATCACACTCACACATCGTACACATATTGCCTGTAATGAATGGTTCTATGTTTGGGATTGCTTATGGGGCCAGTAGGTCAAAAATCAGGCATCAATTTTACTATAAATAAATTTCATTTTTCTACCAGTAATTTTAGCCTTCTTGGCCATTCAAACGTATGTTGTTTATAAGGAGTGGGTTTTGGGGTTTTCTTCCAGGGTCAGTACATTGTAAGTCGTGGTCACTTTTACTATAAAAAGATTTTAGTTTTTGGTCTTTTACTTGATGTGTGGGTTGCTTTCTAGGTCAGATGTCAAGATCACTCTCATTATAAATGAAATTTTAGTCTCTGGTGCAGGATCCCTGTATTGGGGAAATTGGAGTGAGCCTCTTGCTCAGATACAAAGACAAACGAATCTGAGCAGACTGGAATGTGGCACCTTAAAATAAATCGTCAGAGAGACAACCCACCAATCGGAGTATCAACCGCATCTTCTATACACTACAAAATTGACATCTGTTATTCAGGAGCACAACACATCATCCAATATTTGCAAGGTTCCTGTGGAGCCCTGGATTCAAGAAATGGTCATGGATTTGACTAAGTGCTATCCAAGGCCTTGAAATCCTGGAAAATGGGTCAAGAGGCCTTGAAAATCCTTGTATATTCATGAAATAAATAGACAGAACGCGATTTGTGTTTGAAACGGTAGGTGTTTTTCAGAACAAGTTGGAATGGCGTAGTCATATTTCGCTAGAGCCGTAGGCTCGAGCGAAATATGAGTACGCCATTCCAACGAGTTATGTAAAATACCCACCAATTCAAACACACATCGCGTTCTGTGTTTATTACACAACCCATGCATTAAAATGCATTTAAATAAACAAATTTTAATTCCGATAATTAAACCCAAAGGTGAAGAGTTTGTTTTGACTGAAGCTGTACTGATCATATGGATCGATAAAAAATCAAAACAACCTTTTCGGAACCAGTGTTTGTTGAAATTCCTATTGCTGTTTACTAACAGTAATAGCCACCAAATGGTTAGGCGTGAATGGGCTAAATAAGTACGAATATGTGCAGATTTGCAAAACAACTGGGAGAAATGTTTTTAAAAGAAGTTTGAAGCATGTCAAGGTGTACGAAGATTTACCAAAATAAAGTTGAGCAATTTAGATATAATGGGATCCCCAAAACGAGACGGCAACAGGACTGGGTTAATGTTCTGGTTGGAAATGATTGGGTTTTTTTAAACATATCTCATTTTTGGCTTATTTTTTGTGAACGGACTTTATTGTGCTTTGGACATTTTCATTTTCACACTATGCTACAGACGGTCAATGATTGTATAACGAAATTTGGAAACTTTTCAAAGCGTAACTAAACGGTGCAGTAAAAAGTTCCGGCTTGTATATCACTCGTTGAATACAGAATCATTTATATCAGCGGCGATTCTGTTGAATGCAAGGGTTTAAAGTTTAATGGATGTGTAATAAAACTGCTGATGAAGTGTGTACTGATAACAGTGTAGTTTTATATGCGAGAGTTTATAAAGGTGTAGCCCATACTAGGAGTGTCTGGTCTTGAGCCCCCTCCTCCCACTTCACTTTGAATTCAGAAAGTTTTCAAGGCCTTCATAATACTTGAAAATGGCTTCCTAATCAAACAGGTCCTTGAGAATGTTTGAAAAAGATGTTACAGTGTGCTTGTAATCTTGTTGGGGATTTTTTCAAGAGTACAGACAACAGTGTAGATGTGGTGCAAAAAGCCGGTCAATTGTATCTTGTCTGACATTGTTCAATGATCTATGTCAAACATGCAAAGAGTTTCCAGTGAAGAGAATCATAACATTACACTTCTTCTTTTTGATTGAAACAATGTACCATTTTATTTTATTTTTTTTATTTATTTATTTATTTTTTTTTTTGGGGGGGGGGGAGAGGGTGGGGGGGGGGGGGTTATGGGAGGTAGGTTCTTCCAAGTACTTGAATTTGTCTTGAAAAATCCTTGGAAATTTTTAAATTAACTCTTTGCACACCGATATCAAAATACCCAAATTTCAAGTGGCTTATTTTCCCATGATGCAAAAAAGCTCTGTCAAACAAGGTTGAATTGGATAAATTCCAAGTTGCATTTTGGGAAAAATTCTCAGCTTGAAAATTGTGCAGTGTACAGTGGGTTAAACTTAAACAACTGCTTAAGGTCCCTGAAAGTTCTTAATGATTGAGTGCTGGAAACCCATATTTGGACCTTTTTCTAAAGTGCCGGGACCATAACATAAAAGGCTTCATATTCTGTGTTCATATCCTGAGGATATGATCATATTATCTTTGACAAAATTAATTTAGTCTGTGTAAATGTGCCTTGTTACAATTTATGGGAGAGTACCTATGGGCACACTCCCAGAAATTGCCACAAGGCTAAGACATGTGGCAACGCTAAGAAAAAAGGCTTCATATTCTGTGGATAGGATCATATTCTGTGGATAGGATCATATTCTGTGGATAGGATCATATTCTGTGGATAGGATCATATTCTGTGGATAGGATCATATTTTTGAAAAAACTCTTTTAACCCTTCACCTAACATGAAATGCAGATGACACTTGCAAAAAAAATTCTTGGATAACTGGTTTTTGTGTCGCAAAAACATAGGTTATGGCCCCTCATTGGAACAAGTTCAACGAGCTTGTTCCAAAGAGGGGTCATAATCTATGTTTTTGAGACAAAAAATGAGAAAATAATGAAAATTAATTGGTGATTTTTGTGAATAGCGCTAGTCGGTTTTGGCCGTTATGTTGGGCAAAGGGTTAATATGTATAAATGTGCCTTGTTACAGTTTATGAGAGAGTACCTATGGCCACGCTCCCAGAAATTGCCACAAGACGTGAACAAATTTTGAAAACCCTAAAAAATAATATGACAAGCTCTTAACTTTGTTGGGGGACCTTGTAGTACCTATGGCCACGCTCCCAGAAATTGCCACAAGACGTGAACAAATTTTGAAAACCCTAAAAAATAATATGACAAGCTCTTAACTTTGTTGGGGGACCTTGTAGTACCTATGGGCACGCTCCCAGACACTGCCACAAGACGTGAACAAATTTTGAAAACCCTAAAAAATAATATGACAAGCTCTTAACTTTGTTGGGGGACCTTGTAGTACCTATGGGCACGCTCCCAGAAACTGCCACAAGACGTGAACAAATTTTGAAAACCCTAAAAAATAATATGACAAGCTCTTAACTTTGTTGGGGGACCTTGTAGTACCTATGGGCACGCTCCCAGAAATTGTCACAAGACGTGAACAAATTTTGAAAACCCTAAAAAATAATATGACAAGCTCTTAACTTTGTTGGGGGACCTTGTAGTACCTATGGGCACGCTCCCAGAAACTGCCACAAGACGTGAACAAATTTTGAAAACCCTAAAAAATAATATGACAAGCTCTTAACTTTGTTGGGGGACCTTGTAGTACCTATGGGCACGCTCCCAGAAATTGTCACAAGACGTGAACAAATTTTGAAAACCCTAAAAAATAATATGACAAGCTCTTAACTTTGTTGGGGGACCTTGTAGTACCTATGGGCACGCTCCCAGAAACTGCCACAAGACGTGAACAAATTTTGAAAACCCTAAAAAATAATATGACAAGCTCTTAACTTTGTTGGGGGACCTTGTAGTACCTATGGGCACGCTCCCAGAAATTGTCACAAGACGTGAACAAATTTTGAAAACCCTAAAAAATAATATGACAAGCTCTTAACTTTGTTGGGGGACCTTGTAGTACCTATGGGCACGCTCCCAGAAATTGCCACAAGACGTGAACAAATTTTGAAAACTCAAAAAAATAATGTGACAAGCTCTTAACTTTGTTGGGGGACTTTGTTATTAGTTTTATGTTTGGGGGGGACCTTGTTATTAGTTTCAGTTTTTCACATTGCACATAACTCTTTCGTCGCATCTATGGTGTGTTTTTACACCTTCGTATTTTTGTTTGGAAACATACTATGTGATGAATGTTGATTACTTTAACCATTTTGAAAGAAACTAACGAGGAAAGTGTTTGTTTGAATATAGTTTATTAAAATAGGAGTGTAAATATTAAGACATTTTTGTAAATAGTACAATAATTTATTATTTTTATTCTGTATATTTAGATGTTACAGTACACACAAGATGATTTGGTACTTTGCCAACCGAATGAACATTTATCAATGGCCTTATTTGCTACTTCAATTAGAATGTGAGCATTCAACAAGTAAAGTAAAGAGTGGTGGCCGAGTGGATAAGTGCGCTGGTCTCTCATGCCAGAGGTCCCGGGATCGATCCCCGGTCAGGGAAAGTTCTCGAGGTGTCCGAACACTCTCTGTCAGCATCAATTGTGGGGCTGATGCTGTCACAGCATATCATCCTATCGGGTGGGGAGTAAAATGGCTGTCCTCTGTGTGGAGAGAGACACATTTCGTGCAGGCTAAAGATCCCTTTAGTATTCAAGAAGAGCTTGGCCACGAAGTTGCCGCTATGAAGGTCATCCCACAAACCTGCGCCATTGGGCCAAGGAGAGGTGTTAATATAAGTTGCATAACTTGTTCGCCAATCCTTGTAAAACAAATAAGATTAAATAAAACAAGCAAAGTAACAGTTAATTCTTTGCCCAACCTAAATAGCAGGCAATACTTGCCAAAAAATTGAAAGTTAATAAGTAACAATTTTATTTTTTGCCTCAAAAACATACAGTACATGTCCAAATAAGTTGTAGGATAACCACTATAAACTATGTATCTTCCTACACTGATAAGACCAGAAGGTGACATCATTTTCTGGAAAGCTCTCTCTGAGAGCTTTCCAGAAAATGATGTCAGATTCTGATCTCATCAGTGCAGGAGCAACAGTATACTTAGTTTACTGCGGTTATACTACAACTTATTTTTGACTTGTACTGTAGCTTAGGACTCCTCATTGGAACGACTTCAGTGAGCTCATTCCAATGAGTGGTCATGAGGTCTGTTTTAGAGACGAAAATGTAAGAAATAATAAATTCTGAATGACGATTTTTGTGAAAAGCACTAGCTGGGTTTTGGCTGTTATGTGAGGTAAAGGATTAACCCTCAACCAAACATAACGGACATATCATATCATTTCTAGTCACAAAAATTGCCATTTAAAATCTTCTTTTTTTAATTTTGCCTCCAAAAATAGCTTACTACTCCTCAATGGAATGAGCTTGTTGAACCCATTCAAATGAGGGGTTATAAGCTATTTTTGAGGTAAATTTTTTTATTAAAACAATTTGTTTTGCAAGTTTCATTCTCTAAAGATGCGGGTGATACATCCATTGAGCCACTCAAGGGGTTTATGTTCCCCTGTACTCTTTCATGATAGTCCAGTAGAACATTGAGGACTGTGAACAAGGTTACTGTCCATGGACCGATACAGAGCTTCTTCAATACTTTGAAAATCTTAATGTCCTCAAGTTAAGAATGAATTTTGTAAAGCTTTAAACATGCTGCTGAAGGGTATTGAAAAATCTTGAAAAGGGTAACTTAAGTTGTAACTGCAAGAAAATTCCACTGTCACTTTTCTTTCATTTTCTATATCAGCAAATGACAATTAAGTCTTAGCAAGATGTGAGTGTACCCAAGTAAACTTAACCTTTTCGACCCAATACACATAAATATTTGCATAAAAGAAATTTGATGGTTGTTAAACAAACAGTATAATGAACAACCAATAGTTCACCCTCTGAGCGATGTGTCAAAATACCAAACTTTCGAGCAGTAACCTGAAATTGTTAAATTCCTAGTTGCTTGAAATTTTTTTATTTGAGAACAGAGTACAGGAGTGTAAGAAGGTTCATTATCAATTTTAATACATCAGCCTCACAGGGCTGTCAAATTAAATTGTCACTGAACCTCCCTTCAGATTCAAAAAAGGATTCACCCAAATGCTATAGACAGTACTGCTTGCACATGCCCGAAGCTACATGTAGCATCTGAATATATTTCAACATGGTGTGCTGAAAGTTGAAATTTTTCAGATAATGTTCCCAGGCCCTTGAATATCTTTCTGAATTTGAAACCTACCTCAATATGCTTCTTAGAAACAATAATAAATGAAACAGATAGAAAACTTTGTTTATTATTAATTTTAAAGAATTACTGGTACTTTTGTTTAATGAAAGTTATTCTTTAACATAGTAATAATATACAAAATGTTCTCATGTACATGACAACTCAAGGGGCACAGTGGCATTGCGGTAACCGGTTCTCGTCAGATCACCGCAATTAAGCAATGTCGAGCCTGGTTAGTCCTTGGATGAGTGACTGTCTGAACGGTCGATTCGGACTCCCATGTTGTGTCCTTGGGCAAGGCACTTAACACCGATTCTCCACATAGGGGCATGATGACGCTGTGTACTAAGGCGTACTGCACATCAATGTTACGCATGTCTTCAACCAATTTAACCCTGCCTGTGCTGCAGTGCGGAGTTATGATGTTGGGGAGCTGGCAGTTGCTCAGTGGTTCTCTCCGAGTACTCCAGCTTCCTCCACCCACAAAAAAAGTCACTGACACGATATGACCTTGGCTGTTAAAGTATCATTAAACCGTAATAAATAAATATGACAACTCGATTGTCATACACTTATAACATGCGCTTTCACACAAATTGACTTGTGAAACACATAATGGTATTTTTGCATAATGAAAGTTGTATTGTCACCAGATGGTGAACTTTTTTCCAATTTTGGGGCTTTCAGCGGAAATGTTGCTGTTTGAGCGAACAACAATTTTTCTGCCAGACAATAACATTTTCTGAAAAACAGGCATATGGGGAGGGGGGCAAACTACAGACCCCCGGCAACCCTTCTAGCATTGGGACTGTGCATGCAACAATCCTATTCAGGAACTCTGTATAGAAAGGCTTAATTGCCATTTTATTTTTCTGTAGTCTGGAAAAGTTTTATTGCTGTGTTTACCCTATTCTTGAAAATCATTGACAACATGGCAGACCAGCTACTGCACACAGGGTAAAGCCACTAAAATGGCTTTCAGCTCTTTTTCAGTTGAGCCCCGGTATTGGCTTCTAGCATATCATGCTATCTAGTTCTTGATATCATGCTTCAGTTGGTTAGTCCTTGGATGGGTGACCATCTAGGCGATTGATTTGGACTGCCATGTTGTGTCCTTCGGCAAGGCACTCAACATCTGATTGTCCACATGGGGGCATAATGAGGCCACGTACAAAGGTGTACTGCACGTCGATGATGTGCATGTCTTCAACCAATCTAACCCTGCCTGTGCTGCAGTGTGGAGTTATGATATTGTGGAGCTGGCAGCTGCTCAGCGGTTCTCTCCAGGTATTCCAGCTTCCTCCACCCATAAAACTGTCACTGACACGATATGACCTTGGCTGTTAAAGTGTTGTTAAACCTTAATAAATAAATAAATAACATGCTTCAGTTAAGTTTATCATCATTCAACAGACATCTACTTGTCTTAGACAGTTGTGAAAATTTGCTTTTTCCATCCTTCATGGGTAGACTTCTGAATTATTTTTTTCTCAAAGATACCATACTACCTGCAAAGGAAACCTTAGTTTATGAAGTTTTGTTCATAAATAATTGTTCTTTTACAATTTATTGAAGAGTGTGGCATACTCCAATAAATTATAACAACACAATTTCATACATTTTTTTCTTTCCTACTCCTGAGCCAACAACTAGCAGATGCTTTCATTGTTATACCACTAAAGTGGCTTTCATTATTTCTATTTATAGAACCACAGTTGTGTTTCTAGCACTTAACCAGTTTAGTTTCTACTGCACTTGTAAGTAACAGTAGGCATTATGGTCCATACATCAGATGGCTGAGTACAAAATTACCCTGAGTTCACTGTAATTCTTTGATTGCATATGTATAAATCCAGTGAGCAACATTGTCATGAAATATAAGAAAAAATATTTTTTCGTGTGATTAAATTTGTTCATATGTTACCCACTCAGTTATACCCATGACTGCTTCCCCTAACCATTACCCATATTATTTCAACCCGAAACCTCCATATGGAAATGATGGAAAGCAGATTGTTTGCTGGGTTTCTTTGAATGAAAAGTTGGATGAGTAGTCGATTGCCGCAGGTGCAAGTCAGCTTTAGTGAAGGTACTGAATAAATGACTCATGGGTGATGATTACTAGAGAAAATTGAGATGGTGGGGTGCAGTGTAATGTCCAAAATCAAGGAGCTAATACCATGATGGCATTGGATACAATAAGTGTACCCATAGATATTTCAATGTTAACCCTTTATCTAATGAATTGGCCATGTTATGTACAAATTCAGCAGTCGAAAAAAAAAAAGTTTTCAAAAAATTCCAGCAAAACCATATTATATGACCCGTCATTGGAACAAGCTCATTCCATTGAGGGTCACATGCTATGGTTTTATTGAAATTTCTTTTCTTCAAGCTGAGACGTTCTTGGTTCAAATCCCACCTGTAGCAAGCGCATTGTGTCCTTGGGCAAGACACTTCACCCCCCACCCCCCCCCCCCCCATTGCCCATGTGGGGGCATGGTGGCGTTGTGTACTAAGGCATACTGCATGTCTATGGTGCACCTGTCTTCAACCAATACTAACCCTGCTTGTGTGGAGTTAGTATGTTGGGGAGCTGACAGTTCTCTATGGGTACTCCAGCTTTCTCCACCCCATAAAACAGTCATGGTCATGATTAGCCATTGTGCAGAAATATGTGACCTTAAACAACTATAAATAAATGTTGAAATTTTATGAAAAATTTAAAAAAATAATATTTAAAATAATAAATTTTGATATCATTTGAAGTGGGTAAAGAGTTAAACCTCTTGGGCATTCAAGCTTCTGTCAAATCCATCAATTGATGACCATGTAACCAATAGCCATTTTTATCGGATTTAAGTGAAGGGAAGTATTACAGGCTTCAAAATAACTCTCATCTCTCAAGACTTGTTAACTCTGCACACTGATGTCAAAATACTTAAATTTCACCAAAGCGGATTTTGGAGATGTTGTGCATAGAAGACATTCCTGTGTCCATTGGCACCAAGAAATGTTTCTTACAAATTTCTTCTGGGTCCAACCTTATGTCGACCACACTAGCAGTTTCTTGCACAATATCCTTATGTTCAATTGGTAAGAAAAAATGCCAAGCGTTTGCTGCTCCATGTTCTCATCTCTTTTGAGAACAATGTTGATAAAATGAGAGAGAGAAAATAAAAACAGACAAACAACATAAAGACCATCGAACAAATGAGATAACGCTGTTCTACAATATTTCAAATTGATTAGTGCAATCCTTGACAACATGGCAGACGGAATTAACTGGTAGAGTGCTAAACTATTTTTCAAAGGTGATTTGTAACATGAGTATATTTTCTCAAAGATACAATGCTGACAGTAAGAGGAGCCGCAGTTTAATAAGGTTTTGTTCATCAATAATTGTTTTTGTTACAATTTATTGGAGAGTGCCTGCTGGCACTCTCAAATAAATTGTAACAAAACAATTTTACATTAACATTTCTTTATTAATTGCTGCATAAACGACCAAGTAATGCACACAGTGTATAGCCACTAAAGTGGCTTTCAGCACTTTTCAGTAGAGCCCTGTTAGTGGCTTCTAGCACTCTACCAGTTGAAGTTCTTGATCTCATGCTTCAGTTAAGTTTAGCATCATGCAACAACTACTTGTCCGAGACAGTTGTGAAAATTTGCTTTTTGCATCCTTAATGGGGAAACTTCTGAATTCTTCCCGTACTACAACTTGGAATTTAACCGATTCATTATGGTTTGACAGAGCTTAGTGACCTCTGTCAAACAAGATTGAATTGGATGATTTCATTGTTGCATTATGGAGAAAATTTGCAGGTTCGGAATATTATGACATCAGTGGGCAGAGGGTTGAATGTTGTATTCATTAGAATTAATTTCAATGCTGCATGCTTTATAAAACATGTGGGAAAAAAAAGAAACCCAAACAAATGCCTCTTTTTCACAACTCTTGATTAAGATTTGATTTGCATTTTGTAAACTCTAGAGGAGGTCTTGGTGGGGGGGGAGGGTGGAGAACTGATGGCTTCATCTGTCTCTGTCCAAAGGAACATTTCGACCTGTAGATCAGTTGTGGAGAATCAAATTTGACTTTTCTTTAGAATGCTGATGAATGAAGGTAGGGGAAAGGATCTCCACAAATGATGGGTTCTGGTGACACACTTTGTTGCCAGAGTTGTGGCCCCTGATATACAGTGGAACCCTGTTAATTGAATAACCACTTTGCCAATGAATTAAATGCCTGTATTGGATGCATTGAGGCCAAATAGGTCTATAAACAAAGGAAAACTGGGGAAAGTCAATGTAATTTCTTGACAGGTTACAAGATTTTTTATTCAATTAACAGGAGTTTACTCTTTTACCTATATTCAATTAACAAGTCAAATTTGTACTGGAGGTATGGTAAATGGTTTTGAGTTGGGAAATTGTATTCAATTAACAGGGTAATTCAATTAAGAGATATCCATTTAAGTGGGCTCCACTGTTTTGTGTCTATATCAATATTTCGCCCGCTACCATTTGTGTGGGTAATTTAATTTGATTGTGTGCTGATAGATCAGTATGTGGAAAAGAATCTCTGCATGGGATGTATTCTGTGTGCTCTTTCCTGTCAAAGTTATGGCACCTTATTGGACTTGGGAAAATGGTGATATTTCGTGTCCATATCAACATTTCACCTTGTAGCTCGGGTGTGGGTAATAGAATGTGGTATGCTGAAAGACGAGCCTGGGGAAAAGGATCTCCACATAAGACGGTTTCTGTCTCCATTTTCTTGCTTGCTGAGTTGTGGTCTCTGTTATGTGATATTTCGTGTCTGTGCCAACATTTTGCCTTGTAGCTCAGAGGTGGATAATTGAATTTAATTGTCCATGGTGTGCTGATAAACCGGTATGGGGGAAAGGATCTCCACATAAGATGGGTGGTGTCCATACCTTATTGCCTGGGTTGTGGAACTTGTGTGATATTTCAAGTCTGTATCAACAATTCACCTATAGCATGGATATGGATAAATGAATTTGGTTCTCCTTTGGTTTGTTGTTAGGGCGACATGGGGAAAGGATCTTTACATAGAATGGGTGTTGTCTCCATTTTCTTGCCAAGGGTTGTGGTCCTTGTTGGAGTCAGAAATGGTGATTTTTCATGTATGCACCAGTTCTGGTAATTCATCCTTGTTTCCTTGGCAAAAAAAATTGCCGTGAAGCCTGTTCACTTGCATAAAAATCATCAGGGGGCAGGGCATAGTCTCAGTTGCCATGACGTGTATATAGTATACAGTGAAGTGAAAACTTTCAAGTAACTTTAACATGTGAAAATAGTTTGAGATACATGTGAATATAATCACAGCCAATGTGCAGAATCTTTCACTCAATCATGAACCATGTGAATGCCGAGAAAAAATCTTGAAAGTAAGAAGGCGACTTGCTCAATATGTATATTATGAGTGAAAATAAGATGCAGCATAACCACAAACTAAGTATCTCACTGCTTCTATGTTGATAACACCAGAATCTGACATCAGCTTTTGGAAACCTCTATAAGAGCTTTCCAGAATCTGATGTCATATTCTGGTGTTATCAACATAGAAGAAGCAGAACACATAGTTTCTAGTGGCTATGGTGCAACTTGTACTGTAAATTGTAAGATTAGCAATACACCGTAGTGCAACCCACATGGTTTGATTCCTTGTGTAACATGGAAGTTGTACAATTTCTGCCACCACAAGGCTTTCTGAAGAAGCCATCCTCGGCAGTATTTTTGCTGTGGATATTTTTTGTTTCCCCAGCATTTTCCTCGGCACTGCTGATTACTGAGGGTGAATTACCAGGGGTGCTGCACCAACATTTCACTTTGTAGCTCAGTGGTGGATAATTGAATTTAATTGCCCATGGTTTGCTGATAAACCAGTAGTGGGGAAAAGATCTCCATATTTCATTGGTTCTGTTTCCACTTTCTTTCCAAGTCCTCAGACTTAGGCTTTCATGGGGAGGGGGATATGCACATGCATCCCATTGCATTTCATAAACAGATAATGAGTGGTGGAAGGAATGACCTGTTGTATTGTAGAAAGATCAATAGAAAGAAACACTTCAGGAAAGTGACCCCATGGGAACCCCAGGAAGTGGAGCTGTGTTTATGTTCTGTGGTAAACATATTCTGCTTTACTGATAAAATACTACTTGGAACCAATGCCTGGGGTGGAAGTCCATTAAAGTGGTTGGAAGTCTTTTAATGTAAGCTGCATTGGTATAAACGATTGGCTAAACTTAACTTCATATCCATGTTGCGGTTATAATGTAGCCAAAGATGCTTAAAGTTACCTTAACCCATTACTAAACATGAAAAGCAGACGACACTTGCCAACAAAATTCTTGAATAACTCATTTTTTTCATTGTTTGTCTCAGAAACATAGGTTATGACCCCTCATTGGAACGAGCTCGTTCCAAAAAGGGGTCATAACCTATGTTTTTGAGTCAAAAAATTAATTGGTGATTTTTGTGAATAGCGATGACCGGTTTGGCTGTTACATTGGGTAAAGGGTTAACCCTTTACCCAACGTAACGGCCAAAACCGGCCAGTGCTATTCTCAAAAATCGCCTATTAATTTTTTTTTTTTTTCATTTTTTGTCTCAAAAACATAGTTTATGACCCCTCATTGGAACGAGCTCGTTCCAATGAGGGGTCATAACCTATGTTTTTGAGACAAAAAAATGAAAAAAAAAATAGTTATTCAAGAATTTTTTTTTCAAGTGTCGTCTGCTTTTCATGTTAGGTAAAGGGTTAAACGACAGTAAATGAATTAATATATTCAGGAAAGTGTCTGGACACCAGATTGTTGACTAACTTTAAAAGAAAAAGATAATTGAAAGAAGCTGAAAAGTAAGGGGAGAGTAATTTCCAAATCTCCCTCTTCCTTTCCTATTCCATTTCATCCAGTGAGGTCTTTTCCCTGCAGTTTGGATGCAAAGATGGAAAGGAATTCTGTAGAAGGCATACAACAAGATAGCTTATTCATGATATCCCACCTTCTTTTAATGGCATTACCCATCAAATCTGATATGTTTAGGAGGGAGACTTCACCCATCCCCTCTTCCTGTAATCTTCCCATAAAATGCTGAATTTTAAGAGTGGGGGTGAAAAAATATTCATAGATATAGCAATTGTGCCTGAAATCAAGTGGCCTGTGGGGAGTCTGGGCTGAATGTCCCCGTATTCTATACTTCATCCTTTTCCAAGGGGGTCAATCACACTCCCGCCCACCCTGAATGCATGAAGTGTCAAAGGAAATGTTGATAGTTGCTGCATCTGGTAACCAAAACACGCCACCACTTAGTTAATTGGGGTATGAAATGCGACGTCGAATCTCCTGTGATAATCACAGGATTCTCATGGCTCCTTGTAAGTCCTAGAATTTAGAAATTTCTTGCCAAGAATATGGAAAGTCCTTGGATGCTGGAGTCTTCCTTGAAAATCCTTGGAAGTCAGATATCAGACGACGAGAAAGGATTCATTCCAATAATATTCAGTTTGTGTAACAATAATAACATTTTGGCCGGCCGCTGATTTGTCGCGGTTCTCAGGTGAGAAGACCTTGGTTACCCCTGTGCTCCCAACTGCCTCCTTATTCCCACGGCTCTTCTCTCCCGTCAACACTAGGAGACGAACTGCTTGATGATATTCCGTGTCCCATTCTTCCCAATCACTCCGATAAAAATACTAACCCTCTCCTTTGTGTCAAGCAATTACCACTTGTCCTTCGTTCTCCCATCTCACTCCCCCAGAGAAAAACTAGAGGTAAGTTGATTTGAATCGGAATGCGAGGCGTGAATGTGATATAAATAAGTCCAGGGTCCGTTGCACTCCTTCCTCGCTTCGTTCGGTAGTATTATTATATTATTATTAACACTTTGGCCGGCTGCTGATTTGTCGCGGTTCTCGTATGAGAAGGCCTTGGTTACCTGTTCTACCAACTACCTCCCTATTCCCACGCTTCTTCTCTCCTCCCAACACTCGGATACGAACTGCTTGATGACATCCCTTGCCCCATTATTCCCAATCTCTCCGATTAGCATATTAACCCTCTCCTTTGAGTCGCCCCCTAACCACATGTCCTTCATTCTCCCATCCCACTTCCCCATTATACTCCCAGTGAATCTTGTTCTTTTAGACTGGTATTTTGGGCATTCTAGAAGGAAGTGTTCCAGGGTCTCCATCACGCCCAAATTACACATCTGGCACTCCTTTTCACTGTTTTTTCCAATTTTTCCCCTCAGCTCCAGGGACCGCGACCTCAACTTGAACAACAGTGATCCCCCAAAGGTGCCATCAAGGTACTCTTCAAAACCAGGCTTCTCATTATCACGCAGGCCACCCAAAGATCTCTTTGATTTGACCCCTCTCGCCAATTACGGTTACAATCCTCCATGACCCTTTCTCTAGCGATCTTTTTACCCTGGTTTGCCCCAACGTCAAGGTCCGAGATCTCCAATGAGTAGTTTTCTACTAGCTCCCTCACTTGGACCATTCACCCCGTCTTGATATTTGGGTTGAAAGTTCTCAGGAACATTACTTTACACCACCAGCTATCGGGGAGATTTACCAAATAATTCAGATAACTGAGTTTCAATAGGTCTATCCTGTCCTTGATCCTCATCCACCCAAGCTCACCCCTGATTGCTTCTAGCGCTGCGGCATTACTCGACCCTGTTATCCATCGGCCTGCATCGTTCTGCAGGATTTCCAAGCTCTTAACAGCCGTCTGGTTTAGGGGTACAACTTCCGTACCGTATGTTATACTTGGCAGACCCACCATTTCCCAGATGGTTTTCCCCACGAAAACCTTATTGAAACTGTTTCTCCCTATAGATTTCATTTGGTTAAGGATTCGCTTCCCCTTCAGAATCAATTTATTTGTGTGGTTTCGGTAAATGCTTCTTCCTGTGATGTTTATATTTACCCCCAGGTACTCCAGTATATGTATGATATTATATGGCCTGTATGACAAGTTCCAGACTCCTGTTCTGGTAGCTTTGATGGAACTGATACACATAGAACCAGGGCTGGGAGCAGTTAACGTTTCAAACGTTAACGTGTTAAATTATTTTAACTACGTTAAAAAATTTAACCAAGTTAATAACGTTTAACTTTGAAGATTATAATTGTAGGTACATATGTAGCAGTGCGTCGTTATCTTGAGTTTACCCCCAGCCGGATTGCGCATGCCGACGACGTCGAAATTTACGTCATTTGACGAAATTGAAGAACACGAATAATTTAGATGTCCGTCAATTATTGACGACCCATTGATTTGGTAAGAGACCATGAAGCCCTCCCCCCCCCCCCCCCCCCAACGTTGGCGAAGTTGGCCCGCCGATATTGGCGGTACAGCAATCTCAGCTTCATCCGAACGCCTGTTTTCCATGTATGGACTTGTATTCGAGCAACGGCGGGTGTCTCTTTCTATGGATACGGCCTCAGCTATTGCATTCTTAAATGAAAACATCGCTGAATGTTAGAATTTACGATAACCTGCGAGAACTATCTTAACTACTCGTCCCATGAGTTTCAATGTGTTCTATGTGCCAGTAGGCTGCCAGTAGGCACATAGAACACATTGGAACCCAAGAGACGAACCGTACGTAATAAAAATGGCCGAAGTTATTAAAATTTGTTCATTTTAACATTTAACGTCATTTAACTCGTTAACGCAGAATTATTTAACACGTTAACGTGTTAAGGAAATTTTTTTTAACTCCTCCCAGCCCTGCATAGAACACATTGGAACTCAGGGGGCGTCTTTCTTCTGAAGTTGGAGATTATTTCCTGTACCACACTAACAAATGCGCTTCGTGACGAACAATTTTGTTCTCAAGTATCAAGTTAACGAACAAATCTTCAGATATTTTCGTGACACACTAAAAAGTGTAGGCCTAGTCCGTGTCCGTGAAAGGGTGTAGCCGGGAATTAAATTATCATTTTCTCATTTATTTGATGGTTGTTTTCTATGAAATTTGGAAAATATACTTAGGGGAAGATACGAAATATATTTGCCAAAACAGAAGTTTGTACGATGTTATTTCACGATGTTAGAAGACATTTTCTCTTTCAAACACACTAAAAAGTGTAGCTGAGTGGGCGCTGGGTTAGCAAATTAATTGGCTTACGCTGTGTTGACACAGCGAGGCAGGCTGATTATTCTGGTTCTTTTTATGATTATGAGGAGATTAGTGGGGTGTAGATGAAAGTAACACCGTTATGAGGAGATCAGTGGGGTGCAGATGAAAGAAACACCGATTAATTTAATTTTAAGTATTTTATTGGATAAATACAGGACATAATGGATAGGGAAATACTAACTAGGACTTATAACTGAGGGCAAGACAGGAAAGTAACACCTCTGGGTGTGGCTCTGTGTGTAAGCCAGTTCTTCGCTACCTCAAATTATCTAAAATAGGCCGATTATAAAACACGCGAAACGACAAAACTGGCAGAGGGAAGGTGAACCAACAGGCAGTGAAAACGGCGTAAACTGTGACCTTCTACCAGGAAGGACTGTCTTCACCAACTCTACGAAAAACACTAAAAATCAAATGTCTTAAAATTATGAAAGTCAGCAAGATTCAGTACCTATGAACCAAAAATAACGGTAAAGGGAAGGTGAAGTAATTGGCAGTGAAAACGGCGAAAGCTGTGACCTTCTACCAGGAAGGTCTGTCCTCACCAACTCATCTAAAAACCACTAATAACTGGCCGCCTAAAAATAATCAAATAATCAACAAGAGGTAATCGGTAATTCTCTAACTTATTCTCCATATTCCATATGTCAAACTAATTCTGTCTTCTTCTTTTAGCAGGTACACAGAGATGCTTTCTTTTTAACCCTTTACCTAACATGAAAAGCAGACGACACTTGCAAACAAAATTCTTGAATAACTAAATTTTTTTTATTTTTTGTCTCAAAAACATAGGTTATAACCCCTCGTTGGAACGAGCTCGTTCCAACGAGGGGTCACAACCTATGTTTTTGAGACAAAAAATGAAAAAATAATGAAAATTAATTGGCGATTTTTGAGAATAGCGCTGGCCGGTTTTGGCCGTTACGTTGGGTAAAGGGCTAATGATCAGCACACCAATAACCGATATGGAAACTTTAACCGTTACGGAAACAGTCACCTTCATGGACCGTGAACATCCTCCGCTCCATCCCTAGAGGTGGTCACCCACTTCAAGGGAGGCGAGCGTTGGTCCTGCGTCCCACCTCTGCCACTTTTTATAAGCGTCTGAAGAGCGCATCTTTGACCCGGCCAAATAGGTTACAATGCAGGCCTGCCCCCGAACCAGGGAAGTTCGAGTCTTTCTTCTGGTGGTCCCCGAAAGGGGTCGTTGTTGTTGTTGTCATCTGTCCAAAAAGACGTCCTACTGCAAAACCCGCAAACTGATAAAGACAGCCTGAGGCAGACTATACTTGCCAATGATGGTCCGCCGCCGCTAATTCATACATCTCCGAAGTGGCAGACTATACTTGCCCGAAAAACAAAACACCAGCATCCTCGGGGAGAGGTAGTACCTTTATGGGGGGACCCATCCTCTCACACTGGTCCTCACCCGAGAAAGAAATCAACCCAACACAGCTGAAACTCCTGCCAGGGACAACTACCGAGTACCCGAACCTCTTCCTCCTTCAGTACGCCTTGACATGAACATACCAAATCACAGTCACAGAGGGTCGAAAGGAGCTTGCCCCAAAGCGTCCCCGCGCGCCTTCGGCGCTCCAAACCATTCCAACCCATAATGGATATAGCATAGCACAAAGATATAGAGATACAGCACAAACATGAACAAATAACAAACATAAAACCAAATGAAAATTTAGTTGGTATGTCGTTCCGAGGGTTTTGTGGTTGGATTCGCCTGCGAATGTGGATAAAAGGTGTCGGCCGTGTTATAAAACCAGCCGAAATAAGCACAAGATTTTTTTTCACCTGCTTATTTATAATTCCAACATTTGATTGACATCATTTCTTGGGAATGTCTCAAGCACGGAGACCTACCTAAAAATGATATCAAGTGTCGCTATTATCAACAAATTTCGGGAAAATATTGGAGAAGCACATGATCAACTGGCAAAGTTTCAACTCATGGACCATCAGGTGTGAACCGATGGTCCATGAGATGAAACTTTCCCAAGTGTTAATTGTGCTTTTTAAAAAAGAAAACATTCTCATCAAGTGGGAAAAACACTTATTTCATTGTGTTCAGTTTAACATGTGAATAATGTTACAGTAACGAAATAGGTCGTCCCCTTTTTTGTCGCCAACGTAAGTTTTCATCTGTGAAAAGAAATGAAATAAAACATATTTGAAAAATGAATTTCGTACATTTATAAAGATTATTTTGGGGGTTATATAGGGGATAGACTTTGGGTGGAGGCATAAGCGTACGGGCCTTGCGTCGGGGAAAATCAAGTTTTCGGGCAGTTTTCATAATGTTTTCGGGCAAGTTTGACTGACCTGTGTAGTGTCAAAAATCCAGGCTACTGTCTTCAATAACGGATTGCGTCTCATTGGTCCAAACTTGGACCCAAAGTCCGCAATATCATTTTTTGGTATGGTACGCCTTGTAGGACGTGCCGCGCCAAAAATTACATTACGAACTTTGGGTCTAGGTTTGGACTACCGTCTCACCAGAGTGATAAAGCTTCTGGTGACTATGGACACACAGGTGTAACGTAGTTTTCTTCTTTTTTTTAAAGTGTGACCCGTACGCCTATGTGTGTGTGTGTGTGTGTGGGGGGGGGGGGTGGTCACGGCTTTTGAAAATGTGGGGGGGGGGGGGGGTCATTGCTTTTGGGGCGGTGCAAAAGAATACTTGAGAAGCTAATTTAAGAAAATAACAATAATAATAACATTTAGGCCAGCCGCTGATTTTGCCGCGGTTCTCGTAAGAGAAGACCATCATTCCCTCTTCACACCACAATCTCTCTCCCCTCATCGCATTTTTCGAAGTGAGTACAAAGACGAAGATGAGATTTTCTGCAGTAGCAGACTTGGAAAAAATACAGATAGCTGCAGCCAGAATAATTACAGGGGCAACTGTAAGCGCTAGTAAGGCCGCTCTATATTCCGAAACCCGCTGGGACACATTGCAAGAAAGACGCCGCAAACCCAAGTTAATTCAGTTTTTTGAAATGTATCACCGCCTGTCTTCCTCCTATATTTCATACAAAGTTCCTCCGCTTATCTCCTTCACTTAATCTTCGGTCACGTCACAATAATCGAGTTCCATCCTGTCGTTCACAACTGTACCGGTCTTCTTTCATTCCTAATGTTACAGGCCAGTGGAATAACTTGCCTGTGTCCGTAAGCGAGAATTCTTCATCGAATAACTTCAAGGCCTTCTTGAATGAAGGTAACCAACGGCCGCCTTCGTTTTACAGTATTAGCGAATCTCGTGCAGCACAAATTTATCACTGCAGGGTGCATTTGCATTGTAGTAACTTGAATTACCCAGGTTGCAATGTATTCCTGCATTACCATATCATGTGCTCGTCGGGTGTCCAGACGGAGGTGAGTATGGGTTTTAAAGGGGGTCGGGGGAGGTGATTCGAGGGGTGCAGGTGGGGGAGATTGAGGATACACAGGCGTGCAGACAGTGTGATGTGGGGTATGGAGGGGATCGGCCAATGGATAGTAGTGGGTTGTGTGCCAACTACAGGGATATTTTACAGTTGTTAGAGAAGTGTGCTGGGTTCGAGCGGGAAATTTGGGGAGGTTGAGGAGGGCTGGTGTATCTGGATTCACACAATGAAGGTTACCTATGATGGGGCGGTGGAAGGAGGATGGAAGGTCGTTGTGGACTCAAGAAGGAAACAGGGCGGCAGGAAACGTGGGGAAGAATGCTCGATGTGGGGGTGTAACCGAGGAAAGGGGATCTAGTATAGGAACATTCGGAAGGTGGCGCCAGGACAGGGGTGCGTAGAGTTAAGTCAGAGTCGGCGTAAGGCTACCAAGGTTGGTAGGCGGTGTTCAGAGAACAGGTCCAGTGTGTTAGATTCCGACACCCCTGGGGATGGGAGTGAGGGGGACATTGGGGATGGCTGCCGATGTTGATAGGCCAGATGGGGCAAGGAGGGCGATGAAGAGAAAGAGGGGGTCAGAGGCATGCAAAACGAGGCGAGTTGCAGATGATATAGGAACTGGAGGAAGAAGAAAATTAGTTGTAGCGGGGAGTAGCATTGTACGTGGGATTGTCAATGTGGTTTGTGGTCCTGATAGTTCTAATCGAACAGCCTTGTACTTTCCGGGGCGAAAGTGGAGGATCTGAGGGACCGGGTAGATGGTATTGTGGCAGGGTCAGGATCGGAACCGGTAGTGGTGGTCCATGTGGGGACCAACAATATCAATGAGAGGAGGTCAGTAAGTTTGGTGGAGTCGTATAGAGGTTCAGTCAGCAAACTGCTAAGTAGGAATGCAAGAGTAGTTGTATCCGGGTCCTCTCTGCCCTTTAGTAGGTATGTCGTTCCGAGTGTTTTGTTGTTGGATTCGCCTGCGACAGTAGATAAAAGGTGTCGATCGTGTTATAAAACCAGCCGAAATAAGCACAAGATTTTTTCACCTGCTTATTTATAATTCCAACATTTGACATCATTTCTTGGGAAGATCTCAAACACGGAGACTTACCTAAAAATGATGTCAAGTGTCGCGATTATCAACAAATTTCGGGAAAATGTTGGAGAAGCACATGGTCAACTAGCAAAGTTTCAGCTCAGGGACCATCGGGTGTGAACCGATGGTCCATGAGCTGAAACTTTCCCAAGTGTTAAGTGTGCTTTTTAAAAAAGAAAACATTCTCATCGAGTGGAAAAAACACCCATTACTTACACATTGTGTTCAGTTTAACATGTGAATAATGTTACAGTAACGAAATAGGTCGTCCCCTTGTTTGTCGCCAACGTACGTTTTCATCTGTGAAAAGAAATGAAATAAAACATGCATGAAAAATGAATTTCGTACATTTATAAAAATGATTTTGGGGGTTATATATGGTATAGACTTTGGGTGTAGGCATGGGCGTACGGGCCATGAGGGCTGCACCCCCCCCCCCCCCCTTGCGTCGGGGCAAATCAAGTTTTTCGGGCAGTTTTCATAATTCTTCGGGCAAGTTTGACTGACCTATTTATGTAGTGTCAAAAATCCATGCTACTGTCTTCAATAACGGATTGCGTCTCATTGGTCCAAACTTGGACCCAAAGTTAGAAATATCATTTTTTGGTGTGGTACGCCTTGTAGGACGTGCCATACCAAAAAATTACATTACTCACTTTGGGTTCAGGTTGTGAGCAGAACGTTCCATCGAAAGCCTGAGTTTATTTCCGACAATCATACAATTGAAGACTGTAGATATAATTACATATTTTTTTCACGTTAATTTGGAAAATTTGTAAATCAGTTAAGTAAATTGTAACAGGAGTACATTTTACATGAAAATTTCGTAAAGAGTTATATGTGACAAAACTGATTAGAAAAATGCTCCTTATATGACGAGGTTATGTTTCTAGCTATGCACAAATTATGAATTTTCAAAAATGTCCAAAATTTAGACATTGGGACATAGCGCTTTCTATATAAATTTCAGAACCAGAAACACCCCATGTGAAAAACTCACCAAAAAGTATGTGACGTTTTGACCAAAAGTATGTGATGTTTTGATCATTTTGAAATGTGACGTTTGGCCTGTTCCCTGTAACTGCCGTTTGCTAAATTTATATTATTATTTATCTATTTATTTACTTATTTATTGAGAGTTGACAACATTACCACCCAAGCGATTTAGATCAAGGTCCGAATCCTTCAAAGACAGGGTCCGAATCCTCCAAAGTTAGGGTCCGAATCCTCCAAGGTCCGAATTCTCCAAGTCGGGGTTCGAACCCTCCAAGGTCCGAATCCTCCAAGGTTCGAATCCGCCTGTATTCACTGCCAGGACTGATAACTCTTCCTGAAAAGTAAAAAAAAAAACAGAATGGAGTTTTCAAATAATCACGGCAATGGAAGAAGAGTTCACAATCAAAATTCTGCTTTATTCCCAAATGGTGGCGCACTATGGCCACGTGCATATAGTTTTAGGTAATTAAACATGGCCAAGTTCATTGTTTAAAACAAAATTTATGTCTTTTTTAATATTTTTATACAGAACTGGGCGCGTGGTTCCCTGGCCTTGGAAATTTTCGCGCGTTTTTTTAAAAATCTTCAAGCCGCCGAAACGGCGAAGCTCAAACTCGGTTTGTCCTCCCCAGCTGCCAGAAACATTGCGAGAAGCAATACTTGCCATTCGTACTGTGGTAGAAATGGCCTAAGGCCAAGGGGGAGCATCACCACCAGTTTACTCCCGCTCAGGTCATTGGGGTCCTCCTAAACACCGGAATTACTCCAAATAACTTTGGCCATTTTGATTATGAGACTGCATGATGGGTCTAATTATCAGTACACTAGAGCCTCAATAAAAAGAATTCCCAAGTACAGGACATGGAACTGGAATGCTTTCCCATTTTTAGGATTGACTGCACACAAAATGGAATCAAGTGTTGACTGTTGTTCCTACTGAATGCGGGGAATGGACTCTTCCCTGGAAAACAACTTTGCCGGACTGGACAGTTTGCCAGAGTCGCAAATCACCGGAGATTCATTTCGCCGGACTTTTTAAAAAAATTTTCATCTTAGCGTTGCGGGGAAGGGTGGAGGAGACAAAAAAGTATAATTCATCTTAGCTTTGCAGAGAAGGGTGGGGGAAGATCAGTATTTTTTTGATTATTACTATTAGCTATACTTCATGTCCTAATATAATTTTCAGTGCTATACATCAAACTGGGGAAAATTACATTACGGCAAGAACGTATAAATCATCTTAGCGTTACGGGGAAGGAGAGTATTCTTTCGATTATTAGCTATACTTCATGTCCCAATATAATTTTCAGTGCTATGTATCCCACTGGGGCATATAGTACTGAAAATCATATTACGGCAAGAAAGTATAAATCATCTTAGCGTTGCGGGGAAGGGTGGGGGAGAAGAGTATTCTTTTGATTATTAGCTATACTTCATGTCCTAATATTAGAGTGTTCAGTCGCGTGACGTCACGCCGTCGTCAAAGAGAAAAATCTCCTTTTTTCAACTTCAACCTGTTGTAAAATCAATAATATACATTTTTGTTGCATGTAAAGTTCCAAATATGATCAAAAAATATCACTTAACAAACGTACCTAGAGAAAGTTGGGTTAAGTTTCTTAATTTTTTAACCCGAGACGGTTTAACGCGAGAAACCGCGCTTCGGGCGAATTTTTCATTTCTGACCCGCGTTTTTTGTAAACAACTGATTTACCCCCCTCGAACTTATGACGATTTCCGCTGGAGGTTACGTCATATACATGAAAATAAGGCGCGAAACGGGGTTCCTGGAACTTTGCTCTTCAATCTGGTAGGTCGTACTTTTTGAATCGTGATTTTTTTCCCATTTTTGCGATCCACTGAAGGTTTAAGAGGATTTTTTCCAATCGAAATATTTTATTTATAAAAAAGTACGGTACCTGGCATTAATATTCCGAATGTGCTCTTTCTGATTTTTTTGGTTTTATTTCGATACACCCAGGCACCTCCAGCGGAAATTCCCTCAAAAATGACTGCTATTTTCGGATTGACCGACCTTCGCGTCACGCGACAATTCAAATTTACATACTGAGACGTCATCGACATCGGCTTGTTTACGGAAGTAAATCGCGAAATACAAATGTATTTTGTTGACTTTCAAAATCATATTACGTTATTTTTCGAAGAATTTAAATTAATTAATTAGTTAGATTCTCATAACACTATTCATTTTACAACAGGATCTTTAAAAATATAATAATGTAAGTTGGGAAATTCCATCAGTCTCTTCAAAATTGTTGTCAAAAAATTGCTGAAATATCTGATCACACAAATCAGTTTTCCTCAGTCGAATTTTTTCAGTTGTTCACACCATGTGAGGGTGGGTGTGTGTGGTGGGGAAGGGGGTGATCCCGCTAGAATTCTACGCCCACATCACAACGACAACCCTTCCTTCTAATTTCTAAATAAAAAAATCGTAAATTTCATAATTTAATTTAATAATTAATCACAACTGACGACATAATTAAATGTGCATGGGGTGAGTCTAGGGCAACTAAAATTTTGATTATTTTGATATGCTACTGTTCGCTAGTGGAGTACTAGAACTGAAATATCTTGTAGAATTGCAGGGTTACCTCAATCGCCCCCCCCCCCCCCCCCCCCCCCCCCCCCCCGCCCAAAAAAGAGAATTGTCTCCTTCCCTCTCAGTGTAATATATATACTCCTGGTTATTTCATTTGCCAAGTTCACTGGCCTGCAAAAATTAATACCTCACTTATTAATTTAATATAGAAAATGTTTTGTTTTTTTTTTCAATTATTTTTTTTTAATTCATCACAGCATGACAACAGACAAGCTATCACATTTTTAAGTAGAATGCTTGTAGTTGTAACAGACATTACACCCACAAATAGATCTGAAATGATTAACCAACGATCAACGTCTTGATCAGTCAGAAAAGTAATTTATCGATTAACCGTTTCTTTTGAACTATTGTATTATATATAGGTTGACAAAGGCACAAACTGCTCCAAAACAGGCCCACGCTGACTCACATCAATTATATGAGGCAGAGTAAAGCATGCAAGTTACGTGCTCACTGCTGACATACTTGTTCACATGCATGTATCAGTAACAGGAAATGGTCATTCTTAACCCTTTACCCAAAGCGGTTGAAAGACGATACTTGCAGAATAAATTCTTAAATTACTAAAAAAAATTCAAATTTTGTCTCAAAAACATATCTTATGACCCCTCACTGGGACGAGCTTAACAAGCTCATCCCAATAAGAGGTCATAAGCTATGTTTTTGAGACAAAAATTGAAAACAAAATAAAATTTGAATGGAGTCTTTTGTATATAGTGCTGGCCTTTTTTTTCCCCGTCATGTTGGGTAAAGAATTCATATGTTGTAAATCATCAACGGTATGGTAATTATTCAGCTACCTATTATGGTAATTGATTAATCGGTTAACCAAGGTTAATCCATGGGATTAATCAATCAAGAAAATCCTTTAACCGTTTCAGCTCTATGCGCAAAACTTGATTAGTTTGGATGAATACAGTCAATAAAATGTGTGGGCCAACAAGGCAACAAATTGAACATTAAATGTTTTTGTGTCAAATTGTTTGTTTCTTGGTTGATTAGTTGTTTTCCAACATTCATGTATTATCATTCTTCTGTTTTCAAGTCTTTCAATCTTCATATCGTAAATTCTAATCCTTAATTTGTACACTCAATAAGAGTGAAAATCCTGAGAGTGGACTTGCAACAAAAAAAAACCCCCCAAACCACGATTGGGTCAATTTCAGTTGACCGATATAATTTTTTGTATCTGTGTTTACGACCAAAAGAATGGAGCAATAGCAAATGCCAGCTAATGGACTACCAGGTTGGCACCAACATACACCTGAAGACAGTGGCGTAGCTGTGGGGGGGGGGGGGGGGGGAGGTATATGCCCCCAAACTGCAGTCATGCCCCCACCTCAGGTAATGTGACCCTAATTTAATTATTGATGCCTTTCACAACTTAATAATTATGGACACAAACAGACCTCCAGGAAATTGCCCTTTTTGTCCCAAATTTCAAAATGTTTCCTGCTGAGAACACCCCCCCCCCCCCCCCCCCCACACTCCCCCAACAAGAGGTGGAATCCCTCTCTTGTACTCGGACCATCTCACCGGTACGTGGCTGGGATGATGCTGCACATCCTCTTCTGTATGCACCCCTAATAGTTCAGCAATCTGAACTTAGCGGCTACCACTCTGGGCAATGGGGATGAAGTGTCTTGCCCAAGGACACAACACAGGTGGGATTCAAACTGAGGACTTCTCGGCTTGCAGGCCTGCATCTCTACCTACTGAGCCACAGCACCCCAGGGGGTAATGATTAAGGCGAAACATAATTTGGGGTCAATTTTAAATTGGTTTCCTCTTTTTCTTGTTTTTATATTCGGTATGGGATTATGGGAATTTTGTCTACAGAGAGATAGGGACATTCACTTTTTACAGAGGGTAGAAGAGAGGGGTGTGTTTGAGGAGGGGTATAATTATCCAAGTATACTCTAAACCTTGCTTCTAAAATTCGCACACTATTTTTAGATTTCTTGTAGGGGTTGGGGGGTATATATATAATTTCAAAGATAACAAGACATTTCACTTCTGTTGTAGGTGGGGTGGGGATAGAGCAAAACATTGTAAACATTTATCTGCTGTTGTTTTTTGCACCTCTTTGAAAAGTATTTTTGACAGCAATTTATTAATTTTTTTTTGTTTCACACAGGTGCAGAATTTTGGGTTCAATTCAATTTTGGTAAATTGTTTAAAAAAAAAACATTTCTTGGGTTGAATCTGTACACGATCATTCTTTGTTCTGATCTCCACAATTACAAATCCAAAAGATTAGCATTAGTGTGGCTGTAGTTGTTTTTTCTCTTTCTTTTGTCCATATCAAACAGTTGGCACAAATTATTAGGTATGATTTCTAACAGGCAAGTAAATGAACATTTTATGGAAAATGTGAAAAAATGTATGAAAGATAATGTTTCAGCATTTTTGGTTAAATTTCCAGATCTTGAAGGCAAAGTTGACAACAAAATTCTCTATTTAAGAACGAAGCGTGTTTTTGATAGAGCAGCCCATTTAACTAAAAAGAAACAGTTCGAAAACCTTGAGATATTTTTGGATCAAAATTTTGGATGCCTTCCGAGGTGTGTAAATTCTGCAAGTTCGAGTGAGATCAGTACTGATAATGATTCCGCAAATATAACCCAAGAAGTTATTGAAAATAAAAATAAAAAAAAGATTTAAAAAGAAAATTAGATTCAAAAGAGGACAGTTGTCAGAAATTTTCAAAATTGCAAACTGATTACGAGAAAGCTCTTGAGAACTTGAATATTGTAAATCAGAACTTGAGTTCTAAGATAGAGGAATGTTGCCAGAAAGACAGAAATATTGACGCATTGTGTAGTGATTTACGGGATCTTCAAACTAATTATGATAATCGGTCCAAGGAACTTACAATTGTAAGAAAAAAGCTCTCTGATCTTAAATGCAGACAAGCTATCTGCAGAGAGGAAAATAAAAATTTATCCCGAAAAATTCAGAGACGTGACTCAAAACTACTTGAGAAAAAAACTGATTTCAAAACTGTTTTGGCTGATAAGCAAAAAATCATGGATGACCTTGAAAAAGCAAAAATAAATGTGTCAGAGCTTGAGTCACTTTTGGCAGAAAAAAATTCAATTTTAAATGTGGAATTAACTGAGAAAAGAACACTGAAAAAATCATTAAATTATTTCAAAACAAAGTGTACAACATCAAAGTGCTCTCAGAGTGCAACAGAGTTATGTGCTGTTGAAAATGAAGTTTTAAAAAGATCAAATTAAAGAGCTCAGAAAAGATAACTCAGATTTAGAACAGGTTGTTGAATTACTTGAGAATCCCGTTATAATGACATTTCAAGATGGGCGGTATACTGACGAGATCAGAGAGGTCGTGATGGAACTATTGGCCCTCAATGTTAGCATAAGTAAAATCAATGAGGTCATCCGAGTTGTGTTGTCAAAATTGTCTCATCAACAACCAGATAGACTGCCTTGTAATGCTTCAAAATCCAGATTTATATATGAGGCTAATTGTTTGGCAAAGTTACAAATTGCACAATCAATGTTACATTTACAAAACCCTAAATCCAATTCAGGTGTATGTTTGCACACAGATGGCACAAGCAAATTTCACAAACATTATCAAAATTATCAAATCACTCTTCTTGATGGCACAACCATGTCACTTGGGCTGCATGAGATGGGATTTGCAGATAGTGAGCACATTTTGGAATCTTTTAAAGATCTTGTTTCAGAACTTGGTGACTTGACAACATCTTCCCATAGTGAATCAGAAAGACGGGCTGCAGAAATAGTAGCGTCTATTAAAAATACCATTACAGACAGGGGGGCAGTAAATCCCTGTTTTAACAAACAGTTGAAGGTCCTTAGAGAAGGTTTTCTACCCAAAGCTATAGATGCGTGGGATACTCTGACCACTTCTGTTCAGTCAGAAATTGTTGAAATGGGTAATTTTTTTCTGCAAATTACACCTGTTGGTAAATTTTGCAACAGAAGCAGACAAGACTCTAACTATTTTTGAAAATATTGCCATTGATGCACAGAATACAGTGAAGTCTAGTTCTGTCATTCAGACTACTGAATCAGGGCCAGCAAGACTTGTAAGAACAGCTGTCAAAGCTTTCCATCCACGTGGAAGTGACGAGGCTGGTGTTGCCTCTTATTTTACATCCTATCTTGCCACTCAGAAATCTAAATCAAAACTGATTTCATATCGTGGCAATAGATTTAATGTATTGTTCTATGATGCTGCTGCAGTATACCATCACCGAAAAGAAATAAAGGTTTTTCTTGAATCTTGGCACCAGCCAAATAAATTACTAATGGCAGTTTTAGATGACATTGAAAACAAAGTCAATGTTGCAGGCATCCGAGCATTGGGAATTATTGACAAAATTGTCACAGGACCATACTGGCGTATGCTCGAGAAACGAGGAAGCATTCTTAATGCTAACTCTCATTTAGTTCAAATGCAAAACAAATTTGAAGCCTGGTCCAATGATGCAGCTCCACTTTTGAATGGTGATCAGCTGTTTTCAGATGAGGATTTGGACATTCACAGAGATGATCTATTTGATTCACTTTTCTGTGAAACAAATGACTTGGAGCTGGATAGCTTGACCCAACAAGCTTTAGAATTAATGATGCATGGATTGCTGATTTTACTTGAGAGACAGGCTTGTGATCAGCTACCTGAGGGTAAATTTTGGAACCCATCACCCAAACTGAGCAATCAAGCAAGCAACGTTCCCATGACAAATGTTGCTTCTGAGCGTGATTTTGCCATACTGGATCTTCTAGTAAGAATGAAGCCAGCTGGCACTGTTGTTTTATATGAAACTTTGACTCTCTGGATGAACAACAAAACGTTAAGTTGGTTGAACAGTCAGAGTCCAGATGCACGAGCCAAACTTATGAATGAAGCCCGCAAGAATGCATCTACAGCTCGTGAAAAATTCCTTTCACGGAAAGAGAAAATTCGAAAGCAGAAGCTTGAAAATTTGCTCTTGAAACAACAGAAAAAGGAACAAAATGATGTTAAAGCCCATGCAAAAAAACTCGAGCTCACTAACGATATTTGTAAGATTGATGGTGTCTGGTTGACAGGAGAGGAAGCTGAAATTAAATTAAATAAACTATCAGATGCAGAAAAGCACCAAGCTTTAGTTACGCAACTGAACTTTAGGCGTCAGGTTCTCCATTCCAAAGGTGATAGGTCCCTTTTCTGCCAGTCAAAAACAGTTGACAGAAAAAGAATTATGTATACAAATGAGCAGTTAACAGACAATTTAAAAACTGTAATTCAAATGAATCCGCAAGACAATTTGGAGGATTCTGATAATACATCAAAAATAAAAATAAGAGATCCATCTGATCGAAACCCTATATATTTTTATACTGTACCAATGACCCAGACATAGCTGGTGCTAACTCTTAAAATATAGGGCCAAACACAAATTTTGCCCCCCAATCCCCAAAATTTGCATCTAAAACTAAAGAAAACATGTCCTGAAAGGCCCTCCACACCTCGCCCCCACTGCGCATGCGCAGTGTCAAGGACGTTCCGAAATTGGCGCCATTTATCATTCTAAGTTTGGCCCTTCATCAGTTAACATCTGACTGATCTTTGTGCTTTTAAATCTCAGTTTAAATGATGCCAGACACATAAATATTAGTGAAATGGTGATTCTAAGGAGGATAGAAAAGGAGGAGAGGAAAAGAATGTGTGACAGAATATTATCAGGGCTGTAACTTAAAATTTTTTAATGAAATTATGTTAAGTTACCTATTTTCAAGGCAGCAGCCATTTTGTTGTCATTCTGTTTATTTAGTTACACTGTTTTTTCAAGTGTTTTTCCTCTCTCCCTGTCCTTTAAGTTCCCCCTTGCTATTCTCCCATGCTTTTGGCATAGTTTCTGTAATTATTATTACTAAAATTTCTTGGGAGTTTTAGCTGAATAACAGAATGAATTCTGTTCTTTCCCCATGTTTACGTCTTCACCTACGGGTGGTTAGGCGTTGTGTTCTGCATCTACCATCTGATGTTCTGCAGTTTCTTCCCTGGAAGTCTCTGTTTTGCATCAGATGGTGTATTTTTGGTAACTGATTTCGGGCCTGGGTGCCTGGAGTCTTATTTTAGTGTTTTTACACTCATTGTTTACATTTACAACAGCCCTCTGTGTGAGGGGGGGATTTCTAAATAATAATATCTTTATGTTATTTTAATCATAACTAGATACATTATTATTGTTCGTAAGTGTTGAATAAATTGTTTAAAATATTTTTAAAATTTTTGTCCACACTTAGGCTTGGGATCCATTGGGGCTCAACGTTACTTTTCAGAAACTTGGGCTGTTCTGAAAAAATATTTTTTCAAAATATTTTGATTTCAATTATTTTTTCTATATTAATGGATCATATTATTATTATGTATTTTGATTGCCAGGGGTTAGTGCGAGTACCAGGACTTGTTTTCTTTTCACATTGAAAGGATATTGATCAATTGTTTTAAGAGGAAGTCTTCCTCTGACCTTATTATCATTCTATATGTGGTCAGTGTACTCGCATTAACTCCTGTTCTGTATCGTATGATTTCGATGACAATATGGGAAGCGTATGTCACGGTATGTTGTTGGGGATTTGGACACTCCGGTCCTTTCCCCGCAGGGTCACTCTACTTTATCAATTTCTATTTCAGACGATCAAGATTAGGGTGATGTATCTGTGATGTCTTCCAACAGTGTGCCTCCGTCGTCACAATTAATGAAGGGCTAGCGGAAAAGTGCTCATGTAATACGCCAATTGCCTAAGAGGACCCTAGTAGGTTCGACGGCCTTTGACGTCCGCTAGCTCGCCCGGTGTAGCGTCCATTCACCGAATGGTTCGGCAGCCGGGTTCGTCCGTTGCGGTCTAGAAGGAATTTTGGGGTGATGCGAGCACTATAAAATTAACTTAATGCACACCCAGTGACGGCGGATCGGAGGGAGATCGGAGGAAGCCTTTTAGTCCGGTTCATAGCTCGTTCCGGTCCATCCGGACGGCAAGCGAGAGAGGCCCCTCTCTCGTTCAACAACATCTGGCCCCAGATGTTGTGGTACAAATGTGTCGTTAGCGGAGCATACGTCCGTCGCTCGGGACGCTCCGTTGTATAGGCAGTCCGCTGAGACTGCTAAGGCTTCCTCTTCTCGTCAGCGCACACGACCGCACCTTGGCTGCGTGACCGCCGATATATTACCAGCTTCGCCGATCAAGGATTCTTCGGCGACCAGGTCACACCATCCGGCAGCCAGGGATTCGAGACCGATGGACTCCGGACGTTCGCATAGGAAAAGTATGCGGGAGCCATCTGATGCGGAGCTGCCCTCGGCGAAGCAGCGATAGACTGCGCCTCCGCAGGTCTCGACGCCGGACATTCTTGTGCACATAGCACAGCTTATCGCAGCATCCCAGCAGCCGACAGAAACGGTGTCGGATCGAGAATTATCCGACAGCGCTGGGTCGGTAGCCGGGGACTCGAGGCCTGCAGACTCCGGACGTTCGCATAGGAAGTGTGCGGGAGTCAACGTACACAGAGCTTCCAGCGGCAATGCATCGTAAGTCCGCTACTGCACAGGCCTCGGGAACGGACGTGCTTTCCTCAATAGCACAGTTTATCGCAGCATCCCAGCATCAACTGATTCTGTCGCATATATTTTATCCGACGATGCTGGGTCGAGACGCTCCGTGGAAGCGGGTACGGACGTCCGAAAATTTTCATCCGGTCCGACGGGATACCGAAAGGGATTCGGTGGATTTCAAGCTTTCCCTTTCGGAACAACATATGCTGCGATGCCGGATAAGAAACTGATAGCGTCGGTGGACTTAGAAATTTTTGGTTCGGTTCAGGGACATCGTCCCTCAGTTCCGACATAGTCCAATAATGTCACACAAACTTTCGAATTATTGAACGACGCTATATATATTATTATTTTATGCTTGCTATCCAAGCATTTCTGGTTTCTTGTTCGAAGAGTTATGGAGATGTCTTTCAAAAGTGTGCCTCTGTCGTCATAGTTAATGAAGAGTTAGCGGCAATAAGTGCTCATGGAATATGTCTATCGCTTACGGAGTGACATTCGCTAGCTCACCCGGTGTAGCGTACATTCATCGAATGGTTCGGCTGCCGGGTTCGTCCGTTGCGGTCTAGGAAGGAGATTTGGGTGATGCGAGCACTTTAATTACTTTAGTACTCACCCAGTGACGGCAGATTGAGGACAGATCGGAGGAAGCCAACAACATAGGGGACCGCATGTTGTGGTTCAGATATTTTACATTCGGAGCATATGTCCGTTGCTCGGGACGCTCCGTTATATTGACAGTCCGAGAGACTGTCTTTAATGCTTCCTCATCCTCACAGCAGGGCACACGACCGCACATTGGCTACGTGACCTCGAGTATCCGATCAGTTTCGGCATTCAGTGATTCCACAGCGAATAGGTCGCGCCATCCGGTAGCCAAGGGACACGAGGCCTATACACTCCGTTCGCTCGCATATTGGAAGTATGCACGGGGTAACGATCTCGGAGCTTCCTGCGGCAATGCATCGTAAGACCGCTGCTCCTCAGGCCTCAGTGACGGACGTGCTATCCGAGTTAGCACAGTGTTTCGCAGCATCCCAGCAATTGAGGTTTCTCGGTCGAATCAGGAATTATCCGACGGCGCTGGGTCGGTGCGGTCCGCGGTTGCATCAAGCTACGGACGACCGAACGCTTTATAGGGTCCGACAGGATGGCGAAAGGGATTCGAAAGATTTCGAGTTTTCCCTTTAGTAGTATCGGAAGATGCCTTTCATATCTTCTGGCATTTCTTCCAGTGATTATTTTTCGGACTTCATTGCTGCGATCTTGGATAAGAGACTTATAGCGTCATTGGACTCGGATTTCTCGATCGGTACAGGGACTTTGTCCCTGACTTACCGACGCAGTCCAATATTGTCATTACAACATGTGTTTTATTTTTCGACGCTATATATTTATATATATACAAGCCTGCTACTAAGCATGATAGTTTAGTTTCTTGTCCGCGTGGCTCATTTCTGCCATTTTATCTTTTTTACATATAGTTTATTTTGGCAGAGCAGGGCATACCGAGAGTTCATATGCGTCTAGACGGTGATTAAAGACTGCATATATTCTTTTTCGCCGTTTATGTCTTTTCCAATTTCAATGTTGGGAACGACATTATGTATAGTAGACTTAACTTAGACGCTTTATTATACGTAATCCGCCTTACTGAGGCGTTATCATTACGTCTTCAAGAAAAGATTTACGGGATATTATTCTCAATGTAATTTCTTTTGAGGGCAGTAGTTTGTTCACGTATAACTCCGCCCTTCAGTGGCTGATTGGGGTTGGTTAGACGTGATGCAGCCCTAGCTACATCCACGCGTGGATAGTAGGTTAAGAACTCTCTCAGAGTCGCTTCGTTCTCGGAGGAGCTTCTCTTCGACGGCAACTTTCCGGCAATCCATGAATTGCTTGATTTATACATTCTCTTGTCTATCTAGTGTTACAAGAGATTCAGACTGGGGCAAACATTCGGTGGTTGACTCAGAGAGTGCCGCCGCAGTTGCCGGACCCGAGTGTGGCTGTTATGACGGTTGCCAGTCAAACAGATTGGGATATATACTGATCCCTACGGATTCGAAGTGCCAGGGTCTTTGGGTTCCGCAGTCTTTTAGCTATCAGTTTAACTTCCGCGGAATAATGTTTTTTAGGCTTGCTTTATGTCATTGCATGAACATTATTCAGGAACGCATGCCCAAATTCCTGTCCTTTAATTCGACAGTAGTGGCGTATCTCCGGAACCAGGGAGGCACTCTTTCGTTTCCGTTATTCAATTTAATGGGAAGAATCCGTCTGTTCGTTATAGTACACCAAGTTCAGTTTTGGTCCGTCATATTCTGGGTCGTCTGATTGTTTTATCGCACTCCCGTTCTCTTACGGGTCGCTTGTTGCTGTCAGAATGGACTCTCAACAAACAAGTATTTAATCAGATTTGCTATCTATGGGAGCGCCCAATGATGTTTTATTTATGACACAGCTTGCTAATCAATTGCAGACGTATGTGTTGGCTTGTCCAGATCTCTGAGCTAATACTGTTAACGCTCTATTGATCTATAGAACGGAATGATAGGATACGCGTATCCTCCGGCGCTGTTGTTTTAGCAGGTATTGCTAAGATAAACAACCACAATACATTTCTGTTGATAGCATCTCTATCTTCACAGAGATCTTGAGTAATTTACTCTCTTGTCTACTGTGGATCTTAACGTGAAATCTTCCTCTATGTGAGGATCTTTTTTCACTGGGTTAATCGTGTCATCTTTATCACAACCAGCAAGGTCGCAACCTTCATGTATTCCGTTGTGTGGTCCGTATTGCATTGTAAGCACTGTACTGGACGAGCTTTGGACGCGATTTCTTACTATAGGAGATCCTCTTCTTCGCTATTCTATGCGACTAAAGTGGAGGCTCTTCTGTCGTGGTGTAGGGATCATTATGTTCATATGGTTGATCCCTCCATACTACTCATTGCTATTTTTTAGTATACTTGTTTCACAAGATCTACTGCAGCCTGTGTTATTTAGGTTATAGGTTTATGTTACCTCATACCTATGCACTCTACGATAGTTTACAATGGAGTCTTTTGTCTCTTTATCTAAGTCAGTTAGTAACTTTTTGATAAATAGACTTAGAATCTTTAGATTAAATTCCTATACGGATTTTAACTTCGGTTCTTATTTAGCTAAGTTATCATTTGAGCCTCTGGAAACAGTAGTTTTCAAATTCTGACCTTTTAGACAGTAATTCTGTTGGTTTCTCTTTTACTGTAGAGTCAGTGAGTTTCATGCACTATCGATGGATGATTTTCACTTTCATAGTTTCGGAATCAATACTTCCGTTACTATTTAGGTTGGATTGTTGCATAAGAGTTAGGCTCCTATTATCCGGAACCTATTATTTTAAGGTCCCTCCGTCTTCGTATGGGCATAGGCCTTTACTCTTTCCGGGTACAGTTTATGTATTTATAAACAGATATCTGTTTATTACAAGGGCGTAAGCTTCTTCTGTCTTTGATGTCTAGTAGAAGGACGTTACGCTCCATTTTATTGTTAATGGATTCTATTAACTAGCGTACTGCTTATGGTATATCATTGGCTTAGCAGTTGTGCTTAAGATTTCGGCTCATGAAGTAAGAGTTCTTCTACTTCTTGGGCTTACATTAATAGTGTTGCTATTATAGATTTTTGAAGGCTGCTCATTGCGCTCAGCCATCCATTCATGAATTTTATCTCAGAAATATCGAGTCCATTTCTGGAGGCCTCTATTGTTAGGTCTATTATCTACTGCTCAGAATGTCATTCACTTAACAGTTGCTACTATAGCTAGGTAGGCTGTCTGTTTCGGCAGTGTCTCCGTTCGGCTGCCCTCTTCGCTCTGGGCTATTTGACCCAGGGCAAGAAAAGGGGGGGGGGGGGGGGGGGAGGGTGTTCCCTTGGGTCACCTGTTTTTACTATGAAAACAAGGGGATACCTCCTCCGGAGTTAGTAATTCTGAGCTGTTATTGGGATGGTTGTTTAGTGAGAAGTTTAAGTTTATAAAATTCATTCAAGTCTTAGTTTTTAAAGTATAGCTTTTGAATATTGCATATGTCAACGGACATGATTATGCAATTCTCACACACTTTTAGGAGTATAAGAGTCTCTATTCTCTAGACTTACTGTATTATTGGCTTACTTTAAAAATTATTAGTATAAGGATTATTGGATATTAATAGAGTACATGGATGTATGAAGCTCAATTTTTGGAAGGTGTTGTATCTTTCTAATTTATCATAAATAAGAAAGATACATGTAAGGCCTATTACTTCTTTTCCCTACAGGGGATGACTCTATTTTATTTTATTGAGCGTATTCCATTTTGCTCTATGTCCTTGGCCCTCCAGCCTTTTTACTATTCAGCTATGTCTGGGTCATTGGTACAGTATAAAAATGTTAAAAAATTTATAGTAATTTATATATTTTTTATACTTACCAATGACCCAGATGGGGATGGCCCTCCCAGGAGTTGGGAACTCTTGCCTCCCCGCTGAGTACATAGCGCTTACCAGGCACTGGTTATTAGAATGATTAATGGCACCAATTTCGGAACGTCCTTGACACTGCGCATGCGCAGTGGGGGCGAAGTGTGGAGGGCCTTTCAGGACATGTTTTCTTTAGTTTTAGATGCAAATTTTGGGGATTGGGGGGCAAAATTTGTGTTTGGCCCTATATTTTAAGAGTTAGCACCAGCTATGTCTGGGTCATTGGTAAGTATAAAAAATATATAAATTACTATAAATTTTTTAACTTTTGGAGGAAAAACAAAACCTTTTTTCAAAACTTAAAGCTGTCAGAGAAAAAAGGGCCATAGCTGCACAAATTGAAAAGTTACCGTTGTTTGTAAATTCCCCAGAAGCATTGGTGGGCAAACAAATCAAACATAAATGCAGAGAGGAGGGTGAGTTAGAAGTATCATGGTTTCCAGCAAAGGTACTTAACATACATAAGCTCAACACCACTAATACTTTAAGAACAGAATATAGTGTTAAATATGAGGATGATGAGGATATTTGGCATTTTCCCCTTCTCATGGACCTGAAAAATGGAGATTTGATTTTAAATTAACAACTTTTCCTGTCAATCAGTACACCTTCACCAGAAATCAGCAGACCTGGTCAGAATCAGATGTGTATGGAATGAGACCATGAATGGAATGACCTTGGTGCGGAGTGTAAACTGCCATTGGGCTGGGACGCGTACCTGTATAGGTCGTCCCAGTCGCTGAGGTCTTGATTGAGAGTATGCATGCAAGCAAGTGTAGGAAAAATTAATTATAATGTGTTATTTACCACTTCTTTCATGGCAGGACAGTAGCTTATCATTATTCATAGGAATTTTTTTTTTTTCATATATATTTTAACTCCCATGTACACTGACGTCAAATTACCAAAATTTCAAGTACACGTATCCATTTTTCCCATAATGCAACTAGGAATTTAACCAATTCAGTCTAGTTTGAGAGAGCTCAGTAAGCTTTGTCAAATGAGGCTGAATTGATTAAATTTTTAGTTGCATGATGGGGAAAAAATTGCAGTCTAAAATTTAGATATATTGACATCAGTGTTCAGGTGGTTAATTAGCAACCAGTTAAGTACATGATATATCACATTCTACACCCCCCCCCCCCCCCCCCACTCCCCCTCCCCTGCTCTTCAGTGTGGAGCTATTTGTTTGAGTGTGTGGATTAAATTTTGGGATGGGTGGGGCATGGTTTGTTTCCGCTCAACAACTATTCATGGTTTATGAAAAAATAATCTTAAAAAGCTTCAAAGGTCCAGTTCACTTATAACTGTCTGTAGCACCTGAAACCATTTCAGTGACCGGTCACAATAATGGCACTTATTAAATGTTAAATACTGGAAATATTTTGCTATTTTAAAATTTATTGGGAATTCTTTTTGTTTTTTGCTTTCAAACATTAGCTTATTACCCCTCTTTGGAACAGCTCATTGAACTTGATCCAGTCAGGGGACAGTCGCTTTATTTGAAAACATAAAAAAGGAAGAGTGTTTGTAGGGTTTTAGGTCAAAAACTTGTAGGTATTAGTTTTTTTTTTTATTAGTTAGCAACGTCAGCTAATGGGTTACGGGGCACCCCCAATGAACTATAATAAAAAGAAAACTAAATGCATAGCCAAAGAATATCATCTGTTCCAGCAAATTTTGATGGGGTACAGTTGAAAAAAAAATGTCTGAACGGTTGAATTTTTGGGAGATGGTATATTAATAAAATCACATTACAAATGATTTTTCCTACATCTGGTTGATGAAAGACAAAAAACATTCTGTCTGACCAGTGTTCTTGAAACGTATATTTGTTAATCTGCAATCTCACGTTACATGTAATGTAAATCCATGCAGCCGAGGCTATCTCAGAGCTTATACAGTTAAACAAATCTAATCTCTGACTCAGTGGTGTTGGTCAATATTATTTATATATTTGTTTTTTGTTCATCAAAACTTTGGTTCCTTTTGGTTATTCTTATTTTTCTTCATTTTTAACCCTTTACCTAACATGAAAGGCAGACGACACTTACAAATAAAATAATTTTTGAAGCGCTCATTGTTTTGATTTTTTGTCACAAAAACATAGCTTATGGCCATTCATTGGAAGAAGCTCGTTCCAATGAGGGGTTATAAGCTATGTTTTTGTGACAAAAAATGAAAAAAGTAAAAAAAAATTGAATGGTGAATTTTGTGAATAGCGATGGCTGGTTTTGGCCATTATGTTGGGTAAAGGGTTACTGGCAACCAATAGCACTGAGTCAGCCTGATGTTTCTGACAGGTTGTCCCCTGCATGTTTTGGTTTGTATCTGGTTGGGGCAGGTAAACTGCAGGTTATATTTCTGACCATCCGCTACCCCTAAATTGGAGAAAATGGATAGTGCATTATCACTACGAGACCAGCAGAGTAAAGTCTCAGTTTTGGTCTAGACATTAAAGCATTCTGCACAAGTTGAGCAAGCACTGTTTCAGTCAATGGACCTGTAAGTTGGACCCAAAGGCCCATTAGTTGAAACATTGCATTCCTGTTGTTTTATGACAGAGATAATTTCTTTACTCTGCAGGTCTTTTTCACTGATAATCCTCTCACCAAGTATTCAACATGTACTTGGCTTCCAAGCTGTTGGACATCCTCATATACTAGTACTGACTTTCTTGAAAGCTTAAATTTCCAGAACTAATGAGCCAGCTGATAGCAGATCCACACTTGGCTTGCCAGTGAATAAAATATGTGATTAATTGTGTAATAGGTATCTTGTCTGCATTGTCAACTAGGATAAAAGAGGGCGACCGGTCAAGAATACTGTGACTGACAATCAAATCACTCTGGTCCATTAACTGAAGAAGAAATGTCATTCATAGCTTTTGAGGGTGCATTAGTTCGTAAAACATTTTGATATTTGGTATGCTACATCACCTTTCCAATTTTGTTGTTTGAAAAAAAACTCTTCCAAACCATAGCTTATATCCCTTCTTTGGAACAAAGCTTGTTCCAATGATGGGTCATAAGCCTTCGTTTGATAGGGGGAAAAAATTAGGGTTTTTCATGAAAATAATTGTAATGTCACCTGCAACTAGTGTTAGGGTGAAGTGGGAACACAGATTTGTCATAAATAAATTACTCTGTAATTAACTAGTTAAGAGAAGTCAACAGCATCCTGACTTCTGCTTACTATTGATACTATGGTACAGGTATGAAGGACTAGTCAAAATTTCAAAGCGTCAAAATATAACCTTCAGCTTATGTTGTACCCAACTGCAGTGCTTTCTTTTCATTTGTGAGTTTTTCTGACTTAATTGATTCCTTCATACTTCAGACTGACTTCGGATAACCTGGGAGGGTGCACTGTTCAATATTATTTTGGTCGACATATGATATAGACAGCCCACAAGAGATGGGGGCCATCATGGTGGTGGGGGTGTATTGTCGGAAAATTTTACTAGTAGCTTGTAGCAGATTTATTTTCTTTACAGAATATGTAGTCTATTGGACAACCTATGGAAGACAAACATAATTGGCAACAGTCAGGCACAAGGAAATTATGTAGATTAGGCATCCATTGGACATTTTTTTCCTTATTCCACTGAAGGAAATATGTAATGTTTCATGTGCTAACCCTGTACCCAACACAATAAAAATGTTAAGTTATAAGAAAATCAAAAGCATTACCATCTTTTATTCCAAGAAAAAAGCTCATGACCCCTGGTTGGAACAAGCATCATCTGCCTGTTATAACATAAGTGTTTAAAATGATTTTTCCATTTTGCAAAGGTTATTAAGCTTTAAAAGTTGGAAAGACTAAGTTTAGTATTTGATAAAAAAAAATAGCCCCCTCCCCCTCCCCCTCCCCTCCCCAACACAAACATGCAGTGTCACACACATGCTCAGATAATTGTACAGGGTTAGTCAAAAATGCTGTAGTAAAGGGGGGTTGGTTTATACTAAATCACTTATGGAAAAATATATCTGCATGACAGATATATTGAATTTCCTAAAACAAAACAATCATTATTAGTTCTAATTGGTTGTTCATGAACTGACAATTTTGCAGATGCTTTTAAAAACCTGTACAGGGGAAGAACTTGATCAGACTACAATCATGTTCGTGATAGTTATATGAAAGGAATTAATTTTCAGAGCCTATTTATTTATACTATTTTATTTTTTTCTTTTAATTTTTTTTCTTCATTCATTTTACATTCTATTTTTTTTTTCAACAACAATGTGTAATCATCATCAGCACTTGGATGTTGTACATTTGTACCTAGCATATAAATATCAATATTTCCTTCTGCATCAAGGAAAAGTTTATGAGACATGCATGTTTGGGAAATAAGCACCCTATCATACTTTATTCAGATACAATAGCTTCCATTTAATTGCATATGTCTTAATTGAATAACCCTGTTAATGGAATTTAATTTCCAATCACCAAAGCATTTACCATACCTTCAGTGCAAAGTTGGCCTGTTAATTGCATGTAAGTAATAGAGTAAACACCTTTGAAAATTGTTTTCAATATTTTAGTTAATTACTTTCACAGTTTCTTAATTTACATGTTTTTAGATCCATTCATCCTTGGAACATCCAATAATGGCCATATACAAATGTAGGCATTTAATCTTCTAAATCTTGTTTGAAAGAGTTTATGTCAAAACAGAGTTGATATATTAAATCCTCAATTTTTGAGCACTATAATTTATGTCAAATTCCTGTTAAATGAGTATGTCTATTAACTGAATTTTTCAGGGGTGAAAGTGACTCCAAGCAAAATGCTAAAAATATCAATATATCATCGCGTTGTATTGAATTTTCATCAGATGAGCTTTGAAGTTCATTGCTGTAAATGGCCATAAAGTATTGGGTAAATTTAATACATACTTTAATCACGAACAAACTGGTTCATTTCTTACAATTTACAAATCACCAACATAATTATGATTTTGAGAGAAGATTACTGTTTGATAAATTCTTTACAACTTTTGTCATTTGCAAGATAAATTGATGCAACAAGTGAATATGATGATTACACAATGTTAAAAGTGGGTACACAGAAGTTTTTTCAGTCATTTTCATGTCCCATTTTTCCAGACACATTTCAGTAAGTTTACAGTTTTCATAAGAAATGAAGTCGAATAATTTTACATCAGAAGTTTAGCTATTAACATGTACTTTCAAACATTAAATTCACAAAGGCCCGTCACTCTCAGATGTCTGTGAATTCAGATGGGTGTATCTGTGGGACATTTGGATTCTGATCTAGAATTAATCTGCCAAATGTATTTTAAAAATTTTTAATTTCTAAGATTGTCTGACCTTCACTGTCATGAAGTGGTTCAGACACTTTGCCAACAATGATTCAGTACATGACTGAAAAGGCTTATGTTGGATGAGGGCGGCTTTTTTTTTTTTTGCATGAGTGCATGTACTTAACTGTTTTTCACCACTTTTGTACAACAGTTTTCCTTTATTTCAAGTGTCATTAAAGTCTAAAGTCAAATTTATCCTTTTTCCAGATGATGTATCCTTGCAATTTACCTGGTGTTTGTTGGAAATAATTGAATGGTCAGTGCAACACGAGAAGATGCCATAATAAACACCTGCCACACTCTGTTCCTTTAATGGACTCCCATTGTCATCTGGATTTATTGAATGTTCGGCATCATAAGTCCTTGTCAGATTTTCAGCTGCCTAGGAATTTTGTTGGTTGTGTTTCCAATTTTGTCCATCCATGGCAATTTGGTCTCCTTCCTTCTATTCTTGAGCACGTGCAAGTATGGGGTAGTGTTGGCATTCATCCGAAGTTTGCCAACTTGTGTGAGGCGGAGTTGCTTGCACAGGTTGAAAGTCTGCTAGATCATCCCAAGGTTGTAGCTGTTGGGGAGACGGGCATTGACTACTACCATGTGGACACTAATCCTTCTGCTGCTCAGCAGAAGCATTCATTTGGTGTTCATTGTAGACTAGCCCAACAAAGGCAGCTACCAGTTGTCGTCCACTGTAGAAATTCTGAGGCAGATACCCTTCAGGCATTGAAGCAGTTTCTTCCTCACAATTTCCCCATCCACATGCACTGTTTTACTGGTGGATGGGCTAGTGGTGAACAGTACCTTAAATATTTCACAAATCTGTACTTTGGTGTGGCGGGCAAGGTGTCCCCAAATGTCCGTGACCTTGCTATTAATGCACCACTTGACAGGATTCTGCTGGAGACAGATGCTCCATTTTTGATGCCTACAGAAGCTCCCACTGCTTATGAATACACACACCCTGGCATGGTTATTTACCAGGCCAAGGCAGTAGCTGACTTGAAACATGTGTCAGTTGCTAGTGTTTGTGCGCAGACAAGTGAGAATACTCGCAAATTATATGGCATTAGAATGTAATTGCTTCTTCTCTTCTAGAAAAACAGAAAATATTATACCTAATTTTAGAAAGAAATATAAAAAGAATATTATGTAAATGTAGCATACGTGATGATGGAAGAATATGGTGGTATACTGAATGAGTATTTAGGTGGAGGGTAGAAAGAGAGGGAGGAGGGAGTGTTTCAATTTGATAAACGTTTAATTGAACAAAACAAATCCTAATCGCTTTCAAAGTTAACATAAATGACAACACTTGTGATGTAAGCAATTAGAGGGTTGGGGGGTTATAGATGGATTTGAGATTTGTAGAAAGGGGTATTATGCTATGCACAGATTATGGACCGAGATATTTCAAAGAACTGAAATATATTTTCAGTGCCTAAGGTTGGAGGATGTAGATTTTATGGGGTGCGCTTCATTGCTTGCTGAGAGCTTTGATTTTTTCTCAGCTAAGATCAGTTTGAATTTTTGAACATGAATCTTGTGAATGTACTCGTATGAAAACTGGCATGTTATATGCTTTTGTTAGGTTTATTCCTGCCCCAGTGGTGGTCAGTGGGGTGGGGGTGATGGGGAACCATCTTAGTGGCATCTCTTAATTTCAGCAAATATGTCAATAAAGCCATTTAGGTCAGTGTATACATAACACCAGCCACCAAAGAATACATAGCATTGTGTGGGGATTTGGCAGAACCAAAGGTTGACCCTGGTCAGCAATCTATGCTTCTCTGCAGATGATTACCTCAAATGCACCCATCAGGGGAAGTGTCCATTCAGATAAAAAGTGTTATTTCAGTTATAAAAAATGATAAGTGTGAGGCTTTAGCAAAGTTTCAGGCTCAGGTCCATTGGCTGAAACCTTGCTTTTTCTTGTTACACATCATAGTCTGGATGGGAGCTTCTCTCCATGGTTGATTTAGCGGCAATGCACTTATAAAATTTTTTAAATAATTCATTATATTGTAAATGAATAGGTCAGTGTACCATTTATTTTGAATTCGTCACTTTTGGATACAACACTTCATAGGTATAATAGTTGGTATAAAAAATGGAACATTCTCTTGTCTGTCAGTGACCTGAGGATATAAATTTATACCAAACACATACAGTATTTATATACTAGTATGTTTGCAGATGCATTTTGTGAGTAGTTGCTATCTGTACTGATGATTCCTGAAAGGATGAAACATGCAAGTTGATAGTTCTGTTTTCTGTTTACATTAGTTCCTTTGCTATTGTTCAGCTGAACTTTCAATTCAATTGTTTTTTAATTGTTTGAATAATTTTCTCTGGTGTTCTTATTTTTTCACGTCAAACAATTTATTAGCTTAATCTTTACTGTATATTGTTTTGAATATTTCCAAAACCTCAACATAACCTACTCCACAGTTTTTGTTTTCATACACATCAGTTGCTGTGAAGTTCAGCCAGAATATGTTGAGAGAGGATTAGCACTGAAACACTTATTGGGTGGTATTTTCACTTGAGAAATAGTTAATATTGACAACAAATCACAAATAGACATGGGTAAAGTTTGAACTAAGAAAACAGACGGCAGCCAAATCGCCTAAAACTTTGCCCATTGTGGTTATGCCTTGTCGCATGATGCAAAAATAATTGATTAGTGGATTATCCACTCATCAGGTGGTTTAGTATTGATGTACTCTGTTTACTAATTCTGCACATTGTTTTGCATGTTTCAGATTAGTTTCATTACTGGAAGTTTATGATTATAATAGCTTGATTTGATTATTTCATGACAAATATCAAAGAGATATTGAAATCAGAATAAATTTGCATATTTAATTAAGTAATAAAAATCAAATAAATTAGAAATTAAGTATGATATTCACTGTCCTGAAGATACATCTCATAATAAAATGAAACACTGAGTGTGTGTTTCAGAAATTTCCATCCTGAAATGTTTCTTTTTCACATTTATTTCAAAATGGGTTGAAAGTGGGCGTGGCTTGAATATTTATTTCCATGCTATTTATAGAAATAATGGCCAGTCCAATGATTAATTAGTTTCAAACAAACATTACTTGATGGTGCAGATTGGGGTTGCATTATTTCTGCTGTTATAACAATGATATTTGAGCTAAAAAATGCAAATTTGATTATTTTAGTGAAAATTTCAAAAGTGGACGGAGCCAAAATATGCAAATTACTCAATTTTCATTTAACTGATGACTTGATATGTTATTTTGAGAAAGTAGTTAGTCATCTAAAGAGTTTATGTTCCTTCTGGGCATCATTTTATATACCAAAATCAATTATTTGAGCTTTTTATTAAAAAAAATGGAAAAAAATTAATATTTTATGCAAATTATATGCAAATTATCAGCTCTTTAGCAAAATTAATTTTTTAAAATTTCGGCTCGAAACAGTGGGACACAATATGTATAACGACCGTCTGAAATTTCAATACTCCACAATCAATACTTTTAATTTTATGAAGGCTAACACCCTTTTCTGCCTTAAAAAAAATGATCAAAAACCATGCTTTTGGGGGCATTTCTGGATTTGGCATTTACAGAGAAAGCACTACGGCGCGTTGACTAAATTTTCGCCAAAATTTCAGACTTAAAATGACCATAACTCAAAAAGTATTTGGAATTTTTTCAATCTGTAAACTGATTTCTGTTTCTCTTCATGTAATCAATACTTCTACACCATTTTTAATTTACAAACTCTCTTTTGAAATTTTCATGTAAAATCCCTACTAATATAATTTTCAGTGCCATGTATCCCACTGGGGCATATAGCACCAAAAATTATATTACGACAAGAAAGTATAAATCATCTTAGCATTGCGGGGAGGGGGGGGGGACTGTATTCCTTTGATTATTAGTTGTTCTGTTAATTTCCAGTGCTATGTTCCCCGTAAATGTAAATAATACTCTAGTGCTGTTGTATTTAATGTTTTGTTCTCATTTCTAAAGATGAATAAACGTTGAAAGTCATGCTTTGTTGTATTTTGTCTCCTCATTCCTCAAAGCCCTCTCTTCAAAACCATCTTCTTAATTTATTCTGACTTGCAAAATTATTTCCGGCAAATTGTCAAAAATAATTTTGTAAATCATCCGGCGAATTGTCCTTGGTAATCTGGCAAAGTGTCTAAAAGTCCGGCGAAGTGTCCCAAAGTTTGGCGAATTGGCATACATTTTCTGGCGAACTATCCCGAAAAAAAGTTAGGCGAAGTTGTCTTCCGGCGAAGAGTCCAGGATTCCTGAATGCAATGGGGTCGTACTAAATACAGCAAGTCCCTAATAAGTCACTATTACTAAGTCTCCTCCTGTACTAATTACAGCAAGTCCCTTTAAATCACATCATTTATCATGTAAAACACTCACAGAATTTAATCTCAGACATGAATTTGCAAAGGACTGTCAAATTTGTTTATTATGTGCAATTATTAAGTATATATCGAGCATTTTCATCGATAAATTCAGAACTTTTTTGACTGTTTATAAACAAACACTTCGGAAATTCGGGTTGGCAGTTTCGTTGTTTATAATTATTTATTACATTATTTACCGAAATTGTAATTTTCAAAGCATGCTTCTCAATGATTTTCGTAAATTATTTTCTAGTTTTAATTCACAAAACATGATGAAATTAAAGCAAGCTTGCTGTTCGGTGTTTGCGTTTGTTTCACCCGTTACGACATGTGGCGACTCATTTTGCTTAATTTATTTATTTATTTCTCTGCACTTTTAGCAGCCAAGGTCGGAACAGAGAGATTTAATTGTGGATGAAAGCCGGACAGAACTTAAGCACTAGCTTGTTTTAAACAGGTAAAATATTAAAATGCCCAAGCCGGTGGACCTTCTTTAAACATGATAAAATTAAGAAACAAAAAAAAAATTAAATAAAAAATAAAACATGTAAGTATCAAAAGCATCTCTTTTAAAAGTTGTACTTTTACTTTACACACACACGACTCGGAGATCGCCGGAACTGCTACACATCCTACACATCCCCCCCCCCCCCCCTCCCTCTTGATCTGTGCCCATGTTTATGGGAACTGAAAACTTGAAAATGGCAATATATATCAAGCTTTTGCCCTTATTACCGGTTGCATTCGATAATACACATATTTCCTTACATTTGGGCAGAGTTTATGATTCAAACTATGTTTTATCCTTTAATTATCGTTATTTGAATACTCGCGAAGCGTCAACAAATATTTCGATATCGTCCATGTTTTTTTCTAAATATAAAACAGTAAAAACAATAACCCGGTAATGGCGCCGAAACAAATAGACCTTTTCATTGATGTGAAATAACCTCCTGTGCGCCCGTGGGAACCCCGGGAAGTGAAGCAGTGCTTGTTTACTGTGGTAAACAAGCTCTGTTTCACTGGTAAAATAGGACCCAGTCACTAATGCTTGGGGTGCAAGTCCTCTAAAATAGGCAACACAGGGTATAAACGATTAACTGACCTTGACTTTATCTCCATGTTGTGGTTATGATTAGCCATTGTGCAGAAGTATGTGACCTTAAACAACAATAAATAAATAAATAACCTCCTGTGCGCGAATGCGATCAAGTTTTCGATTCCACACCTATGAAACTGTATATTTGTTTCGGTGCCATTACTGTTTATATATTTTTCTTGATGTCTTCAAACCTTCCTTAATTTGGGCACACCTGTAAATGGTGTGATTTTGGAGTAATCTAAAGGCCTGGGTGAAGAAATCCATTCAATTTACAGTGAGAAGATTGGGACAAAATACAGGGTCCGAATATGGGGCCCTTTCCCAAAGGCATGATTGCATGATTTTTCCCAATTCAAACCAAAAATTTCCAAATCTCAGTCCTCTTTCAAATAAAAATTGAATTCTTCTTTAACACTTGAAGGTCTTATTTTAAATTTAATCACTTTTACTACATCAAAATGTGCGGTATACCAAATTTTCAGTACGGTTTCGGAATTACAGGATTACAGGAATATCGAAAACCATACCGAAACAAAATCAGAATATCACTCATTTTGGTATTTATATTTTTCTGCAAAATTGACAAAGTCAACTCCTCAAGGTGGATCGTAAATCTAAAAGCCTGTGAGCTGCATATTTTGATCGAATTGATAAGAAAATGTGAATTTTATAAGCGACAGGCAGCAGCAGACACTTCAGAATACGTCAGGAGAAAGAAATAAAAAAGCGACAACAGAAAAACGAAAAAATGGCAAGTTGTTAACTTGGTACTTCCATTTCTGAAGAAATACGGCCCGGTCCCAGTGTTCCTTACATTCAGACTGATTCAATTCATTTTCTGGAAATTACCGTGCGATTTATTCAGAGGGGGCATTAGTGGTCAGGCGGGTGGTTGACTGGTTGACAGTTGGTTGGAAATAATCCACTGGTATTGACAATTCAGTACGTTGACAACTTGACTTACAAACGGTAATACTGCTTGTGGTTATCGCTTCTCGGTGATTTTGTATAGCATTTCTTTCAATTCAGGATTGCTATTTTAAGTTGTAGATACTTTTAACAACTGATCATTTTATTAAAATACAAGCCCCTAAACTTGAATACTCGACAGGCCTGAAAATAAGCAGTCTGACAATTGCAGAATGAGGTCCCCCAGAGGGGGAATTTGATGATGCTATCCCATACAGTGGGCCAATGTATCCTCTGGGTACCTCTTTCTGTTTAGTTTTGAGACCGTTTCAAATTGAGGTTCATAGAGAGTAAATTTAGTGATGCTACCCTGCTATGCAGGGTAGCATCACTAAATTCACCCTCTGGGGACCTCATTTTGCAGATGACAGTCTGCTTATTTTCTGGCTTGATACTCGATCATCTGCTTGATATTCTTTTGAATAAATTTGCACACTGGAAAAACAGTTTAGTGCAATGTCACTTTCTCATTTGGGACAATATCTACTGTCTACTGAACCATTCTGCAGTAATTCTCATTAATATTGGCATGATTTTAACCCCTTTTAAACATGTTTTCAGACTTAGTTTCTTTGTATTGGAAATTAGGCATTGCCACATATTTTCTTACTTTAATTCTTGTATAGTCAATGCAACTTAATGATTGCATTTACATCTCTTTGATTTCTTTTATCGGTTTTAGGAAATATTTAACCTGTTTTAGGCAGTCAGTTTTACTTAATATTCCCAGCTTAAAGTTTCGTATTAAAGTTTTGCTTTTCAAGGCTGTACCTTTTATTCTTCAAATACTGTGTTACAGCGTCATTGTTTTTCATTTGGGGCAATGTCTACTGAACCTGTATACACTATACAGTGGTTTCAAATAATATTGGCATTAATTTAACCTTTTTCAAAACGGTTTTTGAACTTTCAAATTTCAAATTAGGTTTCTACCACATACTTTGTTAGTTTATATCCCCCAACAAGGGAGAGATATAGCATAGAGCTCTGTCCGTCTGTCCATAAACAATTGATTTCTGACCAATAACTCCTGTGTCGTTTAGGCAATTATTCCCAAAATGCATTTTGAAGGATTGGGAGATATTACATGCAAAAAAATTGACTCCTATAGTCCAACAATGTTTTATGTACCGGTACTGCATCTTTAACCCTTTACCTAACACAAGTTGAAGCCAATAGTTCAAATTATTTTTCTGAAACATCAGTTTTTGCATTTTTTACTTCTAACCTTTGCTTATTAGTCCTTATTGGAACAAGCTTATCAAGTTTGTTCCTTTAATAGGTCATGAGGTATGTTTTGGGGGAGAGAAATGAAAAATTAAAATTTGAATAGCAATTTTTGTTAGGGCTGTCGCGATTATTCGATTAGTCGACTAACCGTCGACTATTGAAGTAGTCGGCGTTTTTTATTTTTAGTCGATCGTCGTTCATTTTCAAGGTGGTACACGTCTACTACACGTCGGGGCTAAATTGCATTGTTTTGTGAGGTGAATGATCAATGAAGGTGAATAACTTTAAATATCTAACCATAGTTAACATTCATATCCGGAAGACTGTACGACTGTCACTGACTGTGTAAGAAAGAACACTCACAGTTACTCGAGAAGAATAGATTCTTCTGAATTTCTCCAGTCTTGTACACACGAATGCACCCATTGGAAACCCCAAAGCGCGGAAGTGACAAAATTATGACGAAAGTCAGAACGTCAGATCACTTCTCAAAGTTCGGAACTTCAGACTAAGATCCAATTTTAACAACTGACGAGGGAATGCATAGATCTCAATGTTCAAAATTTCGAGAAACGTATTGCAGAAAGGAAACATATGCAGAAACGTTCTTTGGTAAATTCATTTTAATTCATCGGCTTCAGTCTAGTTCAAACTTGGACGCGCAGTCAGTAATATTATTTTTGGGGTTGGTACGTCCTACAGGACGTACCAACCCCAAAAATTATATTACGGACTGTGGGTCCAAGATTGGACTACATTAGCTTCAGTCGGGACCGATTTGCTGTTCCCACAACCCCACTTCGTCTGAACACACTGGTGCCATTGTCATTTTCAGAGTTTTACGAACAGAAGAATGACTTGCTAAAAAATCATGGGAAGCGACTATTAATCGACTAACCGTCAATTACTGGTCACGATTAGTCGATTACAAAAAATGATAGTCGCGACAGCCCTAATTTTTGTACATCCCGAGTGCAGATATGGCAGATTTATTAGGTAAACGGTTAACAAAAAATTGCCCAGACTATTTTGTGTTTATGCATTGCCATTGCTGGTACAGTTGGACTGCATGTGTGACAACACTCTAGTTGTTATAGTTTCTGTATTTCATTGAGTTTTGTTTAAATAAGGAAAAAAACTGAAACTGAAGCTTGACTCTTTTATTACAGCTGCCTTTGAAACCGAAACCGAGGCAAAATTGCACAACCAAACAGCTCTAATTTATGTTCTGGGTCGGAAAATCAGTCTGCAGCAGGGAATGAGTTAATAATTGAAACTTGATTTATTTCAGATAATGATAAATTTGGCCAGAAACTTATGGAGAGGATGGGATGGTAGAAGGTGAAAGGAGTCAGGACTTGGGACGAATAAAGATGGGACGACTGATATCATTAGAATACAGAAGAAAGAGATATTCAAGGTATTTGTATATTCTGTACATCATTTTTCTGGGTAATAACAATACAAAAGAATCTAATTCTACAATTCATTTTGTCAGGCAGATTTGTACAAATATATTCTTTTTGTCTATCGGGGCTGCAGAAAATAAGTGATTGATCATTTTGTTCGCTCAACAGAAATATGTTGACCAAATTTTTTTTCATTTACATTACAAGACCTGTCATTTTGTTCGCTCAACAGAAATATGTTGAAGAAATTTGTTTTCTTTTCCGTTACAAGACGTTGGACAAATAATCAAATTGCTCTCCTTATTCATAGCTTAACCCTTTACCCAACGAATCACATGCATCCGCCCGCGTAATATGCAAATTCAGCAGCTGAAAAAATATTATTTTTCGAAAATTTCAACAAAACCATATCATGTGATCCCTCTTTGGAACGAGCTCGTCGAGCTCGTTCCAAAGAGGGGTCACATGATATGGTTTTGTTGAAATTTTTTTTTAAATTTGAAAAATGATATTTAAAATAATAAATTTTGAAATCGTCTGCGTTGGGTAAAGGGTTAACAGACCATGATCTATTTCATGATAATGATTAATGATTAACGATAAGGGTTTGTGAGTGCCAATATCAGATAGTAGTATGTTCAAGAATGCATAGAACAGGGTTTCCGCTAGGGGAAAATTTGTGGGCCCGGTAGTTTAAAGAAAGTGAAACTCAGACGCCTAAGGCGCCTGCTGCACGTGCGTATAGAGGGGGGTCTGGGGTGGTTCTCCCCCAGGAAAAGTTTGATTTTTAGGTGCTCTCTGGGGGCATTCTGGTCGCTAAAATGCTGAATAATTGAAGTGGAAAATATGTATTTTTTCCTCCTACAATTCTCTAAATTCCCACGGGACACACAGTACTACATCTGGTCGGAGGTTTCATAAAAATACAAACCCAAAACAACACAAAATCCATGAATCCTGACAGTGACTGCGACACCTGACCTGCGTGTGCTTGAGCTTTGTTTACAACCGCTTGCGGTAATATTCGTAAAGAATCATGATGCAGACGTGTGACGCCATGCACGTGCAATTACATCATTTATCGCTCGAAATAAAAGCCAGTGATTTCGGACCAAACATGACGATTTGAGTCCTAAATTTTATAGGCGACGTTTAGGATTTGAACTTTGTTTCTCCCTCTCGTCTGGGGATTAACAAGTATCAGGTTGTCACAAGTAATAGTAGGCATTGTATACAACATAATTATGCCTATATTACGTGGAAACAAAGGATCCTGATTGTCGTTACGATACAGCATTGTACTTGACATTTTAACCACCAGCTTTTCTGACTGATCATAGTATGATCGGCGGCAGGAATGGGTCCGGTCGACGGAACTGCTGCCGGTCTAGCGGAAACCCTGGCATAGAATAGGGTTCATTTTACAGTACAGTCAGGTTGATTGGTTCGTTGACCTCAAGAGTGTGTCACTGTGTATCAAAATAAAAATACGACGTCGGCGGAAACAATTTAACATCGAGGCATTTTTGATAAATGATCAAAGATTCCACATTGTTAACTTGTTTCTGCTGATGTCGTATTTCATCGAGTCATCACATGACATGTGGCGGTGCGTTGTGAGCAGCTATCAGGGGGAAGATCAGATCACTCAATGAGATTAGACAAATCATGATTGGTGGAAATCATTGTGTAACTTAATAACAACACTTTGGCCGACCGCTTATTAAGCTTGTTAATGCTTGTAGGAGATTGTGAATTAAACATGAATATGAACAGTTTTGATCCTGTGGTGTTCCATGTAACAATCGACATGAACCGATGTTCAAACATTTCTACCAATGGTCAATCGATGGCTTAAAACTGGCCGAGGTCAGATGCGATTGTCAATAATCAGTTAATCACTAATGACGATACTTCTTGTACTTGGGCTTTAGTGATGTGAGACACTGTTGGAAAGGGTTCTTGACAACATAGATTGTCATCAGCATAATGAATGGAAGTAAAGAAATAAGTGTTCCAGATTTCTCTGCTCACCTTAATTTTTGATTTGTGCAGTTCTGTCAATGATAGTATCGTTCTCTTCATCGGCGGGGGATACTGAAATGTTGTTCATCCGTCAACCTGTCTGTCCATCCATAACAAACTTTGTCGGCTTAACTCCCCCTTCAGTTTTTAGTGGATTTTTACAAAACTTGGTCTGAAGTATCATTATCAAGTGTAGATGTGCATGTGGTCAGGAATATTTTTATACTAATAACCAGTGGCCAGACTTGCTGGTGCAAACTCGATATTATCAAGGGCTAAACACAAATTTTGAATCCCTCAATCCCCATTTGCATACAATACCGAAAATTAAAAGTCATCTGGCCCTCCATACTTTACCATCTGCGCATGCGAAGTGGTCAGGAAGAGACCGGAATTGGTGCCAACATCATTCTTTGTTTGGCCCAAAAGTCAATAACAATGAACTGACATCTGTGCTTTAAAATCTCCTTTTTATACGCCCGTTTTGAAAAAAAACGTGTTGTATTATGGTATACTGCTGTTCATCTGTCTGTCCGTCCGTCCACACGTACAATAACTCGAAAACGCTTCAAGCAATTTTTGTGATTTTTTTGTTCAACGGTGGTTTTTAGCTGCGACTAGCAGCTCTATAAGTGGCAATGTTGGTCGGTCTGTCTGTCTGTCGGTCGGTCTGTCTGTGACCAATGAGTTTCAAAACTCAATAACTTTTGAAATACTTGATGGAATGACTTTATATTTGGCATGTAAGTGTATCTTATTGATGTCTAGCCACTGTTCAATGCATGTGTTGTTCCAAATATTTTTCTTGGATTTATGACCCTTGATGAACTTGATGAATTTTTTGGACTTGCAGATTGCACCACCCGTCGCAGCTATGGCGTCAAAGTCGTGATTTTTGACGTTCAGGGCTGTAACTTTATAATAATTAGAAAATTATTTTATGTTTCCCAATTTCGGGACATACACCTGACGTCATCATTTTTGTTAATGATTATTCCACTGTGTAAGTATTCCTTCCATATCCTTCCATGAACCCTTCCTGTTAAACTCTTAAGCTTTTTGGCTATTTTTTTATTGAAATTTTTTATTAAATTTCTTGGGAGTTTAACATTTATTACAGAATTTTATTCTGTTTTTCTCCATGGTTACGTCCTCACCCTGGGGGTGTTAGGTCGTTTAGTCTTGCATCTTCTATCCGTTGTATGGTTTCTTCTTTGTATGAAATCTAGCTTTGCATCTGGCAGCTTTTTAAATTGGTTTCTGGCTTTGGGCCTTTTTGTGTGCCTGATGTCTTGTTTGCATTGGCGTTGTTCACATTGACGTCCTCATAATAGGTAGTTTTTTATTAGCTAAACTTGACAAAGTCAAGCTGAGCTATTGCCATCACTTCTCGTCTGTCAGCATACGCACGCACGTACGTACTTACGTCCACAATTTTATTTGGTACACCCTACAGGTCGCATTTATGATCATATTGCTTTGAAACTTGGTATGCTTGTTTGGGGTGACCTCTAGATGGAAGCTATCGATTTTCTTCAATTTCCGTCCAAAACGTTGCTGCAGCCAACGTTCTTAGAACTTAGTTTAGTCAGACCTCAATATTTCCCTTTGGCACACCCTACAGGGCACATTTATGATCGGATTGCTTTGAAACCTGGCATGCTTGTTTGGGGTGACCTCTAGATGGGAGCTATCGATTTTCTTCAATTTCCGTCAAAAATGTTGCCGCGGCCAACGTTCTTAGAACTTAGTTAGAACTCAATATTTCCCTTTGGCACACCCTACAGGGCACATTTATGATCGGATTGCTTTGAAACCTGGCATGCTTGTTTGGGCTGACCTCTAGATAGGAGCTATTGATTTTCTTCCATTTCCGTCCGTCAAAAAATGTTGTCGCTGGCAACGATCTTTGAACTAAGTTTAGTCGGGCATCAATATATTCCTTTGGCATGCCCTACAGGGCACATTTATGAACAGATCAGTTTGAAACTTTGTATGCTTGTTTGGGGTTACCTCTAGATGGGAGCTATCGATTTTCTTTGATTTCCTTCACAAAATATTGTAGTGATGAACTGATGATCGGATCGGCGATCGGCAATCGGCCGATATGGACCAATTGGCACAATCGGCAATCGACCTCTAAAACACCGGTATTTTCCGATTGTCAGAAAAAAATTCAACACCCGTTATTACTCATCGTCATCGATAAACGATAATGCTATTAAATAATTTAAATTCAATAAATTGCTTGTGTGAAGTTGTGAACTACAAAACGCATTTACACGTACTACCGTATGTATCAAAATTAGCAATAAATGGTTGTATATTGAAGGATTCTGTTCAAAAAATGGAAAACGATACAGCATAATGGTAGACATGAGTCACATGAGTGATATGACCGATTCTTTGTTTGCGCATGGTTTAACAGGGTCGATGCTATTTGTGGTCTCGTGCTTTCCGACTTCACGTTTTTCGGCCCAGGAGTCAGGATGTTGGTACTTTAAAATTTAAATTATTTTTCTATTTATTGCCGGAGGGCACGCCAATGAAATTGTCGAACCTTTCGGTAATCAAGTGAAAAATAATTCCTCAAAAATCAACGGTACATGTAAGTATGCTGTCAAATTATTGTTCAATCAATCGTCGAAGGGCACACCAGTGAAATTGCTGAGCCTTTTGGTAATGGGTTGAAAAATAATTCCCAAATATCCTTCAGTAAGTATACTCTGCCAAATTATTGTTCAATTAATCGTCAAAGGGCACGCCAATAAAATTGCCGAGCCTTTTGGAAATGAATTGAAAAATAATTCAGATTGATTCCCAGATATCCCACAGTAAGACTACTGTGTCAAATTATTGTTCAATCAATCACCGAAGGGATTGCCGAGTCTTTTGGTAATGGTTGAAAAATAATTCGGCTTATTTTAGACAGTAAAACTAAAAAGTGTATATTGAAAAATCGAGTCTGAGACTGGAAGCGCTGTCAGTCACCAAAGGCCCAATCAAGTTGCATTCACCTGTGACTGAAAAGCTGTTTAGCCAGTGTAACTGACATTGTTAACGAAGATTCACAAAGTTATCCACACAAGTTTAGGAAATTACTTTCAAATTAGGAGTCTCGTGAGTCGTGACTTGGCCTTGCATAAGCCATTAACATATGAAGATTAAAAAAAATGATGAAAGTTTGATGCTTCTTTTATATGATGACAAGTTGACCACTGACAAGAATTGCTCAAAATTTAATAATAATTATTTCAAAAGAAAACTTTTCCCAAATTTCCCGAATGTTTGAAAAAACCCCAGATATTTAAATTGTTCCAGGTATCATCATGTCATGTGTGGAAAATTGTTAATTAAGAGTTAGTGGTAAGTTCATCACTTGGCGACAGTTTCATTCAAAGAAAGATGGTCACATCGAGTAATCATCTCATTGCAGTTCGGAAGAAAATCTGGGGCGAGGTAGTTTTTGTAGTCCTCGATAGTTTTGCATTCGTTTCTGGTATGTACCTCCGAAATGCATACCGGAAACGAATAAAAAACTACCAGGAATTGAGTCAATTGACAAAAACTACAGGGCACCAGATTTACTTCCAAACCGCAATGAGATGTTTCCACGGTGTGATAGTTCAACAGACAACAGTCAACTGAAATAGTCTATGATTCTATCATTCGTAATTGAACTTGATCAATGGGAGGTTTCCTCGGATCATGAGCAGCATTTCAGCTTTGTCTGCAGACAGCTGATTTCTCTTCTCATCGTACAGACTACCCGCTTCGCTGAACAACCGTTCACTTGATACATTGGAACTTGGAACACACAAAACCTGACGTGCTATACTAGCCATCTTAGGGAGCCTGTGCTTATTCACCTGCCACCAGTTAAGGGGGTTTTCTGTGCGGACAACTAAAGGTTCCGATATATATAGACCAAGTTCTTCACCGAGTGACCTATGAGAAATACACGATGTGGTGGCCCCTTTCTCTTTCAACAACTGCTCATACTCATCTGCAAAAGCTCGTCTCGAGACTCTCGACCCTGCTTTTTCATCCGTACTAGTCCTAGACATGCTACTACCAGGTTTATCAGTATCCTTATCAGAAGTGTCTTTTGCATTCGAATCACTTGGCAAATTGATTTCTTCTTCAACTCAAAGTTCAACATTCTTGATTGTCGAGTCGGCCTTAAAAAATATATCTTTATGTCTGGGGTCCAGAAATGTAGATAAGGCAAGAAGCTTATTTGATTCTGTTTCAACGAAACGTCGATTCAAAGAAGTGTGCATGGTCTCCGTTATGGTCTGTATGCCTTTATCCTTAGTGTGATTGCTGAGTGCCCGATCTAGCATATAAACCGACGGTATGATCATTGAGCATAATGCACTTGCTTCCGACGATTCTCTTGTTAACTGTTCAAATGCTTGAAGTGAGTTAACCAACGTTTGCGCGAGGTTCCATTGGTTGGCTGTCATTACAGGAATATTGTGTGTACTTCCATACTCTACCAACGCCAATCTCTGCTCAACGATGCGTTCCAACATTGTGTAGGTGCTGTTCCATCGAGTCGGAACGTCTTGCAGACTGTGGTGCCCTTTCAGTCCGTGCTTTTGCTGAAGGGTTTTCAAATAATGATAAGCAAGAGGGGAGTGGTTAAAGTGTCCAGCTATTTTCCTGGCAATTGCGGTCATGTCGTTTACTGATCGCTGACTCAATAACGCATCATTTATAATCAATTGCAATGTGTGGATAAAACATCCTAAGTGTGCTATCCCCGTTTTCTCACAGCCTGAAACTGCGTTTGCAGCATTGTCACGAACTATAGCAATGACCCTCCCCTTGTCAATCTTCCATTCCTCAAGCATTCGATTGATTTCAGCACAAATTGCGTCCCCAGTATTGCTGCCTTCAAATGAGGATGCACTGAGAACGCAGTGTTTCCTATCAAACTCTTCATTTATCCAATGACCAGTTAGGCTTATGAGAGAATTTGATCCAACACTTGATGACCATATGTCAGTAGTACAGCTAATATGGATAGCGGACCCAAGCTCCGTCAGTAGTTTGTCTTTCACATTATTGAAAATTCGGGGAATCAGTGTCCGACTGAGGTGTGCCCTCGAGGGTAGGGTATATCTTGGTTCAAGTTGCGCACAAAATCGTTTAAATCCCACATCTTCAGTTATGGAAAAGGGCTGTAGGTCCAGCGCAATCATTTCTGCGAGCTTCATATTAACAGCAAGTGTTCGACAATCTGTTTCTGTCCAGGGGGTAATTTTCTCCATAACTTCTGTTATTTTAATCTGCTTTGCAACACGCTTTGCTTCTGATGTTGTCGACGTTGAGGCTCCCGCGTCGCTGGTTTCTTCAAGTTTACGCTTCTTTCATTCCCCCTCAAGTGTTTCCAACTCTCATATAGCCTTGGGGTGGAGTGACCGTAAATGATTGCGTAAATTTGTTGTTGTGAAGGCCTTTACATTCGCTCCACCGCGAGATACCTACACTGCATAGTTCACACTTTGCTTTTTGTTCAGTTGACAAAGTAACTGTATAGTATTTCCACATCAGACTTCTTTTTAAATCAGATTTTTCAGACATTCTTGTAAAATTTTCGGAGCTGTCTATTATCTGTATATTATATTACATTCAGTTTTGGATAAATGACTTGACACACGTTCGGTTCATGAAATTGTTTCCGATTAACAAATGGATTGAAAAAACGTTATTTGCGTGATTGGTTTGTGTCAACAACTGCCAACAAGTGGTGAAAACTACATGTTAAAAATTATATTGCTTTTGAAACTGTGATGACAAATTGTCAAATTGACAATCCAATCTCCGTCGTGTATATTTATTTTAGCGTCTCTTGATGTCGGCTTCTCTCATACTAGATCAAAGAGCAGCTTGTTAATTTCACATTCTTTGACATCAACTGACTTGCAGAAGCAGGAAATTATCAGGAATGGCATTAACCCATATTGGAACAACTTGGGGATCTGAGCTTGTAAAAGATAGTGCTAACAATCGGCAATCGGCCGATTATGACTAGAAAAAATCGGCAATCGGTTGGTGGCTCTTTTCCACAATCGGTTCATCACTAAAATGTTCCCACTGGCAATGACCTTCGATTAACTTAGTAAAAACTTATTGCAGTTATGCATCAATATTACCCTTTGACACACCATGCAGGGCACATTTATGATTGGATCGCTTGGAAACTTTGTGTGCTTGTGTGGGGTGACATCTATATGGGAGCTGTCGATTTTCTCCCATTTCTGTCAAAAAATGTTGCCACTGACCTTTGAACTTAGTGTAGTCAGACCTCAATATTTCCCTTTAACACACCCTTCAGGGCACATTCATGATCGGATCACATTGAAACTTGGTATGTGTGTTCAGGGTGACCTCTAGATGTGAGCTATTGCTTTTTCTCATTTCCGTAAAAAATTATTGTCATTATCACCAGCCTTTGAACTTACTGCATTTGTGCAGCAATTTATCCCTTTTGCACTCTCTGCAGGGTATATTTATGAATTTCCATAAAAAAAAATAAAAAAACATTGCCACAAGCAATGACCTTCTACTTAGTGCATTTGTGCATTAACATCTTCCTTTGGCATACCTCAGAGGGCACATTCATTATCAGGTTGTTTTGAAACTTTGTATGCTTATGCAGGGTGACAAGGATAGGAGCTATCGATTTTCTTTTCATTTCCATCAAAAACTGTTGCTGTTAGCAACAATCTTTGAATTTATTGCATTTGTGCATCAACATTCTTCTTTGTCATGGCCTACAGGTCACATTTATCTTAGGATTGTTTTTGAACTTGGTGTGCTGATTAGGCGGGACCTCTAAATAAGAGCTAATATATATATTTTTGAGGAAATTATGAACAATTGAAAATAAAACACGACAAAATTGGTGTTTATGATTTGTTTCAGACTTTTCCAGTAAAGGCTTTTAAATTGTCTGAATGTTGTCCAAATATTACAGAAAATGTGAAAGGTGTTGGTACTTTTCCTTGGAAATGTTTTTATTTAGTTAATAAGAATAGTATTTTTTGCATTCTTGAACATCTTTCACAAGATATCCAACAAGCCTAACATGCCCAAGTTTATCCTAAAAAGGGTACATCTTCTGTAACCCACTAAAGTACCTAAGGGTAAGGTTTAAGCCTTGCCTGGAGAAGTCATGAAATATGGTTGGTTTAAGTATGTAGCTGGATTCATTCAAGTTAGAGTGTCTTTTCAGCAAGTGACACATCCTGAAGTCAAATGGAATTCTTTTTTAGCTCAACTTTGACGAAGTCAAATTTGAGCTATTGTCATGGCCCGTCGTCCGTCTGTCCGTCTGGCCGTCTGTCCGTCTGTCCGTACGTCAACAATTGGCTATGGCTCGGGCTAGAGGTCGTATTTATGAACCGATCTTTACGAAACTTCTTGTGTACCTTTGTTATGACCCTGGGACGGGAACGAGTGTTTTTAGGTGTGGTCCGAAATTCAAGATGGCCGCCAGTGGCCATTTTGTACCGATGATGCAAAAATCAGTTTTTTGTACAGAACTTATGTATGAAAGTTCTGATTTGAATAAAGTTTTGTATAAATGTTTAGTACCATGGGATACATCACATATAATACGGGTTTTTTTCTCGTGCGTAAATTATGCAAATTAGACTGACTTTGATTTATTTAGTGTTACTTTCAGAGCTGTAAGTGCCAAGCTGCTATGGCTCGGGCTAGAGGCCGTATTTATGAACCGATCTTTACGAAACTTCTTGGGTACCTTTGTTATGACCGTGGGACGAGAACGAGTGTTTTTGGGTGCGGTCCGGAATTCAAGATGGCTGCCAGCCGCCATTTTGTACCAACGATGCAGAAATCTGTTTTTTGTACAGAACTTCCATATGAAAGCTCTGATTTGAATAATTTTTTGTATGAATGTTTAGTACCATGGGATACATCACATATAATACGGGTTTTTTTCTCGTACGTAAATTGTGCAAATTAGACTAATTTTGATGTTTTTTGGGGTTACTTTCAGCACTGTAAGTGCAAATGCCAATACGGCTCGGGCTAGAGGCCGTATTTATGAACCGATCTTTACGAAACTTCTTGGGTACCTTTGGTATCACCGTGGGACGAGAACGAGTGTTTTTGGGTCCGGTCCGAAATTCAGGATGGCCGATGGCAGCCATTTTGTACAAAATTAGGTGCAATCAGATTTTTGCATAGAACTTCCATATGAAAGCCCTGATTTGAATAATTATTTTGTGTGAATGTTTAGTACCATGGGATGCATCACAAATAATACGGGTTTTTTTCTCGTGCAGAAATTATGCAAATTAGATGAACTTTGATTTTTTCAGTGCGACTTACACACAGTAAGTACACATGTCAATACAGCTCAGACTAGAGTCTGTATTTATGAACTGATCTTCACGAAATGTCTTGGGTACCTTTGTTATCACCTTGGGACGAGAACCAGTGTTTCTGGGTGCGGTCTAAAATTCAAGATGGCTGCCAGTGGCCATTTTGTACCGAAATTAGGTCTAATCAGTTTTTTGTACACATCTTCTATACAGCTCAGACTAGAGGCCATATTTATGAACCAATCTTTACGAAACTTCTTGGGTACCTTTGTTATCACCGTGGGATGAGAGCGAGTGTTTTTGGGTGTGGTCCGAAATTCAAGATGGCCACCAGCAGCCATTTTGTACCAAAATTAGTACAATCAGTCTTTTGTATAGAACTTCTGTATGAAAGTTCTGATTTGAATAAATTTTTGTATGAATGTTTAGTAACATGGAATACATCACATATTGTAAGGGTTTTTTTTTCGTGCCGAAATTATGCAAATTAGATGAACTTTGATTTATTCAGTGCTACTTACACAATGTAAGCACACATATCAATACGGCTCAGGGTAGAGGCTGTATTTATGAACCGATCTTCACAAAACTTCTTGGGTACCTTTGTTATCTCCTTGGGATGAGAATGAGTGTTTCTGGGTACGGTCCAAAATTCAAGATGGCTGCCAGTGGCCATTTTGTCCCGAAATTAGGTCCAATCAGTTTTTTGTCACAAGTTCTATACAGCTCGTATTTATGAACTGATCTTCACAAAACTTCTTGAGTACTTTTGTTTTCACCTTGGGACAGGAACGAGTGTGTTTTGGGGTGCCTTTGTTATCACTGTGCTATGAGAACAAATATTTTGGGGTTCAGTCAGACCCACTCTGGGACTCAAAGATTTTTTTCTAGTTTAGCATCTGACTGTCACACACCTTTACAATACTTTACCTACACATTTGTTACAGGCAACGGTCAGTATTCATGTACAGACCGTTACAATACTTTATATGTACCTTTGTTATCAGGTCATTACCTAGATGTTTGTCATTGCTGTGTCACATACTATACATGTACATGTCTTTGTCTTGACAAGTTGAGCTACAGTGTCATTGACACTTTCATTTTTTATTGCAGGAGTAGGGTGTGTAATAAAATTGCTGATAAATGAATTGAACATCAAGATGCATGTAATGATTTGCTTATTAATCTTAATAAGGGCAACATGTCAAATGATATGAAGATTGGTTGCCTGGAAGAAAAATCCAAAGCAAGTAGAAGTCGAGTGCAGTAAGTATTTTTATTTATTCAATTTTTTATTTCATTTCAAATCTTCTTGATTGCCTTATTTCATTTGTCTGTCTGCAGTAACACTGAAGCTTGTGGAACACCAAGTCACTAGAATCCAGCAATAATATGGGGCTTCCATATTCATTTTCTTTTAGCTCCACTCTGAAGTCGACAGAGCTTTTCTAATACCAAGTTGTCTTGTCATCCATCCATCTTCTGTCCATCGTCAACATTTGGTTTATCTGGTCCACAATTTCCATACTACTTCTCACAACCTGATGAAACTTCTAACCAAGCCAGAAAATAAGCAGACTGTCATCTGCGAAATGAGGTTCCCAGAGGGTGAATGCGTAGCAGGGTAGCATCACTAAATTTACCCTCTGTGAACCTCAATCAGAATCAGGGTCTCAAAGCTAAACAGAAAGAGGTACCCAGAGGATAAATTGGTCCACTTTATGGGATAGCATCATCAAATTCACCCTCTAGGGACCTCATTCTGCAAATGTCAGACTGCTTATTTTCAGGCCTGCTTCTAACATCTAAATATCATCAGTATATGGTGTGTCATGCACCATATTTGAACTCCATACCAAAACAAGTGAAATCAAATAACATCCCATGGATCCACAACAAAGTAAAAAAAAAATCCTCTGGAAAAAACAGACTATAGGAGTGCAAAGAAAAGTAACCACTGGAAAAACTATGAAGAGCTTCAGAAACTTTGTAAAAACAGCATAGAGAAAGCAGAGTGGAATTACATCAACTCCTCAATTTTCAAAGCACTTGAACAAAAAAAAATGCTGAACCTTGGAAATCCAGGAAACAAGATAATATTGGAGTCACAATTGGAGTCGCACCTCTCAAGGCAAGGGGAACAGTAATCAGTGACCGCAAAACTAAGGCTGAATTACTGATCCAACAATTCCAGTCTGTATTCACCAAAGAAAAAATCTCAAAAATGCCAACGACTCCAAAATTCATACAAGAAGATATTGCAAATATTAAGATTGACTTTAATGGCACAGAAACACTACTAAAAAAATTAAATAAATCAAAGGCATCAGGTTCATATAACATCCCAAATGTAGTTTTCAGAGAATAATAAAAACAACTGGCCCCAGGTATCTCAGCAATCTTCCAACTTTCATTAAATACTGGCACACTACCATCAGATTGACTAACAGCAAACAGCTCGAGTATATACAAAAAATGGAGACCAACATTTCCCAGAAGACCAGAACACTAGCGACCAGTATCACTTACCTCTGCTTTGTAAGCTCCTAGAACATCTGCAGACACATTTTGAAACACTTGAATCATAAACAGTACCGGTACTACCAAACCTGAACCATGACTTTAGATCAGGCTATTCATATGTCAAACCGATCTGCTAACAACTACTTACAACCTATTAAAATCATATGACAATGGAAAGCATATTAACATAGATTTTCCAAAAGCATTTGACAGTGCTGCATCAAAAACATCGCCATAAATTTGACTGTTGCAGAATAAGGGGTAACATCCATAAATGGCTAAACAACTTCTTGACCAAAAGAACAATGAAAGTTGTCCTCGATGGAGAATCATTATTGGAAGTGACAGTGGATTCAGGGGACTTTATTGGGACCAATACTGTTCCTGTGCCTCATCAATGACATTCCATCCCTGACTGCCAGCTCAACGGTATGACACTTTGCAGATGCCTGCCTGTTGTATAGGGAAATTAACACCTTTGAAGACCACACATAATTACAAAGACCTATGCAAGCTTGAAAACTGGGCCAATCACTGGGGCATGAGATTCAATGCAACAAAATGCTACATCCTATAAATCAAAAAGAAAAGTCAATTAATTGTTCTATATCTTAATCATTCTACAGTAAGTACATTCAAATCCATATCTAGTTCTACAAATCTTCCAAAGACCTAAAATGGGAGAATCACATCGGAAATGATGCAAAGAAAGCCAATTCCACTCTTGACTTCCACATATGAAACCTGAAGTATTACCCCAGGGAATGCAAGAAACTCTGATATATAGTCTGTGTACATTCTACAGGCCTGGAATAAGGAATGAGTGTCGTAAAAAAACAGGTTATGCCTAGTTGATCATCGTAACCTGTTCAATGGTCGCAGGTATGATGGGCCGAGAGCGTGTCTTTTCGGCCCTGGGAACATTCGGCCTCCATTTTAAACTAGGACAGACTGAGAGAGACGCGGTTTAAGATGAGTTTAAACACTTTTAGTAAAAACAAAAATAAATGCAGCATAATACACAATATACACAATATAAAACAAAAACCTTTATTACAACCAAAAACAAAAATAAATACAGTGTAATTTACAATATATACAATATAAAATACATTTAACATTAACAGATATATTGACATACACAATCACACTTTATATTCTGGCCAAAACCTCAAAAATCTGGATGTAGTTATATCATTCTCTTTATATTTCTCCCATGCTTCCTCTAACTTCTTGGACATGTTTGTTGTCACAGTTCTAACTCAGGTTTCTAAATCATCACCAACCACATTCATCCTCACAATCTTGGCCTGTCGAAGCTGGTATCTAAGGATGATTGTCTGTCTTGTACTTAATATATTTTGACTCTACGAATAAAGGTTGGTACGCCGTATACTTTATTCTTTTAAAAAATATTTTGGAAAACCTAATATACAAAAAAAACCAACAAAATGAACTAAAAAAATATTTTTTAAAGTAATTTTTCAACTCCGAAATTTATTACCAAAAGTGGATTGGGCCTCAAAAGTGGGAACATTCGGCCTCGACTGAGGCTGAATGTTCCCTGAAAAATATATGAGCCGAAAAGACCCGGACCTGAAGGGCCGACGATGGGTCAGCTCGCTGTAGGGAAATTTTGAATATTTTTATGCTATAACCCAATGTCTCAGACTTAGCTGGTGCTAACTCAAAAATATCAAGGGCCATACACAAATTTTGCCCCCCCCCCCCATCCCCAAAATTTGCATGCAAACCCGAAAATTAAAAGTCCTATCTGGCCCTCCATATATTTACTCTCCGTGCATGCGCAGATGCCAGAAAGTGACCGGAATTGGCGCCAACATCATTCTTTGTTTGGCCCTCATTCAGATAACAACAAACTGACATCTGTGCTTTTAAATCTCAGTTTTAATGATGCCAGACTGCCTGTCCTCTCGCCATAGAGTCATTCTCGTTTCTTAGTTTCTATTTACAGAGGAACAAGGAAATGGTGATGTTTACGTGACACCTAGACAGACTGTGCTGCCATCATCGCACTCAGATAATCTTAACAGAGCTAGCGGCAAGGTGCTCATGAACATTGGGCGGGGCTATAAACCACAAACCAGTGGTTTCAGTTCCCTGTCTCTAGCTAGCTCGACTGGTGAAGCGTTTCTCCGTCCGTGGGTACCGTGACACCAGGTGTGTCCATTGCGGTCTAAAAGGTGGATTGGGTAGAGCGAGCACCTTATAATATAAACAGGCTCACCCAGCGACGACAGAATAGAATAAGAAGCTGGCAAGTTCATTGGGAAGCTTGGCGAGGTTTGAAAGGACCGCGAGTGAGCCACGTCTCTTTCCCAATAACATCTGGGGCCAGATGTGGTGATCTGCACTTGTGTCAGTTGGAGCATATGTCTGCGCCTCCCATCCGGGATGCTCCATTCAGTTCACAGCCGGCATCGGCTACCAGGCTTGGCAATTTCAGGAGAGCGATTTTTTAGCTCTCCTTAATGCCCTCCTGAAAGAATTAAGGAGAGCGAAAAATTGCCCTCCTAAATATTTTGGTCTGGGATGATTGAGATTACATGTATTATGCTCACATTAAATTTTTGTTGTAAAGCAAAAATGTAATTTAACTTCGAAGTCACATAACATCACGTAATTTCATTTTGAAAGTGGTTTAGTGGTAAATGGTAATGGCTGCAACCATACCCAAACACAGTTGCAATCATTTGAAGCAAAATGGGTCACAGAAATATTTTTTTTTCTGTCAGTTTCAAGTTCAACAACTGACATCACAGTTTGAGGGGTAAATATTCAAGGAATATTGACACTATAATATACTACCATTACTACTATCCTGTCACTTGAAGCACTTGCACCAGGATGTGACTGTAGATTCAAGCAGACCTGTTGTCCAAGAAAGTCATACGCCTACCACTACCACCTTCAACCCCCCAAGGGGGGTTGAAGGTGGTAGTGGTAGGCATATGACTTTCTTGGACAACAGGTCTGGGTACACACACAGGTCTTGTCAAGTGTATGTTCGCTTGTTGAGTGAGACATCTAGATGTCTAAGAGATTTCGCTTTACCTTAGTAAAGTTAATAAAATCACTGATGTAGTCTGTTGGTTCCAGTTTCAATGAGTTCGTTCAACTGGATACTTAAAATGCTGTGTAAAGCTAATTGCTCTCCTAAGCTGATTGAGGAGAGCGATTTTTTGCCCTCCTACATTTTTCAGAATGCCAGGCCTGGGCTACAGTTACGGCAAGTTCATTGGGAAGCTTGGCGAGGTCTGAAAGGACCGCGAGCGAGCCCCCTCTCTTTCCCAATAACATCTGGGGCCAGATGTGGTGATCGGAACTTGTGTCAGTCGGAGCATATGTCCACACCTCTTCTCCGGGACGCTCCATTCAGTTCACAGCCGGCGTCGGCTACAGTTTTGGCTTCTGCATCGGCATCTTCCAAGCACACACGACCGCACCTTAGCTACACGACGTCAGATATCCAGCCTACATCGCCAAGAAGGGACCACTCATCATCAGGAAGTCAGACCATCCGGTAGCCAAGGAGATGAGGCCTTATTGATAGGGACATCCAGAGAAAAGAGCTGTTTCGGACACACCGCAGAAGACTGCTGCTCCTCAGGCCTCCGTAACAGACTTGCTGTTGCAGATTGCGCAGCTCATCGCAGCCACCCAGCAAGTGCAGAAGTAGCCGACGGCAGTCTCAGAAGAACCTGAGCTGTTGGATGGTGCTGGGTCGGTCCAGTCATCTAGATGTCGCTGACCGTGAATTTCAACTGATTCAGACAGATGGTGAAAGGGAAGCTTGGCGAGGTCTGAAAGGACCGCGAGCGAGCCCCCTCTCTTTCCCAATAACATCTGGGGCCAGTTGTGGTGATCTGCACTTATGTCAGTCGGAGCATACGTCCGCGCCTCCCATCCGGGATGCTCCATTCAGTTCACACCCGGCGTCGGCTACAGTTACGGCAGTTCATTGGGAAGCTCGGCGAGGTCTGAAATGACTGCGAGCGAGGGAGCCCCCCTCTCTTTCCCAATAACATCTGGGGCCAGATGTGGTGATCGGAACTTGTGTCAGTCGGAGCATTTGTCCTCACCTCTTGTCCGGGACGCTCCATTCAGTTCACAGCCGGTGTCGGCTACAGTTTTGTCTTTAGCATCGGCATCTTCCAAGCACTCACGACCGCACCTTAGCTACACGACGTCAGATATCCAGCCTACATAGCCAAGAAGGGACCACTCATCATCAGGAAGTCAGACCATCCGGTAGCTAAGGAGACGAGGCCTCATTTATCGGGACGTCCAGAGAAAAGCACTGTTTCGGACACACCGCAGAAGACTGCTGCTCCTCAGGCCTCCGTAACAGGATTGCTGTTGCAGATTGCACAGCTCATCGCAGCCGACGGCAGTCTCAGAACCTGAGCTGTTGGATGGTGCTGGGTCGGTCCAGTCATCTGAAAGTTCAGATGTCGCTAACCGTGAATTTCAACTGATTCAGACAGTTGGTGAAAGGGATACGGAGGAGGATTACCCTTCCCTTTCGGAAGAACACATAGTTGCAATGGATTCAATCCATCAATACTACCCTGAATTTGTTCCAGCGAATCAGAATGCTGTGATTACTAGGAAGAATCCGCTGGCGTCGTTGGACGCTGACTTTATCCAGACAAAGGAGGAAGTCATGTCTTTTCCAGTTCAGTCTAGACAGGTGTCACAGGCCTTTGGCCATTTAGATGATGCCATATTCAACTTTCCAGTGGGAAGAAGGAAGACGGTTTCTTGTCATCATCTTCAGTAATTTTACCGTTTGTTGGACCACGTTCATTTAAAACGGTCGGGGTTTGGATGAGCAAGCTAAGGACCTAGTCATGGCCTTACCTTCGTCATTCACTATTCACTCGGACACAATTGAGACGGCAATTTCTTCATTCAGAGCTAAATTAGACACAGTGTCTTATGCAGATCACCTTTAAGAGCTGCAGTGCAACATTTCAATGGAAAGGAATTTGAGGATGTTCGTATGTCTTCAAGAGTCTTTTCCAGGGCTATTATGTTTATCACGTATAACTCTGTCTTAACAGTGGCTAATTTGGAGTTAATCAGGCGTGACGCGGAGCCCTTGCGTCGTCATCTTTAATAGATGACAAGGTGAAAAACTCGTCGGGTCGCTCCGGTATCTGGACACTGACACTAAGTTTTTGACGATAAGCTTTCATTGGTTTATGACCAAGCTACCAAGAAAGCATCAATACTCTGCTCCTTAAGTCTGCATCTAATCGACCCACAGCAGCAGAAAAGAGTAAGGGAGGACGTCCTAGACAGAAATCGTCTAAGAGGGACTCCTCGCGAGGGTATAGGAAACCTCCTGTAATTACTCTAGGGATCGTCAATACAGCGACTCTGAAAGGGGGCGTAGTTCTGATCGAGACTACCGGCCAAATGCCCCTAAGCCGGTGGGTCGAGGCTCTTCGCGAGGGGGGACGTGGTTTCTCCTCTCGTAAGCCGCGCAGGTACTACAGGTGATGGTTAGGACCTCTATTGCTTGTGATGGTTAGGACCTCTATTGCTTGGCAGTTGGCAGATTGTTATCAAGATTCACATCAAACTTGATAACTATTACAGAAGACCAGTAAGCGACAAGTGTGGTCTCGGACAGCATACGGCTATCTTTCTGAGAGTAACCACCACTAATGGTGATGGACAAATCTTCCGTCAAATCCTTGCATAACAGTCTTTTCAATCAGAGGTAAAGGCTCTCTTGGCAATGGAAGCAGTACAGGTCGTCGAGAATCAAGATTCTCTAGGATTCTACAGTCACCTGTTCCTCGTACCAAAGCCAGGCAACTCGTTCCGACCGGTAATAGACTGGAGATGGATAACAAATTTATTTTGGCTCTAAAGTTTTTTTATGGTAATCATTCAGTCGATAAAAGCGAGCGTTCGAGTGATCGACTGCGGCAAGCATAGATCTAAGGATCCGTTCTTTCATGTCCTCGTATATCCGGCATTCACTCGAAAAATGAACACGGTAATGTCTCACTTCCGAGCTCATTTGTCTGCGGTAACGTCGGCTTACTTGGACGACATTCTTCAGAGATACCGCATCAACTATTTAGAAGGGAATGAGCTTCTAGACTCACAATAATCTGGTTCGTCTGCCATTACCCAGAGTGAGATTAGTCAGTTGTTATGCTCACTTTTGCCTACACTCAGACTCATAACAGCGAGGGATTTTATGCGACTGATGGGGTTGTGCGAAGCAGCTTGGGATCTTATTCCGATGGGCTGCTTGCACACACATCCCCTCCAGTTATTCTTTACCCAGAACTGGAGTGTGAAGATGCATTCACTCGAGACCAGTATTGTTTTAACGGATCTAGTAAACAAAAGGTCCAGATTTGGGCAGATATTCAGTGGTTAACTCAGGGAGTTCTGCTGCTGCCGGATCCGATTTTCACGATTATGACGGATGCGAGTCAACAGTTTGGGGTGCGACCCTGAGCCTGACAGACTTGAAATGCAAGGTTCTTTGGGACCCTCGGTTCCTGGAGAAACACATAAACATCAAAGAAATGATGTCAATCTGGTTAGCGCTACATCAATGGATTCACATTATAGCAGACACACATGTTCAGATATTGTCGGACAACTCGACAGTGGTAGCGTACATCAGGAACCAGGGCGGCACCCATTCATTTCCGTTATGCCAACTAACGGAGAAGATTTTTAGTCCCCTACCGGCATCGCCAGAGGGGTCTATAGGTTTGCACTCTGTCTGTCTGTCAGTCTCACTTTAGTTTTCCGGAGTTTTTTTTTAAATGCTTTAACGGAATGATTTCATTTTTGGTAAACTACTATAGAGTTACAGCCCTTGGGAATATGGAAAAGCACCAAAATATCAGTTTTCCGGAGTTTTTTTGGAAACACTTTAACGGAATGATTTCATTTTTGGTAACCTACTATAGAACGATGACTTACAGATCAAGTTTCATTTGCACTCTGTCCATCCGTCAGTCTGTCAGTCATACTTGTGTTTTCCGGACTTTTTTTGGAAATGCTTCAACCGAATGATTTCATTCTTGGTAACCTACCATAGAACGATGACTTACAGATCAAGTTTGAGTTCATGCTGATTGCATTATTCTTGTGTGAGTTATGGCCCTTGGAAATATGGAAAAGCACCAAAATATCAGTTTTCCTGACTTTTTTTGGAAACGCTTCAACGGAATGATTTCATTTTTGGTGACCTACTATAGAACGAAGACTTACAGATCAAGTTTGAGTTTCATGCTGATTGCCTTATCCTTGTGTGAGTTATGGCCCTTGGAAATATGGAAAAGTGCCAAAATATCAGTTTTCCAGACTTTTTTGGAAACGCTTCAATGGAATGATTTCATTTTTGGTAACCTACTATAGAACGATGACTTACAGATCAAGTTTCATTTGCACTCTGTCCATCCATCAGTCTGTCAGTCAGTCTGTCAGTCTTACTTTAGTTTTTCAGACTTTTTTGGAAATGCTTCAACCGAATAATTTCATTCTTGGTGACCTACTATAGAACGATGACTTACAGATCAAGATTGAGTTTCATGCTGATTGCATTATTCTTGTGTGAGTTATGTCCCTTGGAATAATGGAAAAGTGCAAAACTATCAGTTTTTCGGACTTTCTTTTTGGAAACGCTTCAACGGAATTCATGCTGATCACATCAAGGTTATAACATTTGTATAATTATTAATGCTCATTAGTCTGGTATGGGACATTGTATTGCTTCAGCGATACGTGCGCTCTTGTTCTATTCGTCATGTATCATCATTTTCATCTCTCTATCTATCATATACCGGGTCGTCTGAACATACTAGCAGACTCGCTCCTCAGAAAGGTCGTCTGTTGCAATTGGAATGGACGCTCAACAAGTGAGTATTGGACAGTTTTGCTAACAGTGGGATCGCTCCATGATAGATCAGTTTTCTACGTACCAGAACAATTACTTAGTGTCGTTTGTGTCGCCATACCCAGACCATTGAGTGCATGCAGTAGATGCTCTGCCGATCTCATGGGGTTAGATGATAGGATAAGCGTATCCTCCAATTCATTTGATTCAGTAGTTTATGTTTAAGATCAAACAGTCTCGTTGTGAATCTTATTAGTAGCACCACTGTCGTCACAGAAACCTTGGATCAGTTTTCTCAAGTGTCTGTTATGGGACGCTCCCCAGAAGCTTTCTCCACGAGAGGACCTTCTTTTTCATGGGAAGTTTTTGTTCTTCATGTCCTTCTCTGCCTATAGTGGCATAATGGAGTTGGTTAGACGTGAGGGAACTATTGCGGTTCCTATATTTGATGACTAACACAGGAACAATTAAGTAATGTGGGTGAGGAGATTTCGATATGACTTCAAATCTCCCCACCTCCCCCCCTCCACTCACACACACACACACACACACCCACACCCACACACACTGCCAATGTGTTTAGAGGCAATTACCAGGCAAGACTTCGTTTTCTTCCTGCATGTCTCATATATTTTAATATATTCTATGCATTTGGGTTGTGTTCTATGGCGACCTCATGGGCACATCCGCTTTTTAGTTGGATTAGTTTCCTGTGATTATTTGTTGATTTGTTATATACGAGCGCTTATTTCATCATAATTAAATTGCTACTCTTTGGATACCTTGGAGGCTGCATAACCAGTTAACTGGTATTCAGATGATTATATGCTGGATTTTAATGCTCTCACGCATTATAATTATTAGACTGACGTTTTATTGTATTTTATGGACCTTGAAATTATGAACTATTTTGGTTTGTGTCGTAGCCTGTTAATCCTACCTACTTCCATTTCTAGATCCAGGTTTCTGTTATGTCAGTACTCAAATCACATATTCACACGTGTTTACAGTCATAGATATCAGATAGCATACGTTGGAGATTATTGTTACTGGAATTTATTGTACGCCTGTGGGTTACCTCAGAAGTGTGTTTTCTCTCCAGAGATTGTTCAATGTGGCTTGATTGGACATGTGTATGTTATATTTTATATCGCCGGTTTTCGACATATGCCGTCTGCGGTGTACGTTTGTATAGCGGTGTGCAGATTATATAGCGGGCAATATTAATTACCAGGATCGTTACTATGGTCTTAACTTCTGAAGTGGCATTAAGCACCATTTATTAATCATGGATTAATAACTGAGTGCCTGTTCAATGAGTATTTATATTACTTTTTGGTACCGCTCTTACTTATTCCAGAGCTCTCCCCTCTTTCTTTTGAAGATTCCTATAAAAGAAAGGAGCCGGGTGGGATTTTTACCTCTCTGGCTTGATGGGTATCTAACTATGAAGGAAGCTGTTTTGTCCGTAATTATATCCTGCATACAGCTGGAGTGTTATTGTATGGCGTATGTTTGTGGGGGATTTTCGCTCATTCTCAGCTATGCCATCCTAATTTTTGAAGCTTAGTCCAGACTAGCCTTAAAAATTAGGAACTTGTTACATCCTAATTCGAATAGTCTTCATCTTAGAATAAGGAATTACTTAAATTGGGCTCCTTATTTAGGATATGTCTCCTCTATTACTATATAGAGAGACATACATATAATTACTAATTATTCTTAATTTTTTTCATCTTGGAACTATGTTGATCTACTATTTCGGAAGTCCAAGGCCCTCCACCTTTTTACGATTCAGCTAATTCTGGGCCATTGAATTTATAATATTTTTACACTATAACCCATAGTAATTTGTATATTTTTTATACTTACCAATGGCCAGGATGGAGATGGTCCTCCCATGAGTGGGCACTCATACCTCCCCGCTGAATTATGTAATACTCTCTTTTACAAAGAATGATGTTGGCGCCAATTCTGCATGCACGGAGAGTAAATGTATAGGATTTTAATTTTCGGTTTTGCATGCACATTTTGGGGATTGGGGGCAAAATTTGTGTTTGGCCCTAGATATTTTTGAGTTAGCACCAGCTAAGTCTGGGCCATTGATAAATATAAAAAATATACTAATTATTATGAATTTATAATTTCTGGTTAAAAAAAACCCCATTTCCTTGCATCTGGGTGCATCTAAATTTCCAGACACAATTTTCTTTAGCTCAACTTTGGCAAAGCCAAATTTGAGCTTTTGTCATGGCCCGTCGTCCGTCTGTCCGTACGTCAACAATTGGATACGGCTCGGGCTAGAGGCCGTATTTATGAACCGATCTTTATGAAACTTCTTGGGTACCTTTGTTATGACCATGGGATGAGAACGAGTGTTTTTGGGTGCGGTCCGAAATTCAAGATGGCTGCCAGCCGCCATTTTGTACCGACGATGCAGAAATCTGTTTTTTTGGTACAGAACTTCCATATGAAAGCTCTGATTTGAATAATTTTTTGTATGAATGTTTAGTACCATGAGATACATATCATACAGGTTTTTTTCTTGTGCTTAAATTATGCAAATTAGACTAACTTTGATTTATTTAGTGTTACTTTCAGCACTATCAGTGCAAATGCCAATACGGCTTGGGCTAGAGGCCGAATTTATGAACTGATCTTCACAAAACGTCTGGGGTACCTTTGTTATCACGGTGGGATGAGAACAAGTGTTTTGGGGTCCAGATCGAAATTCAAGATGGCCACTGGCAGCCATTTTGTACCGAAATTGGGTGTAATCAGTTTTTGTACAGAACTTCTATATGAAAGTTCTGATTTGAATAAATTTTTGGACAAATGTTTAGTACCATGGGATAGATCACATATAGTACCGGTTTTTTTTCTCATGCGTAAATTATGCAAATTAGACTAACTTTGATTTATTCAGTGTTACTTTCAGCGCTGTAAGTGCAAATGCCAATACGGCTCTGGCTAGAGGCCGTATTTATGAACCAATCTTTACGAAACTTCTTAGATACCTTTGTTATCACCATGGGATGAGAACGAGTGTTTTTGGGTGTGGTCCAAAATTCAAGATGGCCACCGGCAGCCATTTTGTACCAAAATTAGTGCAATCAGTCTTTTGTACAGAACTTTTGTATGAAAGTTCTGATTTGAATAAATTTTTGTATGAATGTTTAGTAACATGGAATACATCACATATTGTTCAGGTTTTTTTCTCTTGCAGAAATTATGCAAATTAGATGATCTTTGATTTATTCAGTGCTACATATACAATGTAAGTGCACATGTCAATACGGCTCGAGCTAGAGGCTGTATTTATGAACCGATCTTCACAAAACTTCTTCGGTAACTTTGTTATCACCTTGGGACGAGAATGAGTGTTTCTGGGTGCAGTCCAAAATTCAAGATGGCTGCCAGTGGCCATTTTGTACCGAAATTAGGTAAAATCAGTTTTTTGTCACAACTTCTATACAGCTCGTATTTATGAACTGATCTTCACGAAACTTCTTGGGTACCTTTGTTTTCACCTTAGGACAGGAACGAGTGTGTTTTGGGGTGCCTTTGTTATCACTGTGCTATGAGAACAAATATTTTGGGGTTCAGTCAGAGCCACTCGGGGACTCAAAGATTTTTTTCTAGTTTAGCATCTGACTGTCACCCACCTTTGCAATACTTTACCTATACATTTGTTACAGGCTACATTCAGTATTTATGTACAGACTGTTACAATACTTTTTATGTACCCTTGTTATCAGGTCATTACCTAGATGTTTGTCATTGCTGTGGTACATACTATACATTGTACATGTCTTGACAAGTTGAGCTACAGTGTCATTGACACTTTCATTTCTTTAGGTATCCAAAAATATTGAAACTTGAAATTAATTGCCCAATACCAAAAACAGGTTGGAAAATATTCAGTGTGCATAGCTTACCTCGAAAATGGGAAATTATGACTGTACAAAATGGCAAAAATTGCGGCAATGTCATTATGTGGGAGTATATTTCATTATCAAGAAAAAAAATTCACAGTATTCCAAATTAAACAATAAAAAATCCAATCGTACCAACTGTTTGTTGTTTTCATTCAATTCCTCCCAAAACCTCAAGTATTCAAATGAACACACATGATTCCTTTGGGCTGATACTTCCCAGGATTACTAGATAATTTGCCCCGTGCCAGTGGACGATTCGCCCCTAGTTTTTGTGCTCAATTCGCCAGTTAAGATCAAAATTACACTATGATTGGCAGGGGTACCCCCCATGCCCCACCCCCAACCTGGTTACGTTCTTGGATTTTACACAGTCCGAATCGTTCGTCAGTTGTCATTCACAAACTTTACAATAATGCGACCAGGCCTGTTCAGCTTTGTCATTTTTTGAGCAGGACGGTGGTGCCACTTGCGAATGCATGAACTGTTTCCATGCTGTAATTCCAATATTATCAACCCTGGGCGATTGTGTATGATCATTGATAATTTGTTTCAACATTTGTGTAACATCACATTCGGGCATATCAAGGGAGCTAAATATCACACTCGGATTACAGACCATCGACCGGAGCTGTCTGCCATTCCCAAAATTAAAATGAAAAAAGAGTCATCTCAAATGATTAATTGAATGGATTTTTTCGCATTTGACAGTATCATTCCCCATAGAAAGCCCTTTCAGGTGATGGGTCCGGACCATAAAGTTTTTGAAAGAAGTTTGTCAGGTGTTGGATCTCCGTTTCAAGTTGGTAATCTTCTGTTGGATCAAACTCATTAATGAGCCTTATGGGGCATTGGATAGATAAGAACTTCTCATGTCAACATTGTGTTCTGAACTCTTTCATCTTTTTAGGGGTTCCATACAGGAGATGCTACCTGTGCTAAAATTGAAAGCGTGGGATATACCCAAGGAAAATATTCTAGTTATTCTACGAGATAATGCTAGCAATGCGATATCAGGTTAGGCTCAATCACTTGGGGTGTTTTATACATACTGTTCAGTTGGTCGTAAAGGATGGAATTTCAACGCATCGTTCTGTGAACAACATGTTTGCTTTTGCTAGAAAAATTGCAGGACACTTCAGTCACTCACCACTCACTTATCATCTCCAGAAATTGCAAGAAAAGCATGACCTCAAGAAACACAAGATAATTCAAGAAGATGTTCAGACAAGATGGAATAGTTCTTATTATATACTCGAGTGGATAGTTGAGCAAAGAGTAACTTTGGCTGAGTAAGTGATTATGATATTCCAGTTTTAACTGCAAACCAGTGGCCACTGGCACAATCGCTCATCAAAACTTCACAGAGATTTGAAGAGCTCACCAGAGAGGCATCACAAGCCGATGTGTCAATATCGATGATAATTCCAGAGGTGTGCTTGCTTGATTGGGCTTTGGGCAAACATGATGACTACAAAGGCATACAAATCATGACCCAGACCGTGCAAGAATCTCTGTCACGTTGTTTCAAGGAGAACGAGAATAACCAGCTGTTGGTAGTTTCAACTCTTTTGTTCTAAGAGGGTGAGTCTGCAACAATGGAAAATCTGAACAAGTGGCTTGAGTTAGGTACCGGTAGTTCACAAGCTGAAGTATCTATGCCTGTTGAGTCGGATTCGGCCATTGCAGGACAGTCGCAAGCTGTTGACGATCATAGTCAGAGTAGGAAAGTGAGCATCTTTGATAGGACTTCCGACAACTGTTGGCCGAGAAAGGTGCACCCAAAAATCAAAGCGACCATCACTATACGATGAAATAAACATTTACTCACTTGATCCTGATGAGAATCCTGTGGCATGGTGGCAAGTTACAGACTCGGGTTTCCTTGTTTGTCAGATCTGGCAAGAAAATACCTTTGTGAACCCCAATCGAGTGTGGCTAGTGAGTGACTGTTCAGTGAAGCTGGCGACATATGATGAGAAAAGAAATCGGCCGTCATCAGATAAAGCAGAAATGTTTGTTGTTATTCAGCAAAATCTCCCCTCGCTATGATTCCAATACTAACTGACTTGAGGCAGTTTACAACATAACAGTTCATAATCTGAATCATAATTTGAGATTCGCTCATTTTGCTAATTTCAGGCAGGACCGGAATATATTTGATGTGTGTGTGCTTTGAGTTCCAGCTTCTCGCTTTTAAAAATGTCACACCGTATTGACAGTACACCATGATACTTGGTCCCCAAAACTTGGGGTTTTCGGCCCAAATACCACGATGTACCTCAGTGTTCTGTGGTACATTTTTATCAGAGTTGAACACTTACAGATCAATACACGCGGAGAAAACACTATACAAAGATCTAACATTCGTCTAATGTCTGTGTGTGGTTTTTGAATCATGATTTAGATTAATCTGAGTTTCGCTCGTTTTGCTAATTGTCAGACAGGGCCAGAAAATATTTGATGTGTGTGTGTTTTTAATTCCAGCTTCTCTTATAAAAATGTCCCATTGTACACTTGTAGTGACGGTACACCATGGTACGTGGGTCAAAAAAACTTGGGAGGTTTGTCCCAAATACCATCATTACCCTAGCATATCTGAGCTATCTCTGTGTATTGATGTACATTTTTAGGGTTGAACATAACAATCTGAAGATCCATACCCGCGGGGAAAACACTGTATACAAAGATTTAACATTTCTTCATTGGTTTTCGTTCTCCTTTTTCACATGGAAAAGGAATGTGACTCCTGGCAATAGACTGAATAATGGTGTTATTTTTAAAACTCAAACTACTCAAATACCCTTCATTTATGTTTTTTCCTCTTTTATACCCATGTACAGTGTAAGGTATTGGAATAGTGCTTTTTTGTGACTCAATTCTAGTTTGGTAACTTCAGTAGTTCCGACCACAGTACTTGCCATTTTCTTGAAATACGAGTTACAATTTGTTATCCCTTCTCGGGCTATACATATATGCATGTTTTTGTGCTTTTCTTTTTATATAAAGTTTGATTGAGCTTAGAGAACTCTAGTGTGGTCATTTGATTAATTTCTCTGTAGGATGAAAAGTCTTTGAGCTTACACCCTTTCCATAACCCTTTGCCCAATGCAGACGATATCAAAATTTATTTTAAATATCATTTTTTCAAATTTTTCAAAAAAATTTCAACAAAACCATATCATGTGACCCCTCGTTGGAACGAGCTCGACGAGCTCGTTCCAACGAGGGGTCACATAATATGGTTTTGTTGAAATTTTTTGAAAAATAATATTTTTTCAACTGCTGAATTTGCTTATTACGCGGGGTGGATGTGGGCGATTCGTTGGGTAAAGGGTTAAAAAGTGCTTGAACCCGTTTAGATAATTACGTCCTTGGAAAAGTACATGGTTTTCCAACGCCTTCCTTGAATTGAAAGTAATTGAATTCAGTTTATCTTTGAGACCATAAGACTCGAGCTAAGTTACCACAAGTCTGTTGGTCTCAAAGGTTGAAGGTAAACTGAATTCAGTTACTGATAACCCACCCCACTTACATGCAATGACATAAGTCACAAAACAATGATGGAGATGCAAATATGGAGCAGCGTCTCTTTGCTCTTTCATCTCTGCATACAGTTAATGAACTGGAATTTCCAGAACTTCATATACGTCATAATTTTGTCACAAGAACCTCTCTCCATCTGAAGGATTTTCCCAGAAAGTTGACCAATTGGAATCATCCTCATTGCAAATTGACATACATCACAGAAAGATGCTTTTTATGTCGGTTTTTACAGGACATTTTCTTTTGATTTCATTCCATAATGGTGTGTTTGAAGCTGACGATTTCAAGTGGTTTTTGCTTCTAAAAAAATCAAAACATTTGTTTTGGGAACTCGGGATAGTAATTGGAAGCAATCACATATAAAATAAACAGCTTTTTTTATATAAAAATAAGGGTGGTGTTTGATAACAAACTATAGATGATTAAATGTGTTGGAAGTGGGGTTTGGAAAAAAAACAAGGCCCCCTCAACTTGAGTCAAAAACGAGTTGAGTGTTTTTTTTTAATTTCGAGTATCATTGAAATATTATTTTAAGATGGATTACTGAGTTGTGCTAATACAAAAAATTGGATTTGCCATCGTATACGGTAAGTTGTGAAAAAAATGTTCAGGTTTGCATTTTGTGACAGGCCATCGACCAGCGTAACAGTATACACTGTAGCATGCAATCATAGTCCTTGAAAATCGTTAACACAGTCCTTGGAAAGTGTTCAAATAGTGCTTGAATTTGATTCTCAGACATCCGCACCATGTTTGAACTTCGAATCCTGTTAATATCGAATAATCGGAAACTGCAGGTTGCTATAGTCTGCCGATGCCCCATAATCGACCGGTTATGATTGCCGATTCCAATTATCGGGTCATCACCAATTTAGTGCAATATGAGGAAATTTCCTTCAAAATTTGCTTCAGATCGACTAATCAGAATCCTTTCATATTTGATATACAACATCTCTAGTTCACTACACAGAACTCGTTAAGTCTGGTTTTAACAAAATTTGATATGCAGCATATGTGGGAACAGATATTTGAATTATATGAAAAAAATTAACCTTAGCTATTGTGGGTCTCAATGTGTGCTAAAAATAGAAAGATAATTCCAAGTTAAATTTATAAGGAGCTTGTGTCTGAAGAATTAGAATTTTTTTATTAAATGTACCCTCTAGAGGTGATGTCACTTGATAAGGCCTAAAAAGTTAAAAATCTGATTCTCAGGCCCTCACACATGGTGTCCCCCCTTAAGTGTCAGAACAGCCTCCAGATGCCTGCGGAATGCTTGACAGGTCTTCTTTAAGTAGGATGCTGTCATCTTTTCCCAAGATCTAACAATGGACCTCTCCAAGGCTGCCACAGAAGGGTGCGGCTTCTTACAGGCACTGTCCTCCACAGTTGCCCATATGCTATAATCCAGGGGATTAAGATCTGGACTCTGGGGTGGCCACATATCCTTGGACCAAAATGCCTGCAAGTTGGCATCCAACCATTCCCGAGTCCTTTTGGAGGTGTGTGCTGGTGCACCGTCCTGCTGGAACACATAATTCCCATCCGGGTAGTGGGCAAGGTTCCATGGCTTGCCTTTATCATTCATAATATCCAGATATTTGTCCGTGTTGATGCGCACTCCTGAAGGAATGAACACTGGAGGCATCTTCTTTCCATCTGATGAGATGAGGCCAAAAACTATGACGGAAGCTTGGTGTTTTGTAGTGTTGGCATACTTTACATTATCAGGGACATCTGAAGGATCACCTCCAATCCATCGGTCATTTCTGCGGTTGAGGATTGCATCCACAGTAAAAATCTTTTCATCTGAGAATAAGATCGCACGACCTGCTGCAGCATGCTTGACATCTTTCAACAACACCTTGGACCGACTGGCCTGACTTTCTTGTTGAGCCTCAGTAAGCAGTGGAACCTTTACTCTGGCCCTGGACTTCATGTTCAGATCATTCTTGATGAGCTGTTGCATTGAGGAGTGGCTCACATCAAGCTCACGTGCCATCTGTCTCATGGATCTCACAGGATTTGTCTTGATGCGCCGGTTGACCTTGTCAATCAAGTTTTTGGTCCGCACAGATCGGGGACGACCAGACCCAGATTTTCGTGAAGCTGTTCCAGTATCTTTCAGCTTCTTTTTAATTTTGTAGACTGCACATCTGGATATTCCCAGCTTTGCTGCAATCTCAGTAGGTGTCAGACCGACACGCAGCAATTCAGGTACAGCTAAAGTTTTCTTCATTTTCAACAGAAGCACATGAATTGTAGAGAGAAGAGAGATTACCAGCTGCATTGAGAGACTTTAATGAATCATTGAAGCATGAAAACCTATTTAGATATGCTTCAGTGGCTTTTAAACAAGCAGTCAACTGAGTGTAAACTTTTATTTGGGTCACCCTGTATATCAAGGGGCTCCATAGTGTAGTTCCACTTTTTACATTATGATTAACTGAAGAAGATGATGCTTGGACTATTTTAATCTCGGCTGAGTGGCCCAAGGATTGACAATGAATCCTATGAAGATTGATTGCTTAATGCAGATTCATTCGTGGCCTCTGATTATATTAGGTTCTGTTCAAGGTGAGCGCTTCAGGTCCTGTGGGGCCTGTTGCTATTTATTTTGCTGTTTTGCCCATAAAGTACTAATTCAGTTGATTGGAATTAATTATACCCCTACAAAACGAAGTTTAGGGGTTATAGGAGTCAAACTGTCGGTCTGTCGTCGATCCGTTGCACATGTAAACTTATGGAGCGAACTACTTTCACAGTTTTAGCTACATTTTCATGAAACTTCACAAAAATGATCAACATGATGAGGGGAAGTGTGTGACAATTTTTTTTTTTTTCCCACTGTTTCAAAATGGTCGTCTGGCAGCCATATTGGATGTTGTTGCAAAATACTTGTGGAGCCAACGATACAAATGATTGACATGATGAGAAGCAGTGCATGCATGACAATTGTTTTTCCAATCGAATTCAAAATGGCCAAATGGTGGCCATATTGGAATTTTTTTTTACTTAGAAAAATTGAATACCCCTTTTCAGTCACCCACACTAGGTGGTATGCCATGGTGGGGGTATACCGGGCGACAGACCATCTCTAGTTCTTTTCAACTTTTGCCTTGAAAACATAGCTTATGACCCCTCATTGGAATGAGCTCATTCCAATGAGGGTCATAAGCCATGTTTCAGTGGCAAAAATTTGAAAAATTGAATACCCCTTTTCAGTCACTCACACTAGGTGGAATGCCAGGGTGGGGTATACCAGGCGACATACTATCTCTAGTTCAGAATAAACTTGGAAAAAACTCTTAAGGTTTTATAGGGTGGGTTATGACGCAGAATGTATTTTAATTGAAATAAATCATGAAAAGTTGTCAAATAAATTAAGTACATGAATGATTAATGTACTTGGATGGTTCAGCCGTAACAGTAACAACAACCCTAAGACATATCCTGTGATATAATTTTCATGTTTCATTGGAAAACGAGATAACCCCCATTCAAAATTCCATTCCTGGCTTTATCCATGACCAGTAGGGAGTGCGGTGGTACAGTGGTTTGGGATTTGGACTTCAAACCAAAAGGTCCACAGTTTGATCCCCAATGGGGCAACTGTGTTGTGTCATTGGGCAAGGCAAGGCTCTTCATCCCAACTGCCCACGTGGTGGCACGGTGGCATTGTGTACTAAGGTGTACTGCACGGCTATGGTGCAGTCTTCAGCTAATGCAAATCCTGCTCGTGTGGAGTTAGTAACTTGGGGAATCTGGCAGTTGCTTGCCATTGCTCAGTGGTTCTCTCCAGGTAATCCAGACACCCGTAAAACTGTCCGACACAATGTGACCCTGGCTGTCAAAAGTGTCATTAAATCCCAAATTTCAATACCGCACAGCTCTATCCTGGGAGCAAGCTCCTTTTTCCATTGAGGAAAAATACAATTTATGTCTGTACGAGTCTGTAACGCTGCTGATATTAATCCTATGTACATGAAATCTTACAGGGATGCATAACATGCACATTCAGGCACATGTCAGCCTATGCTGTCCATTCAACATGGGAGTTCGGCATCTTTTTCGATTGGGAAAAAGACAGTTTTTGTCCATACAAGTCTAACTCTGCTGATAGTGGTCAGATCTTAGTGAAATCTTACATGGATATCTAGCATGACATGTGCATTCAGATACATATATCATGTTATGTTGGTCGCATCTTCCACCTGAGACTTAAGTCCATTTTTCCGTTGCAAAAATTTGTTTTTGACCATATAATTCTGTAACTCGGCTCACAGTGGTCAGATACACATGAACTCCTTCATAGGTGTCCAGCATGACATGACCATTGAGACACATATCAGTTATACTGTCAATAACTTCCATGCAGGAGTTATGTTCCTTTCTCCAGTGAGAACAAGCCTGTAACTCCACTGATAATGTTAATGATGAATTGTAATGAAATCTCACACGCATATCCCGCATAACAAATGTGGTCCAGAGTCCACGTTAATTCACAAAAATTTCCCTTTGTTTCTTCAAAAAGACCAAGAAAAGAGTGAGAATTTTGTCACAAGCCAGGTGTTATTGCAAAACTTTACCAGGTCGCTTTTTCAAAAAGTCGCATCTCTGTTGCTCCTTGAAGAGGTCAAGATCGCAACTGATGTGTTTTTTTTTTTCTGAATGGGAAGTTGGGGAACGAATATTCCAATGTTTTCTCCCATGACCAGACATTCAAATATTTATTTATGCGCTTTAGTATGTTCAACTGTTTCAGTGCTAAAGGGGTCTGAGTTGTATGAATTCCACTGATCATAATTATTTGTGTGGTGAAATGCTAGTCTGTTACACCCATTTGGAAAGGACTCGGTAGCCTTTGCTCCTTGCATGCTGCTGGTGGATATTCCTGCCCAGGCAGGGCTTATATTTTGTCTAAATTTGTGAAAATCCATTTGGATTCTCATGAAAATGGTTGCGAGAATCCATACCTACAGTGAGTGTCCCAGGATCCCATGATGCCACCATTGTTGAACCACTGTTGTATACTAATAACACATGTTAACCTTTTACCCAACACACCTTTTGAATTTTTAAAACTAAATTTGATAATTTTTAAACAATAAATACATAAATGATAAAATAATTAAATGAACAATATTTACCAATAAAATCTTACAAATATGGCTGTCGTTGGAACTGGCTCAATGAGCCGGTTCCAATGACAGCCACAGGGTTCATACAGCTCTTGAAAAACCCTTGAAAATGAGTTTTTTCTTGAAAAACCCTGGAATTTGAAATTAGCCCTTGAGAAAACCCTTGAACTTTCAGAAATCTCTTGAAAAACCCTTGAATACCAAGCTATTTCCTCGGCATTGTAAATATATGTGTACTCGCCCTTTACTTGTTTGTTGCGCTCGTGTCGCTCAGTTAAAAAAAAACTTAAAAAAGTATGGAACGTTTTACCAAGATTATTGTAACACAGATCACATTTTGGGTACCAGTACTTCCTGACTTCCAAAGTCAGATCCGTGTCACATGAATCTTAGATTTTTAGAGCTCATACAACAAGCTGAATAGTATATGTAGCCTTAAAAAAAAAGAAGAAACCCTTGAACTTTGTGAGCAAATTTTTGTATGAACCCTGAGCCATATTTGTAAGATTTTATTGACGAAGTGTCAGGATATTTCAGGTCATGTTAGCCTCCTACTGGTTAATTTGTTGCCGTTGTGTTAGTTAAAGGGTTAAATTGACTCAATTGTTTTCATGCAAATCCTAGCAGAGGTGCAGCGAGAATCTACATGGATTCTCGTTGGTTTTATTGTGCGAATCGATTCTCGGATTCTCATCGAAACATGAGCCCTGCCAGGACACGATTTCTCTTCCCACTGAAATTAGTATAATTTGTGCACATCAAATTTTGCTCCTGTAAATTAACTGGAATTATTCGCTAATGATTTCTTGAGTAAAATTTATAAATGAATTTTTCATCAAATCCAAAGTTAATGAAAAATATCTTAAAAATACTTGGCAGGTTAGGAGTTAATAGTTTGAACAACCGTTAAAAAGGGTGACAGCAGTAATGCAAGGTTTTAATATTTGAGTTACTCTGGTATTCAAAACTGTAGAATGATGTCACTTGAGGCCTAAAAAGTTAAAAATCTGATTCTCAGGCCCTCACACATGGTCCTTTTGGTTGCTGCATACTCACTTTTTATAACCAATGCAAGCTTAAAAAATAAAAATTAAATGGTTTATGTCTGATAATTTACCCAAGTTAATAAAATTGATAAATTTGTCCCTTGAGTGCATCAAGGCTTTGTAATGCTTTAGCATTGCAAAGCCTTCTTGCACTCAAGGGATGAAATACACCACTACTATGCTATTCTGTATATTATGAGGCCTTAAAACATACCAAGAACATGAACTTTAGATGGCAAAGAAATAATTACAAAAATAACAAATAATAATAATAATTATTTGACTGAGAAATCTTACCTTGCATCCACATGACTAGAATGGCATGCCTTTTACATCTTGACAGAATTTTCACCCAAATAAATAGCAACTACTAATGCGTAATTTCGTTTTGATACGATTGTGCAGTTGTTGTTGATGTTTGTTTAGGCAGAAATTCTGTTTAGTATTTATAAGTAATGTTTATTGTATTATAAGTAATGGAAAGATGGCTAAAAAATAGGTGATAGGTGATAATGTCTACAACTTGAAAAGTCAAAGGGGTGTCTAGTGGAGACCTCTGTTCATCCGTCTGTACCAACATTTTTCCTTGTCTCCGCCACTGCTACTCCGATTTGAATGATATTTGGTGTTGTGATAGAGCCCCATGGGGAACGATACTAAAGTAGCATGAGTTTCTTCCAGACAATTTTTCCACAGTTATGTCCCTTTTTCACTTTTTTGACTTGGAAAATTTTTTGCAGGTTGGAGGCATTGGCCCACGTTTTGCGTTACCCTTCTCATCTAAGCAAAATAATAATTTGTCACTTTTTTTACTGCCATCTGTATTTATGCACAAAGCGTTGCAGTTTTGAACACCAAAAATTTAACTTATAACATTTTTAGTTGAGTTGTGACGAAGTCAAACTCGCCTTATAGTTTGATGAATGGCAGGCGGGCATAAACAATTGGTTTCCGGATGATAACTTGACTATGGTTCAACCCACATTCATGAAACTTCTTATGTAGGTTGGCCTTCATGAGAGGAAGAACCCAATTTATCTTGGACTCACTAGGTCAAGGTCACAGTGACCATGAACATAGTAAATCAAAACAGTTGGTTTTCGGATGATAACTTGATAATGGTTCAACCCACGTTCACGAAACTTCATAGGTAGGTTGGCATCAGTGAGAGGAAGAACCCTATTTATGTTGGACTCGCTAGGTGAAAGGTCAAGATCACAGTGACCTTCAAAATAGTAAATCGTAAACAATTGGCTTCCGGATGGTAACTTGATAATGGTTTGACCCACATTCATGAAATTTCACAGGTAGGTTGACCTAGGTGAGTGGAAGACCCCTATTTATTTTGGGTTCGCTAGATCAAAGGTCAAGGTCACAGTGACCTTGAACATAATAAATCGTAAACAATTTGTTTCCAGATGATAATTTGACAATGGTTCCACCGACATTCATGAAACTACATAGGTAGGTTGCCGTTGGTGCAAGAAAGTGCCCTATTTATTTTGGAATCACTAGGCCAGAGGTAAAGGTCACAGTGACTCTTCACATAGTAAATTGTAAACAATTGGTGTCCGGACGAATAGTTGATAATGATTAAACCCACTTTTGTGCTGTCACAACTTGACTTTGGATTGGCGTTCCTATCGGCATTTTTTAGATATATGACACATTTAAAATGTCAATTATTTTCAAACGAAATTTTCCATTACTTATATAGGACCTAAAGATGTAAACAGCTTAGCTGCAATAGTAAAACAGAAAAGGCTGAAAAAGTATCACATGCTTTACTTACAGGTTACTACCGTGTTAGATTGTGTAACCTGCTGACAGGTTATGATTACAATGTAAGCTCTTTATTTCCAGGCATGTATTTTGTTGGTTTTTGAAATATTCTATTTAAAACTAAGAATGTTTTTTCTATCTTTTTCAGTTAGCTGATGAGAAGAACAGAGCTTTTTGGACCTGAGATGGAAAAGTAAAGCATACCATCTTCCATTCCGATGTCTGCAGACTGTGTTGTGAATGTGCTTTTGAAAGAACATTGTTACCTCATGAACATTTTATTTTGAATATTTGTTACATGGATGTACACTATATTGTATAATAAGAAAATTTATGTGGTGGGTGGAAATGCCATGCGTTGTTGCAGGCAAGTGTTATATTGTATGAAATGCAAGCTTTTCACCCTTTCCCCAATACAGAAGATATAAAAATTTATTATACCCTGACTTGAAAAGTCGAAGGGGCATTTGGGGGAGACTCTGTCCATCCGTCCATCCTTCCATTCATCGGTCCATACCAACATTTTCCCTTATATCTCAGCCATTGTTATTTGAATGATATTAGGTGTTGTTATAGAGCATCATCGGGTAACGATACCTGTGTAGCGTAAGTCTCTTCCACACATTTTTAGCTTAACTTGACATAGTCAAGATAAGCTATTGCCATCACGCGTGCGGAAGTCTGTTAGTCTGTGACGTCTGTTCACATTTCCTTTAGCACGGGCTACACCCCGCAGTTCTTGTCTAATCGTCACGAAATTTCATATGCAGGTTTGGGGTCATGTCTAGAATGAGAACGTCCCCTTTTGGTCGCGATCGGGTAACCGGTATGGCTGCCCGAGCCCAAAACCCGAAAACCATTAGCACAGTCTACAGGTCGTATTTATGAAGGGATTTCATTGTAACTTGGTAGGATGCCTCTGTATAGTGCCTAGACGAGAACGTCCCCTTTTGGGCATGATCTATCAACCATGATGGCTGCCCAAGCCCGAAACCCAAAAACTTTTAGCACAGTCTGCAGGTCATGTTTAATGTGGAGGGATTTCATTGTAACTTGGTAGGATGACTCCTTATGATGTCTAGATGCGAATTTCCTCATTTGGGCATGATCTGCCAACCGTGACGACTGCCCGAGCCCAAAACCCGAAAACCTTTAGCACAGTCTACAGGTCATATTTATTGAGGAATTTCATTGTAACTTGGTGGGTTGACTTCATACAATGTCTAGATGAGAAAGTCCCCCTTTGGACGTGATTGGGCAACTGTGATGGCTACAGGAGCCCGAAGCCCGAAAACCTTTAGCACAGTCTAGAGGTCATATTTATAAAATGATTTCATTGTAACTTGGTAGGATGACTCCAAATAATGTCTAGATGAGAACGTCCCATTTTGATCGCGATCATGCAGCCTTGATGGGTGCCCGAGGCCAAAAACCTTTAGCATAGGCAAAAGGTCATATTTATGGAAGGATTTCATTGTAACCTGTTAGGTTGACTCTATATAATGCCTAGATGATGACATCCCCTTTCGGTCGTGATTGGTCAGTTGTGATGGCTACAAGTGCCCGAAGCCCGAAAACCTTGAGCACAGTCTACAGATCATATTTATGAAGGGATTTCATTGTAACTTCTTAGGATAACTCCAGATGATGCTCAGATGAGATTGTCCCCTATGGTTGCGATCATTCACCCATGATGGCTGCCCAAGCCCGAAGCCCGAAAACCTTTAGCACAGTCTACAGGTCATATTTATGAAGGGATTTCATTGTAACTTGGTAGATTAACTTCATATAATGTCTAGATGAGAACGCGCGATCATTCACCCATGATGGCTGCCCGAGCCCGAAGCCCGAAAACCTTTAGCACAGTCTACAGATCATATTTATGAGGGGATTTCATTGTAACTTGGTAGGTTGACTCCAAATAAGGTCAAGATGAGAACGTCCCATTTTGGCCGTGATCATTCAGCCTTCATGGGTGCCCAAGCCCAAAAACCTTTAGCATAGGCAAAAGTTTATATTTATAGAAGGATTTCATTGTAACATTGTTAGGTTGACTCCATATAATGCCTAGATGATGACATCCCCTTTTGGTCGTAATTGGTCAGCTGTGTTGGCTACAAGTGCCCGAAGCCCAAAAACCTTGAGCACAGTCTACAGGCCATATTTATGAAGGGATTTCATTGTAATTTCATAGGATCATTCCAGATGAGATTGTCCCCTTTGGTTGCGATTATTCAACCATGATGGCTGCCCGAACCCGAAGCCCGAAAACCTTAAGCACAGTCTACAAGTCATATTTGTGAAGGGATTTCATTGTAAATTGGTAGGTTGACTTCATATAATGTCTAGATGAGAACGTCCTCTTTGGACGCAATTGGGAAACTGACGGCTACAGGGGCCCGAAGCCCGAAAACCTTCAGCACAGTCTACAGGCCATATTTATGAAGGGATTTTAATGTAACTTGATAGGATGACTCATTTTGGAATAATTTCATTGTAATTTTGTTGATATATGTTAACTGTGAGGGCCACATATATTAACTGTGAGGTCCACATATAATGTTAACTGTGAGGGCCACATATATTAACTGTGAGGTCCACATATATTAACTGTGAGGTCATATTAACCCACCCCTCAGATCTTCAGTACAGTGTACACCTCATATTATTTTTATCATAAACATAGCATACAGGGAACAGAAATGAACATATTCCCGATTATCACAATTCTTGTCTTATTTCATAATCGTTTCATAAACATTGAACATTATCCTTTTCATCAAACACAACACACAAGTTAAGCTACAGTGTCATTGACACTTTCATTTCCAGAGTTATGGCCCTCTTTCACTCTTTTGACATGGGCAGTGCATGTGCTTATTCACCAAAAATGCACTAGTGGAAAAGACTTAACATTCTGATAACTGTAACTAGGAAACTCTCCCAGGCCTTTAAAATTTTTAGGAATTTAATTTGTGCATTGGTTAGGCCCCACAAAGTAGATCTGTTTCTCGGGCCATTTTTTGTAAAACTACATGTGGGTGGGCAGTTTTTATTAGCTCACCTTGACAAAGTCAAGCTGAGTTAATCTAATCGCTCTCTGTCCGTCATCCGTCCATCATCCGGCAACACCATGTTTTAGTCTTCTCCTCCAAAACCACTAGGCCAATTCAAGTGAAAAATTGTGTGAGTGATAGTCCTGAAGGGGCATTGCATTTTTGTTCAACTCCCACATGCCCAGCCCCATAGGGAGGGGGTGGTGGAAAATGATCCAAAATATATTTAAAATCTTCTTCTCATGAACCAGTGGGTACAATGACTTGATATTTAGTATGGAGCTTCCTTTTGATGTGTAGAATAAAGTTTGATCAAACGAAGTTGGTGAAGCAATATTTGGCTTTGTAATGGGAGGGGCAAGATTTTTGGCCCCACCCAAAATTTATATTTTCTGAACCGATGGTCCAATGTGAACGAAATTCAGTATGTAGTATTATTGGGTCATAAGTACTTGACTCTGCAAAAAAAAAAAAAAAAAAAAAAATTTCTCCATCCCCATGGGAACCCCGGGAGCTAAAAATAGAAATATTTTCAAAGTCCCATATTTTCCAAACCACACGGAACAGAGAACTGTTATTTGGTATGAAGCATGCTTAGGACCAGTAGAATTGAATGATAAAAAAAATTGCCATCGGTTATGTTGAGGTGTTCCTTAGAGGGCATTGGAAAAATGCGGAGTCAGCATATTTGCAAAAATTTTAAAAAATCTTTTCTCCAGAACCAATGGTCAGAATCTTTTAATATTTGGTGTACAACATCCATAGGGGGGTCAGATACAAGTGTGTTAAAATGAAACCCCCTGGTTTATATTTGGGCTCAATACAGGCGACCAAATTTTTAACTTATGGTAATATGGAGAATATTCTTTTCAAAAATCTTCTTCAGAACCAGCAGTCAGAATCTTTTTATGCTTGGTATACATCATTGTTGTGAGGGTCAGATTCAAGATTGTTCAAACCAAGTCCCTAGGTTAATATTTGGGCTTCCTATGGAAGCCCAAATATCAACTTAGTGCAATATGGGGGATAATTTTTTAAAATCTTCTTCAGATCCACCAGTCAGAATGCTTTCATATTTGGTATACAACATCTCTAGATGGGTCAAGTTTGTTCAAATTGGGCCCCTAGGTATATATGTTCGCCCAGTTTTATCTTGGCGCATTATGAGGAAATTTCTTTAAAAATCTTCAGATCCACCAGTTGGAATGCTTTCATATTGGGTATACATACATGGGTGGGTGGGGATGGAATCAGATTCAAGCTTGTGCAATTTGAGTGCCTGGGTTAATATTTGGGCTCCATATGGAAACCTGAAATTTAACTTTGTACAATATGAGGGAATTTCTTCAAAAATCTTTTTCTTCAGATTCACCTGTCAGAATCCTTTCATATTTGGTTTACAACATCTCTAGGAGAGTCAGATTTAAGTTTGTTCCCTTGCTTAATATTTGGGCTCCCAATGGTAGCCCGATTTTAACTTAGTGCAACATGAGGAAATTTCTTTAAAAATCTTCTCAGATCGACCGGTCAGAATGCTTTCAGATTTGTTTGTTCAAATCGAGTCCCTGGGTTTTATATTTGAGCTCACTATGGGAGCCTGAATTTTAACTTGTGCAATATGAGGAAATTTCTTTAAAAATCATCTTCTTCAGATCCACCAGTCAGAATGCTTTCATATTTGGTATACAACATCTCGAGGGAGGTCAGATTCAACTTTTGTTCAAATTGAGTGCCTGGGTTAATATTTGGGCTCCCTATGGGAGACAAAATTGGCCATGTAGCTAAAGAATTAGAATTTTGTATTTAGTACCCTCTGTAGGTGTGTAACTAATATTAATCCACATAGGTTGTATCAAGGTTCTTCAAAGGGGAGCTCCACATTTTACATTATGATCAACTGAAGAAAAGGCATGATGCCTGAACTATTTTTGTCGCTCCTGAGGGGCTCAAGGATTGACAATGTATCCTATGTAGATGGATTGGTTAATGTAGATTCATTCTTGGACTCTGTTTAGATCAAGTTCTGTTTGAGGTGAGCGCTTCAGGCCCCACGGGTCTCTTGTGTTTATAATCATTTCTTTGCCATCAAAACTTAATGTTCTTGGTTTGTTTTATGTTTTAGGCCTCATAAGTTATAGAATAGCATGGATGGTGGTGTATTTTGTCCTTCGAGTGCAAAAAGACTTTGCAATGCTAAAACATCGCAAAGTCCTGTTGCACTCAAGGGACAAGTTTTATCAATTTTATTAACTTTGGTAAAATATCAGACATAAACAAGAACTTGCTGCAGCCAAAAAGAACATGTGGGAAGGCCTGAGAAAAAGATTTTTATCTTTTTTAGGCCTTATGCAAACTCCTTAACACAACCTTTCTCTCGTTCTTCCAAAATTCCAACCGAAAATCAGTTGGAGACAGGAAACTGCATTTCTTAATTCAGATTCTTCAGTCAGAATTTTTTGATATTTGGTAAGGAGCATCCTTGTTGGGGCGAGATTAAAGTTTGTTCAAATCAAGTCCCTGGGCTCATATTTGGTCACCATATTTGAACACAAATTTCAACACTGTCCAATATAAGGAAAAGTTTTTCAGAATCTTCTTTAGCTCCACCAGTCAGAAACATTTGATGATTGGTATAGAGCATCCTTAGAGGGATGATATTGAATTTTTTTCAAATGAAGGTTCATTCATATTTTGGCTCCTTGTGGAAAGCAAAAGTTGAACCCTTTACCTAACACGAAAGTTTGACGATAAATGCAAATTAAATTCTTGAACTATTTTTTTTCCCTTTTTTGCGTCAAAAACATAGCTTATGCCCTCTCATTAGAATGATGTCATTGAGCTCATTCCAATGAGGAATATTCTAGGAAAAACTCCTCTTGTTTTGATCCATCAGTCTGAATCTTTGGATGTTTGCTAAAATCCTTAGTAGGGTCAGGTTTCAATTTGTTCAAATCAAGTCCTTGGGTTCATATTTATGCTCCCTAAAGAACCTAAATTTTAACTTTGGTACAATATTGGGAAATTTCTTTAAAATTCTTTTCTAATGCACAAGTAAGAATCTTTCGATATTCAATATGCTGCCACCTTAGGAGGTTGAGATTCCAGTTTGTTCAAATGAAGACCCTTGGATTATATCTGGGATCCCTGCGGCATCGTAAATTGTAACTAAATGCAATAGAATGACTATTTTTTTTTAAATCTTCAAATCTATGAGGCCAATTTTTAGCTCAACTTGACATGGTCAAGCTGAACTATTGCCTTCACTACTCATCCGTCGGCATACATACGTCCACAATTTCCTTTGGCACACTGCACAGTTCACATTTATGATCAGATTGCTTTGAAACTTGGTATGCTTGTTTGGGGTGACCTCTTGATGAGAGCAATCGGTTTTCTTCTATTTCCGTCTAAACCTACTTAGTTTAGTCAAACCTCAATATTTCCCTTTGGCACACACTACAGGGCACAATTATGATCGGATCGGTTTGAAACCTGGTATGCTTGTTTGGGGTGACCTCTAGATGGGAGCTATCAATTTTGTTCCATTTCCGTCAAATAATGTTGCTGTTGTACTTTGTTTAATCAGGCATCAGTATATTCCTTTGGCCCGCTCTACAGGGCACATTTATGATCAGATCAGTTTGAAACTTGTGCTTGTTTGGGGATACCTCCAGATGGGAGCTATCGATTTTCTTTGTTTTCTGTCCAAAAATGTTTACGCAGGCAACGACCTTCGATGAACTTAGTGCAGTTATGCATCAACATTTCCCTTTGGCACACCCTGCAGTGCACATTTTTGACCGGATCACTTTGAAATTTGGTGTGCTTGTTTGGTATGACCACTAGATGGGAGGTATCGATTTTTGTCCATTTCCGTCTAACGACCATTGTACTTTGTTTAACCCTTTACCCAACGAATCCGCCCGATTAATATGCAAATTCAGCAGCTGAAAAAATATTTTTCGAAAAATTTCAACAAAACCATATCATGTGACCCCTCTTTGGAACGAGCTCATTCCAAAGAGGGGTCATATGATATGGTTTTGTTGAAATTTTTTGAAAAAAATTTTAAAAATGATATTTAAAATAATAAATTTTGATTTCGCCTGCGTTGGGTAAACGGTTAATCAGGCATCAATATATTCCTTTCTCACACCCTTCACAGGGTTCTCGTGGGCCTTGAAAAGTCTTAAAAAGTATGGAATTTGAAAAAAAAAATTCAAGGCCTTGAAAAGTCTTGAATTTGGATGATGCCTGGGCCTTGAAAAGTCTTGAAAACGGGATGTTTCTAATAGTGCAAAGTATGTTACATACTTGTAGTGCGAATAGTCTTGAAAAGTCTTGAATTTTGTTTTTTTCCATCATTGAAAAGTCTTGAATTTGCATTGAAAAGGGTATGGAAAAGTCTTGAATTTGCCTCCCTGAAAAGTGCAGGAACCCTGCTTCAGGGCACTTTTATGATCGGATCACTTTGAAACTTGGTGTGCGTGTTCAGGGTGACCTCTAGATGCGAGCTATATATTGTCTTCAATTTCTGTGAAAAAATGTTGCTGCTGGCAATGACCTTTGAACTTAGTTTTGTCAGACCTCAATATTTGCCCTGAAGGGTGTGCTAAAGGGACTTTTATGATTGGATCATGTTGAAACTTGGTGTGTGTGTTCAGGCTGACCTCTAGATGTGAGCTATTAATAATTTTTTATGGAAATGAAAAAAAATCGTCGTTATCACCCGCCTTTGTTTTCAACTTCTCCCTTTTGCACCCTCTGCAATGTATAATTTTAAATTTCCATAAAAAGAAATAAAAAAAAAAACATTGCCTGTGGCATCAACATCTTCCTTTGGTATGCCTCAGAGGGCACATTCATTATCTGGTTGTTAGCTGAACTTGACCAAGTCAAGATAAGCTATTGCCATCGTGCATACGGAAGTCTGTTAGTCTGAGTCTGTTCACATTTTCCTTTAGCTCAGGCTACACCCCATAGTTCCTGTCTGATCGTCACAAAATTTCATATGCAGGTTTGGGGTCATGTCTAGATGAGAACGTCACCTTTTGGTCATGATCTGTCAAGTGTGAGGGCTGCCCAAGCCTGAAACCCAAAAATTTTTAGCACAGTCAGCAGATCATATTTAATATGGAGGGATTTCATTGTAACTTGGTAGGATGACACTGTATGATGTCTAAATGAGAACTTTCCCATTTGGTTGTGATCTGTCAAGCGTGACGACTGCCGGAGCCCAAAACCCCAAAACCTTTAGCACAGTCTACAGGTTGTATTTTTGGAGGGATTCCATTGTAATTTGGTAGGTTAACTTCATGTAATGTCTAGATGAGAAAGTCCTGCAATTGGTCAACTGTGACGGCTGCTGGGGCCTGAAGCCCGAAAACCGTTAACACAGTTTACACAATACTGTTATGTTGAAGTTTCACCAAATAACATTGGTACCAATGATCTTAGATTTTTCCATTTCACTGATAACTTAACAAGTTCAAGTTTGTCAAGTTGAGCTACAGTGTCATTGACACTTCCATTGCTACAAAGTGTTGACATCTCAAGTGTAGGGAGCCTGAAGTTTGTTCCAATTCAGTCCCTGGTCTGAGATTTTGGCTCCCTGTATTTGAACCCTCATTTTAACTTTGAAGAATATTCCTCATTGTTCTCTAAGGTTTTCCTGTCGAGACCCACGATGCAAAATTATTTGATATTTAGCTCATCTGACTGAAAGTGTGGATGAGCTTTAGTGATCACTCTCCGTCTGTCGTCAGTGAACATGGTGTTTGCATCTCCTCTTACAAAACTACTGAACCGATTTCGGATAAATTTGCGAGTTTTTTAGCTCAACGTCAATGGGTCGTGATTTGTCATCCGTCTGTTTGTCGACAATTCCTTTAGCACACCCTACAGGGTGCAGCTCTCACTCAATCAGTTGGAAATATCATATTTACTTTTGTGGCAATATCTGGATGAGAACTATCAAACTTTTCCAAATTTTGTTAAAAAAAATGGCCGCCAGCAGCCATCTTAGATTTGGTATATAAATTGTCAACAATTCCATTATCACACCCTAGAGGCCACATCTCTCACCCAATCATTTTCAAATTTCATATGCAAGTTTGTCGTGATGTCCAGATGGGAGGTAATGAATTTTTCTGAATTTTGTTAAAAAACAGCCATCTTTGAATTGGATATAAATTGTCCAACAATTCCTTTAGGACACCATACAAGCCGCAGCTCTCGCCCTATCAGTCCCAAATTTCATATGTAGCTTTGAAAAAATTTGACAGCTTCTATCTACACATTGCCACAAATTTTGTTGTAAAACATGGTCGCTAGAGGCCATCTTTGATTTTGCGTATTAATTGTCAACATTTTGGTTGCCAGGGGATTATTATGACCCTCGAGCATGCAACCGTTTTAACACTGAACACTCAGGTTGCCAGGGAGTTATGACCCTCGCGCACGTAACCTGCTTATTATAATACCAAACAATCAAGAGGCTTATGAACTTGGGATGGGTATCGTCCAAAATTCTGCGATAATGCCAAAGAAGCTGTATCTGTGTTTACTTTAAAATTCTCGCCTTCATCATGGGTAATATCTGTTGCCTATATATTATGAAACTTCATTGAAGTCAGGCAGAATAACTCCATCTGAATCATTTGTGCTGTCATGAAGAAAATCAGCACTTCTTATTTGATCAATGTGCCGTTTCCACACAATCCCTGGTGAAATTTCGATTTCATAATGCTGTTGGCTGCATCGGGTAAGAATTTTGCCACATTGCCATTTAACGTTGTCACAATAATCTCTGACAGCCACTTTATCTCCAACTTTGAATTCACAAGTGGCATGTTTCTGCAACTTCAGTGTTTGTTTGATTTGTTTGTTGTCCACTTGATACTATGTCGGGTTTCTGGTGATGAAAAGTTTATCAGGTGTTTCATTGGTGACACCAAGCCAGAAAATAAGCAGACTGTCATCTGCAAAATGAGGTCCCCAGCGGGTAAGTTTAGTGATGCTACCCTGCATAGCAGGGTAGCATCACTAAATTTACCCTAAATGAACCTCAATCTGAATCAGGGTCTCAAAACTAAACAGAAATAGGTACCCAGAGGATAGATTGGCCCACTGTATGAGATAACATCATCAAATTCACCCTCTGGGGACCTCATTTTGCAAATGTCCGACTGCTTATTTTCAGGCCTGGGTGACACTATGTGGTGTGTTGTGATAAGCAAGAAGGAAATTTGCAAGTTTCGAGTTCAAGTCCAGAGTTTCATTTCTCATTGCACATAAACTTTGTTTGAATGTTTGCACAAACCGTTCTGCAAGTCCATTGGTCTTTAGATGATAAGGAGCAGTTTTTATGTGTGTTATTCCATTGCTTTTGACAAATGTTGTGAATTCATCCAAAACAAATTGTGGACCATTGTCACTCACTATTTTGTCTGGAATTCCAGTTGTAGCAAATAATGTTCTCAAGACTTTGATTGTACTTGATGCTTTAGTTTGTTTCATAGCAAACGTTTCTGGCCACTTTGAATGAGCATCAACAGCTATGAGAAACATTGTATTCAGAAAGTGTCCAGCAAAATGTACATGAATACGTGTCCATGGTGTCGTAGGCCACTCCCATGGGTGTAATGGTGCCTTTGTTGGCATGTGTTTTTGTTTTTGACAACCGTCACAATGTTTAGCTAGTTGCTGAATGTTATTGTCAATTTTTGGCCACCACGCATAACTTCTTGCTAGTCATTTCATTCTCACAAAACCTAAATATCCTGAATGAAGTAGGTCTAGTATGTGTTTTGGGGGAATACTCACACGTGTATCTCAAAATTAAAGTAAGCCTAGGATGTTTACTATGTTTCATTTGTTACAAAATTTTGACAATTTCTTTAAATCACCATCTGGTCATAACTCTGTCGTGGACCTTTTTCGGAATGTCATCTTTTACCGTTGACTTCCCAATGATTTCATTGCAACAGCTAGAGAACATATGTCTCACCAATGTGTAGAGATCAGCTTAATGTACATTTTCTTTGTCAGCCTTATTAGTAGTGTGTGGACATCTAGATAATCCATCTGCATTCGTATGTTTACTTGTGCCTTTATATTCAATATTGTACTGGTAACCAGACAGAAATAAAGCAAATCTCTGTAGTCATGCAGCTGAAGTTGCAGAAATTCCCTTCTGTGGATCGAATATTGCAACAATTGGTTTATGATCAGTTATCAACATGAAGTTTTGACCATAAAGATATATGTGGAATTTTGTTACTACAAAAACTCTCCCTACTGCTTCCTTGTCGATTTGACTGTAGTTTCTCTCTGATTTCGTCATTGATCTCGATGCGAACGTGATTGACAGATCCGAACGCCCAGTCATTATGTGTGACAAAACTGCACCTAATCCACGAGGTGAGTCATCACATGCCAGACGTATATCTAAATTTGGATGACAATGACAGAGAATTTGATCTGACGTAACTAAGCTTTTCGCTGTTTGAAATGCCTGATGGCAGTGTGCTGACCATATCCATTTTAACCCTTTACCCAATGTAACGGACAAAACCAGCCAGCGCTATTCTCAAAAATTGCCAATTAATTTTAATTATTTTTTTCATTTTTTGTGTAAAAAACAGGTTATGACCCTTCATTGGAACGAGCTCAACGAGCTCGTTCCAATGAGGGGGCATAACCTATGTTTTTGAAAAAAAAATGCAAACAAAATTCTTGAATGACTAATTTTTTTCCAGTGTCGTCTGCTTTTCAGGTTATGTAAAGGGTTAATCCTTTTTCAAGTAGTTTATGTAAGGGTTTGACTTCTGTTGCGAGGTTTGGTAAGAATCTGTGATAGTAATTCACCAAACCCAGAAATGCCCGAGTCTGTGTGACATTCTTTGGTCTTTCTGTGTTCATTACAGCCTTGATTTTACTTTATGTAATCTGTGTTTATCAGTTACATGACCAAGGTGTTCAATACTGTCGGTGAAGAACGTACATTTGGATTTGTTCAGATGTAATCCAAATTTTGAAAGTCTCTAACACTATCATAAATTGATTCATTCATCTGAAACACAGGCACTTCCTGGTGTAATTTGTAAGATTTGTTCAGTGGTTCTCTGCCATATCACAGGTGCTGATGCCATGCCAAACAAAAGATGATTATTATAATGGAATAGGCTCTTGTGAGTGTTTGTCAGATATTGCTTAGAATCTTGATCGACACTTAGCTGCAAGTAGTCTTGCTTCAGATCAATTTGTGTGAAATTTCCATCTCCAGTAAGTGAAGCAGATATATCTTCAATTGTTGGCAAAGGATATTCATCTACCAATAGCTTTGAGTTAATTGTCACTTTGAAAGCATCACAGATTCTAACTTCCCAATTGTTGCAGTTCCCTTTCTGTTTAATAGAGTGGAGTTGATCGATTGGTTGCGAAACATAAGGATTGATTTCTGTCCGTTGTACTCCATGTTCACTATAGCAGTACCTGGTTGTTTGATTAAAACAAAAACTTATTCGGGTGAGATAATGTTACTTGATTGAATGTTGTGCTGTGCAGGAACAGATGGGAAATCTGTAACGGATACTGCTGTGTCCGTATGTAATTCTATTTTCGCTGTTGTTCCATGCAAGGAAAAATTTCATAATAATTGTTGCGAAATCTTGGATGAAACAGTGTTAATACTGAGAGTTGCAATCTCGTCTGAATTGTCACTGTTCTCGAATAAAACGTTTACTTTTTTCTCTGAAAATCAGTTTTCAAAATGCTTGATACGTCCCTTCTTTGTGCAGTTATGAGAAGTTTTGTTTCTGAACCTGGAATTATGTGGGCCGTGTCCCGATTTCGCACAGCGGAAACAGGTATTTAACGTAACCTGTCTTGCATCACTGTTCTTTATTTTACTTATGAACATTTGCTATTGTGAATTTCTGTGCTATTTTGTAGTTCAGTTGCTTCTCTTGTTGCTGTTTCCATGGCAACAGGAATCTGAATTTGCTTTTCAAGTGTGAAATCCGACAGAGATAACAATTTTTTTAAATTTGTTCTGGGTGTAAACCACAAACAAGCCTGTCTCTTAAAGTGTCATTTAGTTGTTTTCCGAACTTACAATGTTCGGTGAGCTTGTGAAGCTCTGCCACATACTCGTCGTTGATACTTTCACTCTCTCGTTGAGATCTTTTGTGAAAACAAAAGCGTTCAGTGGTAACAAGAGGAACTGGTGATAAATGATCCTTAAGGATTTTCACTATTTCATCGTATCTTTTATTCGTTGGCTGGAGCAATCAAGTTCTGGATTAGTGTGCAAGTCTTCCCTCCAATCAAACTCAACGAAGCTTGAACGTGTTAGGCTGCAGTGACTTCATTGACTGTAAAGTACTGTTCGACACGTTCCGTATAGGCTGACCAACTGTCAATAGACTCATCAAAATTATCAATGTATCCTATGTATCCTGGCATTGTCTCTGGTGTTCCTCTGACTGTGGTGGAATAGTAACGAAATTGTCGCCAACTGTTATGTGTGTTGTTTAGACCAAAAGAAAAGAAAAATCTATTTCACAGGCCCTCCCGCATGGTCCTTTTGGCTGCCGCATGCTCTCATTTTATGACCAATCCAAACTTAAACCATTTGATTTTAATTTTTTTTATGTCTGATATTTTACTCAAGTTAATAAAATTGTACCTTGAGTGCAAGAAGTCTTTGCAATGCTTTAGCAAAAGAAAAGAATGATTTTAAACACAGTCAATTCTAAACTACTGGTTTCCCGACGACAACTTGATTATGTGAAGGATCACTGTGAGCTCTTGTGACGTAGTGATTCAAAAATAAATATTGCTGTTTCTTTCATCAATGCCAACCTACTTATGAAGTTTTATTTGACAATGGTTCCACCCATGTTCATAATCATATGGAAACCAATTGTTTACGACCTAGGGAGTCCAAAATAAATATTGGTTTTCCACTGACCTAGGGCAATCTTTCTATGAAATTTCATGAATGTGGATCAAACCATTATGAAATTATCATCTGGAAATGAATTGTTTACAATTTACTATGTTGAAGGTAACCGTGACCTTTCATGCAGTGTGTACAAAAGAAATGGTGTTCGTCCTCTCACTGATTCCAACCTACCTATGAAGTTTCATGAATGTGGGTCGTACTGTTATGAAGTTAGTGTCTGGAAACCAATTGTTTACGCCCACCTGCCATTCCCCAAAGTATAAAAATATATTTCATACACAAGAGTGTAATTGTTCCTGGAACACCACCTGGCCCTATGATTAATGTCTATTGGCCTGAGAAGTATGTTACCGTGTTATTCACTGATATGTGATATTGAAGTAAAGTAGAGAAGAAAGAAAGTGTCAAGTTAAGCTAAAAATGAAGCATTTTCAACAAAGTGAAGATAATGTATTCCCATCACGCGTGCGGAAATCTGTGAGTCTGTTCACATTTTCTTTTAGCTCAGGCTACACCCTGTAGTTCTTTCTTGTCTGATCGTCATGAAATTTCATATGCAGGTTTGGTGTCTTGTGTAGATGAGAACGCCCCCCTTTTGGTCGTGATTGGTCAACCTTTATGGCTGCCCGTGCCCGAAAACCATTAGCACAGTGTGCAGGCCATATTTATGAATGGATTTCATTGTAACTTCGTAGTATCACTCCAGATGACAACGTCCCCTTTCGGTCGCGATCATTGAACCATGATGACTTCCTGAGCCCAATACCCGAAAAACTTTAGTACAGACTACATGTCTTATTTGTGAATGGATTTTATTGTAACTTTGGATGACTCCGTATAATGTGGAGATGAGGAAGTTCCCTTTTAGTTGCAATCGGTCAACCGTCGTGGCTTCATAGGCCTGAAGCCCAAAAACCTTTAGCACAGTCTTCAGGCCATATTTATGAAGGGGTTTCAATGTAACCTGATACGATGACTCCTTTTTGAATAATTTCCCTGTATCTTGGTTACTTTTGTTGACATATCTTAACCGTGAGGGCCACATACACCCACCCCTTAGCTCTTTAGTACCGTGTACACCTCATATTATTTTTATTGAAAACATAGTATACAGGAAACAGAAATGAACATATTGTCAATTATTTCATAATCCTTTCATAAACATTGAACAAGAATTGTGATAAGACATTATCCTTTTCATCAAACACAACACAGAGAAGTTAAGCTACAGTGTCATTGACACTTTCATTTGTGAAATAGAAATGTGCCGACACTATGGGAAATTAACATCCTCCATAGCTGTGTACAATAGTGCTCATATATGGCAGTAAGGTCTTGAGAAAAGGCCTTGAAAAGGCTTAAATTTGATAAACATTTTATAGCATTTCTTCTCAACAATTTTCAATTTCTTGCCTGCAGTAACCCTGGAAAAACATGTCTGCCATCCGACATCTTTTTAGCTCACCTGACTGAAATTCAGGGTGAGCTTTTCTTATCACTCTTCGTCCGTCGTCCTGGGTGAAGGTGGTGTTTGAGCCTCTTTCTGCTAAACCACTGGCCACATTTTAATTAAAATGCCCCTATATAAACACTACTTACATGAAATTTGATTTTTATGCAAATTAGGTTTCGGCTCATATTGAGCAGAGGTGTGTAGAAAAAATGGCCAAATTGTTTGAAAATCTTCTAATGAACCACCAGTAGCCGAGAGTTGATATGTGGTATACAGAGTCCTTTTGAGGTTCAGAATCAAGTTTGTTCAAAAGAAGTTTGTCGGGCATTATTTGCCTTCGTTACGGGAGGGGCAAAAACTTTGGCCACGCCTAAAATTTTTATTTTCTGAACCGTGAGGTAGATTTGAACCAAATTTGATATGAGATGATAATGGGTCATAACTTAGTTCAATATGAGGAATATTCGTTAAAAATCTTTTTTAGATCCACTTGTCAGAATATTTGGTATAAGCTTTTCTTAGGAGGAGCAGATGCAACTTGTTGAAATCAGTTCTCTGGGTGGATATTTAGGCTACCATGTCAGGTGAGCGCCTCAGGGCCCTAGTGGGACTCTTGTATTTGGATATTGTGAATTCCATTAGCACATCCTACAGGCCGCTTCTGTCCCCTGATAATTTTTATACGCTCTGTTTGAAAAACGGATGTATTATGTTAAGGTGCTGTCCATCCGGGGACAGTTGTATTCCATGCTCTACAGAGCGTGATGTCAGTTGGATTTAAGAAATCTTTGATATATTGCACGACATCTTATTCTGGTTGTGCAAGTTCAAATTTGGGTCATGTTCGACAGTTTTCGTAGTAGTTATTCCCCCTTTAATACTTGGGTTGAAGAGCACGGAAAGCATAATTTGCTCAATTTCTAAATTTGAAAAGAATTTATTAATACGCAGCTTCATGCGCATAATATCTCAAATGTAATATGATCCGGAGATATTAACCCTTACTGCATCAAATTATACACCCCTCCAATCCATTTCTATATGTACCTATACCTTGTATGGTGTACATAATGTCAGCATCCAGGGTGGCCCTCCGTCATACAGCTTTCTACTAGTTGCGTGTCTGGGTACACATCTGACGATTTAATCAGCCTATTTTTTTTTTATTTTGTGAAGATCTCATATCGCTTAATATGAAGAGCAGGGGATTGGGCAATGATTGGATGGGGGGGGGGGTGGACCGACACAGTGGAAAAAAAAAGTTCAAACTTTGCCGAAAAGAAACTTGTGCATGGTCCAATTTTGACAGGCGTATGCTGGCCTGCTACGCGGGGCTCTTGTTGAATTTCATATGTACCCCATTTGGCATTTGTAGCTGCATTTTATTCCTAAGATGCTTACAGAAGTTGTGTGGGCAATTGTACCTGCATTGTTATCCCAACGTGCCCAGCTCCTTGAAGTTGTTTTCCCATGAGGATTGTTCTTTGTCCAATGTTCATGGAAGTTCAGGGAGAAGAAATGTTATGGCATGACAACTGTTATCCTCAACCGGAGTCGTCGATATGCAAACTTACGTAAAGAAGTGCAGGTGTTTTGTTTTGCCCACTTCTCCCCAACACCATGATGGAAATGTCCCTGTCCTATCCAACCTGAAACCACCTTCCCTCATTTGAGATGCAGAATGTTTTGAACATGGTTTGAAAAACGTGTGGTTGTGCTCAGTCAAGTACTGCTTGCCGCCCCCCCCACGGCACACAACGTCCGCAGTCCTATCCATGCCCCCCTAACCCACCCACTGAGATGCAGAAGTTTTGTCAATCTGGTATTGTATCCATTGTTTGAACAACATGATTGTAAAGAAATTGGATGGCACAGGTAAAAAAAAACAATTTCACCTGCATGTTAAGCAGATATAGAAGTTGTGTGACCATTTTGCATTTGTTGCCACAGTTTTTTCCAAAGTAATTGGCTACTGTGTAGCAGTGCCCAGCGAAGCCACATGCCCCTTCCCCAGATGGGCAGGGCACAGGCACACAATGTCCCCAATGCCATCGAACTGGACACTATATGTACATGGCAATTGAGACTATGCCCTGCCCCCTGATGTTTTTTATGCAATCGAACAGGTTTCACAGCAATTGCCGTAGAAGCACCAATTTTCCACAGCAGTTTTTTTGCCGAGCAAACAAAGATGAATTATCAGGACTGCAAGTGTTTTTTTGTCCACCTCCTTCCCCCCCCCCCCCCCCCCCCCCCACCTGCAAATCCCCCCAAAAATTGTCTACTTTAACTACTTTGTTGCCACTGTTTTCCCCAAATGCTTGGATATTGTGTACCTGTGCCCAGCCAAACCACACACCCCCTCTCCCCAGATGGGCACGCAAGTTGGGGACTTGGGGCTGGGGACAGGCACATAACTGGCCCAGTCCTATTCCTATTCAACCTCAACGCTTTGTCCCACCAGAGATGCAGAACTTGTGTGACCCTTTTGCATTTGTAGCCACTGTTTTCCCAACATGCTTGGAAAGATATCCTTGTGTCCCTGTGCCCAGCCAAGCCCTCACTACCCCATCCCCTCCCCCAGGCATGCGAAGTTGTGGGAGTGGGGTCTTGGCACAGGCTCACAATGTCCCCATCCTATCCAACCTCGCCCCAGCCCACCAAGATTCAAAACCTGTGTGACCATCTGGCATTTGTAGCCATTGTTTTCTCCACATGCCTGGAAATATATTATGTGCCTGTGTCCCCCCTCATCCCCCACCCTGTGACATTTATGTCAGTATATCAGTTGGAAACACAATAGAGCAAAGATGTGCCCAGTCACTTCAAAAACCCTCTTCCCTCCCATTCTCAGTAAAATTACACCAATTCCCCATCTCAGGGCTGAAACATGTGTTAACCACCAGCAGGTCTGTGAACTCCAATGTAAGAAGTCTTTTAAAGTGACAAAAAATATTATCATTATTATTGTAAAAGTGAAGTTTATGTATACTTTTTGTAGAACTGTCAATGAACTGGAAGTATCTTGAATAAAATGTCTGTGCTCACAAAACCTTGAGTATGTTGTTTCTCATTCCCATGGGGAGATTTTTAAGTGAAATAGATACATGCATATGGAAACGAAATGAAGAACTATTGAAGATATTTCAAGTATTTATTAAGAATATTATATGTACAAGTGTGTATATATATAAGTACACATACATTTAAGTATGTACATATATAAGTGTATAAAGATATATATAAGTATGTATTTATAAGTGTATTAAGATATATATAAGTATATCAATGAATAGTATTTTATAACAAGAACATATTAAATGTATATAAGAACATCCTATTATAAAGATATTACACAGAGAAACAAAAGAGAATATTATTATTATTTTTTTTTTTTTCTTTTTTCGTTTTTTTTCGTCGCCCCACCCAATAAAAAAAAAAATCCGGGTGGGGCTTCGGAAAGAAAAGAAGCTGACTTACTCTGTCCCACCCAAGTGAGAAAACCTGGTGGCAACTGACTAAGACACAGTCCACACAAGATGACTCGACATGCCTGAAGACAATTTACTCCAACAGCTATGGCACTGCTGCTACACACGAGGAAATAATGTTTGAGGAGGTTTTCTAATCGCACTCTGGAAATGCATCTTTAATGACAGATTTTCCTGTTAGTGCAGACATCTATTTAAAAAAAACATGAAATAGATGTCTGCACTAACAGGAAAATCCTCTGTCATTAAAGATGCATTTCCAGAGTGCAGGGGAAACCATCAATAAAACATGACCTTTTAAGAAAACCCACCTCAAACATCATGAACTCTTTAACAGTGCCACAGCTCTTGGGGGTAAAGCATTCTGACATGCTGGGTCATCTCAAATTTCCTGTGCCTCAGTCAGCTGTCACCAGGTCCTCAGTCGGGTGAGACAGAATCAGTAAGTCAGAAAGTTAATAAGTTAGTGGGCCAGTTAGTGGGATTTACACAACCTCAGTCATGTTGGGCTCTGTGTAGCAATCCATTTTTGTTCTTGTGATCAATAAAGTGACATGGTACACAACCACCCAAATGGTGGACATCAACCTATACACTTATTTGGAGGACAAGTGGAAATTTTAGGATCAAACAAGGAAATGTACAGACCATGGACAAAGAGCTCAACAACACTACACAGTTATCTCTGAACTACACATTTACTTGTTCAATCCTAAAATTTCTACTTATCTAGCAAGCGTCTATGTAGATGTCCACCATTTGGGTGGCCGAATACCACATCACCTTTCTTCTGACCCTAGACTGCAACAAACAACAATATTGACAATGCACAATCTGCAATGCAAAAGCATTGCAGATGGTGCCTTCTTGCATCAGAAATACCAAAAAAATGTACAAAAACTCTGAATGCACCCAATATACAAATCGGCACCCAATATACAAATCTTATCATTAATTACTCCATTCTAAGACCAACTGTCCACAAGGTTATGTCATATTTATGGAATCATCCACCGTGGAATCAATATTCTCGATACACCACTCATGCACTCTTGAAACTGGAAAAAAAAGAAGACATGAAATGCAAATTGAAAAATATTTCTGTCTTTCGAATTAATAAAATATCTGTAAAACTAACAAAACACAAAAGGCAGATACTTGCAAACAAAATTCCTGAATGACTTATTTTCTTTTATTGTTTGCGTCAAAACAATGCTTAAGAACCATCATCGGAACTAGCTCAAGCAAGCTTGTTCCAATGAGGGGTCATAAGCTGTTTTTTTGAGACCAAAACAAGAGATTCACTCAGAAGTGAGTATGCCCTCCTATGTGGCAATGACGATCTGTGACATTTACAAATTTTTGTTTGATGGAGGTCAAAAGTTTAATATTTGTACTTTGGTTCGTTTCTGAGACACGAATATTGATGCTTTTCAGTGTGTCCTTGAAATGTAACCTTCACCTTACGGACCTGACTGTGGTGTGTGACATATCTAAATTCGTTCAATTATAAAGGGCAATGGGTGGATGACTGTAGCCCTAATAGTTTTGGAGTTAAGAATGCTTGAGACACAATTTGTGACCCTGAACATATGAAGGTCAATTGTGACCTTCAACTTACAGATGCAACGGAAACTATTATATGCGACACACCTTCTGACTGTCCTTAACATTGGTAAAAAGTTTAACAATTGTACTATGATTCGTTTCTGAGTTATGGCCGAGACACGAATATTGACCTATTTTTAGTGTGACCTTGACCTTGAAGGTATGAACCCGGCTATGGTGTGTGACATCCTCCCACGGTCCTTTATAATTGTGTGAAGTTTGATGACTGTGGCCCTAACAGTTTTCGAGTTATTGGCTCAGACACATACACACACGGATGGACGGATGGACACACACACTTCAATCACTATATGCCACCCAACTTAAATCGGGAGAGGGGCATAAAAAATGAAAATAAGGAAGGGTTAATAACAGGATTAAGGACAAAGTTAACAACTAATCCAGGATGGAAAACAAGACCATCATCTGGCATTTGCTCTGTCACCTTGATATTGGAATTATGGACTAATATGAATAATAATGAATATTCTACACATGGTCAAGTAACAACTCAATTACAGCTACGACAAACAAAAAAGCAACCCATGACCTTCACAGTACAAGCTGGTTTGGGGGAATACTAATGAAAGTGTCAATGACACTGTAGCTTAACTTGTGTGTTGTGTTTGAAAAAAAGGATAACATTCTCATCTGGGCATCATCTGGAGTGATCCTATGAAGTTACAATGAAATCCATTCATAAATATGGGGGCGCGGTGGCTCAGTTGGCAGAGGTGCAGGCTGCAAGCCGAGAGGTCCTCGGTTCGAATCCCACCTGCGGCAACCGCATTGTGTCCTTGGGCAAGACACTTCACCTCGAATGCCTACATGGGGGCACGATGACGCTGTGTACTGAGGCGTACTGCACGTCGATGGTGTGCATGTCTTCAACCAATCTAACCCTGCCTGTGCAGAGTTCAGAGTTACGATGTTGGAGAGCTGACAGCTGCTCGTCGTTGCTCGGTGGTTCTCTCCGGGTACTCCGGCTTCCTCCACCCGTAAAACTGTCACGGTCACGATTAGCCATTGTGCATAAGTATGTGACCTTAAACACCAATAAATAAATAAATATTCATAAATATGACCTGTACCCTGGGCTCAAGGTTTTCAGGCCCCTGAAGCCGTCACAGTTGATCAATCACGACCAAAAGGGGATGTCATCATCTAGGCATTATATGGAGTCAAACTAACAGGTTACAATGAAATCCTTCCATAAATATGACTTATAGACTTTGCTTAATGGTTTTGGGCTCGGGCAGCCATCAAGGCTGAATGATCCCGATCAAAATGGGACGTTCTCATCTGGACATTATTTGGAGTCATCCTATGAAGTTACAATGAAATCCCTTCATAAATATCACCTGTAGACTGTGCTAAAAAGGTTTTTGGGCTTCGGGCCCCTGTAGCCGTCCCAGTTGCCCAATCAAGTCAAAAGGGGACTTTCTCATCTAGACATCATATGAAGTCAACCCACCAAGTTACAATGAAATTCATCAATAAATATGACCTGTAGATTGTGCTAAAGATTTTCGGGTTTTGGACTCGGGCAGTCATCACGGATGGCAGATCACGCCCAAATGGGGAAATTCTCATCTAGACACCATAAGGTGTCATCCTACCAAGTGATAATGAAATCCCTCCATATTAAACATGACCTGCAGACTGTTCTAAAAGTTTTTGGGTTTCGGGCTTGGGCAGCCATCACGGTTGACAGATCAGGCCCAAAAGGGGACATTCTCATCTAGGCATTATACAGAGGCATCCTACCAAGTTTGTTTGTTGGTGGTTAACGTCACATATTTATGCACCATGGCTAATCGTGACACAACATGGAGATGAAGTCAAGTGTAGTCAATCGTTGATCAACATGTTGCCCATTTTAGAGGACTTTCACCCCAAGCATTGGTGACTGGGTCCTATTTTACTAGTAAATCGGAACTGGTTTACCACAGTAAATCCTACCAAGTTACAATGAAATCCATTCATAAATACGACCTGTGGACTGTGCTAATGGTTTTGGGCTTGGGCAGCCATACCAGTTGACCGATCGCGACCAAAAGGGGACGTTCTCATCTAGACATGACCCCAAACCTGCATATGAAATTTTGTGACGATCAGACAAGAACTGCGGGGTGTAGCCCGTGCTAAAGGAAAATGTGAACAGACTAACAGACTTTCGCACACGTGATGGCAAAAGCTTATCTTGACTTCAAGTTGAGCTAAAAATTCTGCTTGGTATATCTCAAAAATATTTTTAAAGAATATCCCGCAAACTGCACTAAGTTGAAATTCGAGCTCCCTCAATGAGCCTAAATGACTCCAGGGACTTGATTCGAACAAACTTCAATCTTCCTCCCAAATCCCCACCCCCCAACAGTGCACTATACCAATCTGATTATCACCTAAAGATTTTGACTGGAAAATCTGAAGAAGATTTTTAAACAACATTACCCATATTGCACTAAGTTAAAGCTTGAGTTCACACAAGGAGTCCAAAAATAACTTGAATCTGAACCTCTTAAGAATACAGCACAATACCAAAAGATTCTGACAGGTAGATCTGAAGAGGATTTCTAGACAAAGAATGTTTACTACACAATGCCACTGAGCCACAAGGATTGGTCTGGAGATGATCCCAGAGGCAAATAGTCTGAAACATTGCATGGTGGTGATGACCCTGTCAGGAATCCGCCACGATGTTTCAACAACCTGGACTGTTGATTAGAGACATGTCCTGGTTTATGATACATGTGAAGGTGTGGGGGTGGTTCCAGTCATAAGGAAGGGCTTTGAACTGACAGACTTTACCATTGAAAGAGAACCTGGGGTTATTTCAGAGATGTGGGTTGTATCAGCTCATGGAAATACTCCTCTTGCAGGTCTCTAATGGCAACAAAGTCCCCAATTTGTATGGAATACAGGACAGACCCGAATGTTTCCATGCTGATGCTGATACAGTGACATCTGGAAAGAAATGCAGGTGTATGAAAAAATTGCACTAGCATTTTCTATTTCATGAGTGCAAAATATTTGCCTATGTGATTTTTTCTAAACGTCAGATACACATGCACACATTACTTTATTTCCACAATGCTAATCTTAATAGAAAGAAATAAACTGTCATTTGATAATTTCTGTGCTTCATATCAAATTTGAATTGCTCATTTGACAGTCAATCTACTAATCTACTTCACAGTGTCATTAAATGACATTTAAAAGCAAATATTTTATATTTTTTCTGCTGTCTCCCTCATAACTTCTCCCTCCTGCCCTGTGACTTCTCCCTAAAATCAGCTGCCAGGCTGACCCCTAATTCCCAACAATTTAAATTGTGGTTGGTTATTTATTTTTGGGGTAAATAAGGTCATGACCACAACCTAGGTATCAAATCCAGTTTAGCAATCGTTGATACCTTTGCAGCTGACTTTCAAGGACTTTGATCCCAGGCATTGGTTCTGTGTCCTATTGTAACAGTAAAGCTGGCCACTCCTCTGGCTGCCTATGAGGACACCGTATTTACTTTCACCAGTATCATGATAGAAATGATGAACTGGAGTTGTCAAATTCAAGTTTGCACATATCAACGATTCAGTTGTGTTGACACCCAAAAAATGGTAAACTAGAACTATCACTGAAGGTGCTTAATAGTTATGTTGCAGACTGAAATTTTTTTCCTATGCACATGTTCACTCATTAATGGTTATGCTTCTGAAATTTAATCGAATTCGCTTACAAAATATAGAAGTAGTTGTATACACAAGAACCATACACTGAATTCTATGTTATAAAGTGAAGGGGAGATAACCTTGATAATATTGTTGAGGCCTGAACACACAAAATATATTCTTCAGGCCATTAAAAATTACATAAACACCCACACTATTTGTTGGAGCCACATTTGAGCAAAATTACAGAGACTTAACAGATTTTCCCATTCATGACAAACTTTATGCGTGCAGTGTATTTTTTCTGTTTCAATTTGCTAACCAATAACTTAGAAAAGCGAATCAATTCCCAAAAATTGAATTACAAAGTATAACTCGTCGTCACGCTCTTCAGACATCTGTTATAATAAACAAGAGTACACATGGTGCCTGAGGCGCTCAACTGACCAAAGTTGTTTAACCCCTGCACACTGATGTCAAAAAATCTAAATTTCAGGCAAAAAAAAATTCCCATAATGCAACTAGAAATTTAACCAATTCAATCTCGTTTGACAGAGCTCAATGAGCTCTGTATTGAGCTCATTGAAACGAGATTGAATTGGTTAAATTTCTAGTTGCATTATGGGAAAAAACAGCTTCCTGAAATTTTTATATTTTGACATCAGAGTGAAGGGGGTTAAAGAAGGATTTAATTACCATCTATGGCAAGTTAACACAACAGAAGAATGACGTTATTTAATTATTAAAAACTTTGCTGTCCATGCCAGATGATTTTTTTCTACTGGGATAAATATCAACCTAGGGATTTGACTTGAACAAACTTGCGGGATGTTCTGTACCAAATATCAAAAGATTCTGACCAGTGTTTCTGGAGAAAATTATTTGGCGAATATTACCAATTTTGCACTATGTTAAAATTCCTTCAAATTGAATCTGCTGAATCCTAAAAGGTTCTGTATACCAAATGCTGAAAGATTCTATCTCAAGAAGCAGATTGTTAAAGACTATTCCTCATATCGGACTAAGTTAAAATTCAGGCTCCAATAGAGAGCCCAAATATTACCAGGGACTTAATTTGAACAAATTTAGATCTGACCTCTCTAAGGATGCTGTATACCAAATATCAAAAGATCCTGACTGGTGGATCTGAAGAAAAATTTTCAAGATTACTCCTCATATTGCACTACGTTAAAATTTGGGCTCCCTCTGCAAGCCCAAATATTGACTTGGGCACTCGATTTGAACAAACATGAATCTGAGCACCCCCCCCCCCCCCCCTTCCCCAGGAGATGTTGTATACCAGATACGAAAGCTTTTTTGCCTGGTGGATCTGAAGATGATTTTTAAAGAAATTTGACATTTGGGCTACCATAGGCAGCCCAAATATTGACCAGGGACCAGATTTGAACACACTTGAATCCGACCCCCTCCCTCAAGAGATGTTGTATACCAAATATTAAAAGATTCTAATACATGGTTCTGGAGAAGTTTAAGAAATTCACTCATACTGCACTAAGTTAAAATTCAAGCTCCCATTGGGAACGTAAATATTGACCACGTGACTCGATTTAAATAAACTTGAATCTCACCCCCTAGAGATGTTGTATACCAAATGTGAAACATTTCTGACTGGTGGATCTAAAGAAGATTTTTAAAGATTATCCCCCAAAATTGCACTAAGTTAAAATTTGGGTTTCCATAGGATATTTACCAAGGAACTTGATTTGAACAATCTTGAATCTGATCCTCATAACAATGATGAAAACCAAACATTAAAAGATTCTGACTGGTGGTTCTGAAGAAGATTTTTAAAGATTATTCCCCAGATTGCCCTAAGTTGACAATTCAGGCTCCTGTATTGAGCCCAAACACAAACCAAGGGGGCTTCATTTTAACACTCTTGTATCTGAACCCTCCCCCATGGATGCTGTATACCAAATATCAAAAGATTCTGATCAGTTCTTCAGGAGAAATTAAATTAAAATAATTTGTAAATAAGCCGACTCCGCATTTTTTCAACGCCTCCATCCACACCCACCCCCAAAACACCCAGACATAACTGATGGCAATTTCTTTTACCATTCAATTCCACTAGTTCTAAGGATGCTCCATATCAAAAACTAGAGGATGGCCACTAAAGGGTGGCTGATTCCCCCGAAAAAAGCCTTGATAGCCATTCCAACCTTATTCGCGACACACCCTCCTCTGGTTGTGGGCAATAATAATACCAAGTATCATTAATATCCTTGAAGGCTGTAAGAAGTTATGGAGCGGACACGAATTCCGTCTACGCCCGGACGGACAGACGGACGGACGATGTCACGGCTAGATTCCCCCGAATTTTTTTCGGGGGAATCAAGTGAGCAGGGCTCACGAGAAACACCCCCCCCCCCCCCACCACTTTGCCATTCAGCCATCCGCAGGTGATATATTTCCTCCCCAGTAAGATGTACATCAAATTGTGTTTGTGTGAATTGATTGCAACCAAAGTTAAAATACGGACAATACAAAAAACATGTTTCTTAAGGCGAAACTCTGGTGGAAATGAACAGACCATGTTCATTTTCAAACTTAACCTCCATTACCTCCCAAGTAAGCTGTATACCAAATTTGGTTACAATCAATTCACCCAAACTCAAGTTAAGATTTGGATGCCAAAGTGTTTTGGACAGACGTACGTACGGATGGATGTCTCAGCACACAGATGGGACCTCTTGGATGGTTGGATGGATGAACATCACTCATTACTATAATCTCCCAAAATGTTTTTTCAGGAGACAAAGTTATAGCTTCCTACACAAAAGAAAACTAAAGTTACTGCATGGAAACCAAAACAAAAATTTATGGAAACAGTGACCTTGACCTACTGACCCCAAATGCAATCCCAATGATCGACATCTCAAATGCAACCAAAGTTAAAGCTTCGTACACAAAACTGAAGTTATTGCACGGAAACCAAAAATCTATTTATAGTAAGTGACCTTGACCTTTGACCTCAAACATAATCCCAACGATCAACATCTCAAATGCAACCACAATATGAATTTATAGCTTCTTAAACAAAAGAAAATGAAAGTTACTGCATGGAAACCAAAAAATCTATTTATAATAACAGTGACCTTTTGACCCCAAATGCAATCCCAATGATCAACATCTCAAATGCAACTGCAGTATTAAGTTTCGTATTCAAAAGAAAACTAAAGTTATTTACCAGAAACCAACAAGTGCAACGCCAGGTGGCGGATCAATATACGGCCACCTATGAAGAAATTGCGCTTGTGAAGAAATTTTTGGTTGAACAAAAGGTCAATAATTCCTTCAAAAATAATTGTACATTTCTGGCTTACGACCCATTAAAGTTGGATATATTGTTTTCAAATTATTGTGTGGAGAATCAAAAGTCACCAAAACTCCCAGATGGTTGCCATGGCAGCCATATTGGACATGCCAGAATGCTGATTATCGAAAGGAACCATCCTCTAGTCATGATTAATCAATCATTAAAAAGCTGTATCTGTTGGATCTCAAGTTTTTAAGTTATCGAGCGAACAATCAAAAATTAATGGACAGACAGATGGCAGGGTTCCTGACGGCAAGTAATGATAAAATTCAAGGCTATTCAAGGCCATTTCTTGATATATTTCAGCATTTTTCAAGTCCTACAAAAGCCAAATTCAAGGATTTTCAAGGCCCTGTCTTCACTAGTCCTAACAAGGACCTCTGGTCACTCCCAGTTCCATATAAGGGAACTGAGGGGGGGGGGGGGGGGGAGGTAATGACTGGAGGGTCCTACAGGATCTGGCACATAAAATTATATAGTTGTGATAATGTGCTTCAACAGCATTTCTATTTCATGAATATTCAAGGCTTTTCAAGGCCTCCTAAAACATTTTCCAGGATTACAAGCCCTTGAATGATCCTTAGTCAAATTCAAGGCTGTTCAATAATCCAAGGCCATACAGGAACCCTGGATAGAAGGAAGGACGGACACTGATGCTGGTTATCAAAAGGAACCATCCTCCAGTCAACACTAATCAACCATAAACTAGAGGGGGTATCAGTACCCCGTGGCTCACCAACAGGTGGCCAATGTAAAGGGGTGGCTGGAGTAAAAGAAAAAGTTCAAAACCTGCACAAAAAAGTCCAAAATTAAAGAAAATAAGCAGCTAAAGGGTTAAATAATATAATAATAACCCCTAAGAAGCATGGAGATATGCTGCAAGGTAAATCTCCACTTGGAAGAAAGGAAAAAAAAAACATCAAAACCTGCACGCAAACATCAAAATAAGTCTAAAATTTGATTCAAAGGGTTAAAATTAAGACAAAATACCCTGGAAAAGAGTTAAATGTTATAGTGAACCACCATAGCAATATGCAGAAACTCTACACTTGGAAGAAAGGAAAAAAAAAAAAAAAAACCATGAAAACCTGCACGCAAACGTCAAAATAAGTCTAAAAATCTATTGAAGGGGTTAAAAAATTTTTAAAAATGCACTGGAAAGGTATCAATGTTGTAATAACCACCACTGCAATATGCAGTGAGGTCAACCTCACTTGAAATTGGTTTTTTTTTATCACAACCTGTACATAAAAGTAAGAAGCTGTAAGCCTAAGTCCAAAAGCTGTACATAAAAGTCCAAAATTGAAGTAATTCAGCAGGAAAAGGGTTAAATAATACAAACATAGCCCTAAGATGCATGTTTACATACAATAGAAAGCATGGACATATGCTGCAAGGTATATCTCCACTTGAAAGAAAGGAAGAAAAAACATCAAAACCTGCACGCAAACATCAAAATAAGTCTAAAATTTGATTCAAAGGGTTAAAATTACGACAAAATACCCTGGAAAAGAGTCAAATGTTATAGTGAACCACTATAGCAATATGCTGAAACTAAAAAAAAATTTGAAAAGCCAAAAAATCAAAACCTGTACACAAAAGTTCAAAATATTTGAGAGCGGACGCCGACGCTGACGCCGACGCCGACATGAGGGCTATGCCATAGGCTCACACAACTAACGTTGGTGAGCCAAAAACAGTATCTGTTGGATTATTTATTATTTATCTACTGGTGTTCAAGGTGACATACTTATGCACAATGGCAAATCATGACCGTGACAGTTTTATGGGTGAGGGAAGCCAGAGTACCTGGAGAGAACCACCGAGCAACAACAAGCAGCTGTCAGCTCCCCAACATCGTAACTCCGCACTGCAACACAGGCAGGGTTAGATTGGTTGAAGACATGGGCACCATTGACGTGCAGTACGCCTTAGTACATGGCGTCATCTTGCCCCCATGTGGACAATTGAAGTTAAGTGCCTTGCCTGAGGACACAAAATGGGAGTCCAAATCGATCGCTCAGGCGGTCACCCATCCGAAGATTAACAGGGCTCGACACTGCTTAACTTCGGTGATCTGGCGAGAACCATCTGTTGGATTATCACATGGACAATCAAAAGTCCCTGAAAATGCAAGATGGCTGCCAAGGTGGCCATATTGGACATGCAAAAATATTGATTATCGAAAGGAATCATCATCTAGTCATGTTTAATCAACCACAAAAAAAACAGTATCTGTTGGATCTATAGTTTTCAAGTTACCACATGGACAATCAAAAGTTGATGGACAGATGGATGGACAGATGGATGGGACAGACAGACATTGCCATACCATAATACAGCCCACTCATAAGAACTGCCATATAAATCGCATGGATAAACAAAAGTTAATGGACGGACAGATAGATAGACATTGATGCTGGTTATCGAAAGGAACCATCCTCTAGTCATGACTAAATTAACCATAAAAGAACAGTATATGTTGGATTATCACATGGACAATCAAAAATCCCTGAAAATCCAAGATGACTGCCATGGCAGCCATATTGGCTATGCCAGAATGCTGATTATCGAAAGGAATCAGCATCTAGTTATGCTTAATCAACCATAAATGAAAATGTCAATGACACTGTAGCTCAACTTGTGTAAGACATGTACATGTATAGTATGTGACACAGCAATGACACACATATAGGTAATGACCTGATAACAAAGGTACATATAAAGTATTGTAACGGTCTGTACATAAATACTGACCGTAGCCTGTAACAAATGTACAGGTAAAGTATTGTAAAGGTGGGCGACAGTTAGATGCCTCTAGCTAGAGCCGTATTGAAATGTGCACTTTCTGTGTGTCAGTAGCACTGAATAAATCAAAGTTTGTCTAACTGGCTGCCAGTGGCCATCTTGAAATTTCGGACCGCTCCCAAAAACACTTGTTCTCGTCCCAATGTGATAACAAAGGCACCCATGAAGTTTCATAAATACAGCCTCTAGTCCGAATCGTATTGACATGTGTACTAACTGTGTGTAAGTAGCACTGAAGTTAATCTAATTTGCATAATTTATTCACAACAAAAAAACCTGTATTACATGTAATGTATTCCATGTTGTTAAACATTCATACAGAAATTTATTCAAATCAGAACCTTCATATAGAAGTCCTGTACAAAAAACTGACTGCACCTAATTTTGGTATAAAATGGCTACCGGCAGCCATCTTGAATTTTGGACCGCACCCCAAAACACTCATTCTCGTCCCTAGGTGATAACAAAGGTACCCAAAAAGTTTTGGGAAGATCAGTTCATAAATACAGCCCCTAGCCCGAGTCGCATTGACATGTGTACTTGCTGTGCGTAAGTAGCACTGAATAAATCAAAGTTTATCTAAGACCAAAAAAAAAAAGTTTTGTTCTCAGGCAATTGGTTTTCCAAATTCAGTGAGGAAGGGTGGTTTTTATTTTTATATTTTTTTTACCACACCAAGTATATCCTAACTATTCATTGTTTTTTCAAGGATTTCACTACAGATCAACACAGCAGTTCATAGCAGGCCTGAAGAAATGTACCAAACCAGTTAGAGATGTCATCACTCATTCTGAGGTTGTCACTACAGATCAACACAGCAGTTCATAGCAGGCCTGAAGAAATGAACCAAACCAGTTAGTGATGTCATCTCTCATTCTGAGGTTGTCACTACAGATCAACACAGCAGTTCATAGCAGGCCAGAAGAAATGCACCAAACCAGTTAGTGATGTCATCTCTCATTCTGAGGTTGTCACTACAGATCAACACAGCAGTTCATAGCAGGCCTGAAGAAATGTACCAAACCAGTTAGAGATGTCATCACTCATTCTGAGGTTGTCACTACAGATCAACACAGCAGTTCATAGCAGGCCTGAAGAAATGAACCAAACCAGTTAGTGATGTCATCTCTCATTCTGAGGTTGTCACTACAGATCAACACAGCAGTTCATAGCAGGCCAGAAGAAATGCACCAAACCAGTTAGTGATGTCATCTCTCATTCTGAGGTTGTCACTACAGATCAACACAGCAGTTCATAGCAAGAAATGCACCAAACCAGTTAGTGATGTCATCTCTCATTCTGAGGTTGTCACTACAGATCAACACAGCAGTTCATAGCAGGCCAGAAGAAATGCACCAAACCAGTTAGAGATGTCATCACTCATTCTGAGGTTGTCACTACAGATCAACACAGCAGTTCATAGCAGGTCAGAAGAAATGCACCAAACCAGTTAGAGATGTCATCTCTCATTCTGAGGTTGTCACTACAGATCAACACAGCAGTTCATAGCAGGCCAGAAGAAATGCACCAAACCAGTTAGAGATGTCATCACTCATTCTGAGGTTGTCACTACAGATCAACACAGCAGTTCATAGCAGGCCTGAAGAAATGCACCAAACCAGTTAGAGATGTCATCACTCATTCTGAGGTTGTCACTACAGAACAACACAGCAGTTCATAGCAGGCCAGAAGAAATGTACCAAACCAGTTAGAGATGTCATCTCTCATTCTGAGGTTGTCACTACAGATCAACACAGCAGTTCATAGCAGGCCAGAAGAAATGTACCAAACCAGTTAGAGATGTCATCACTCATTCTGAGGTTGTCACTACAGATCAACACAGCAGTTCACAGCAGGCCAGAAGAAATGTACCAAACCAGTTAGAGATGTCATCTCTCATTCTGAGATTGAAATAGTACCCCACAATGATACTATACTCATTCACAACCATCGGAATTCATACAAAAAGTTTCAAGAGTTTGTAGTACTACTGTATATCAGCTGAAGTATGAAATACTGAAATATATATATTCTTTATACAGCTATTGTTATGCCCCCAAAAAAATTTTTCGAGGTGTATATAGTGGAGGCATCCATCCGTCTATCCATACAAACATTTTGTATTATAACTCGAACATCAGTTGTCGGATTTTAATGTTCTTTGGTATGGTGATAGGGCAGCTTGGGGGAACAGATGCCCTTGTACCTAGGGTTTCGTCAGACAAATCTTACCGGAGTTATGTCCCTTATTTACTTTGAAAATTGATGATTTTTTGGTTTCCTACCAATTAAAATTGTTTGGGTCAACCGATGAGTTTCAAATTTTATATGCTGATTACTCATGTCAAAGTACAGGTTGGTTTCAATTTGAGGTTTGACTCGGCAATTTTTGATGCAGTTATGCCCCCTTTTTCACTTGGAAAAGATGCAAGACCAGTTCTACTTTTTCACTGGTTTGAGAATTTTTAACAAAGGTATGTACTATTCCTATTTTTGCCTCTTTCAGTTATTATTCAATATGGCACCATTCAAGTCATCTGCAATTATTTTTATAACTTTTTCTCTATTACCGAGTCCTTAGTGCTGTTCTGCAATGTAGCAGCAGTGAAGGTGTTGTCTGTTGTTACAAAACATATTAACAAAATATAAGTAATAATAATTTTATTGGCACTTTGCCATTCCTTACTGTTGTTCTGCAATGTAGTGTTGTTCTGCAATGTAGCAGCAGTGAGGCTGTTGTCTGTTGTTACAAAACATATGAACAAAATAATTATAACTAATAATAATATTATTGGCACTTCGCCAACATACTTTTTGCAGATGGCTTGAATCCACCTTCGGGGGTATAAGTACACGCGTTTGCGTTGCTCTTGTTTTTTATTTGTTGGTTTTTTTTGTGGTTAAATTTCTAACAAAAAAAAAAAAATTTTTTTAACATATATTTATCTTGTTGTGTGTTTGCCCCTCCTCCCTGAATTGAAAAAGAAAATGGTCGTAATTTTAAAACCTTCGACCCCTGAGCATGGATTCAAGAGATTGGGAATTCGGTATTGTTCACAGATATAGCAAATAAATAGTTTTCACCTTAATTTCTGTGGTAGCTTATTAGAAATCTCCCCTGTTCACCCTTTTCCCAACAAAACTGCCATAAAACACCTGGAAAGATTATCTTAAAAAAAGTCTCCCTCAGACTTCAATTTCTAACAGAGGTTTCTCAATAAAACCATACAAATATGGATATTATTGAAACCCCCTGATTACGCCAGCCTCACAATACCCATTGGAATTTTATTTTAACTGGTAGAGTGCTGGAAGCCCATATTTGGGCTTTATTCTGAAGTGCAGGTGCCTCAATTTCAAGGCTTCGTATTCTGTGGATGTGCTTCGTTTCATCTTTGAAGTAAAATTATTTTGTCTGTGGGGAGTTGCCTTGTAACAATTTATGGGAGAGTGCCTCTAGGCACTCTCCCATAAATTGTAACAAGGCAAAGACATGTGAACAAATTTTCACTATCAAAAATAATTCAGCACTCTACCAGTTAAGACAGACAAGATACATTTCTGTTTGAAAAAGGATAAACTAAGTCACAGTTACTGTGCGGGGATGTTTTAAGACTGGAACCCCAAACCAGCAATCCACCAGAGAGACTGCAATACTGGCGTCTTAAACTTAGCTTGAGGTGAAAAGGTTTGTTCTGTTGTGACTTGTCAGCTTAACGACAATGCAATGGTGGCCATCGTGATCTTTATAAAGACTTTAAAAAATGTTCACGATATCAAAGTCTGAGATCACAAAAAAATATATAAAATCAGCCATGGAACTAAGCAAATTAAATTTGGTGAGACATATTGGGGTGGGTTGGGGGGGGAGGGGGTAGATAACATTAGGCATAAGCACTATCAGCAATTTCCACTGCATAAAAAAAAAGAGTTCTTCGATAGGTAATTTGATTACCTCCCTTATATTAGTTACCTTTCAACAGAACAGAAATACACTTTTTAATATGCTTCTGGTGAGCTGTTTATACATCCGAACAGTGTTGATTCTGTGGTGGATGAAGGACTTTACTAAAAATGCTGGGGGGAGGGGGGAGGGAGTGCCACATCTAGGCCCAAGTTGGCCGGAGTGTAGTGTCAACCAAATTTTGAAATTTAATCCCAAAAGATGTGATTACCTCGCACCCGAAGCAGATATCCACAATGCACAACCCACCTCTGGGAGACAATAGGGGTGGGGGAGGGGGAAGGCACATACCAAGTGTGCCGATGACTGGATTCGCCCTTGTGGTAAAATAATGTGATTGTAACGTTATTGATAGACCATTTAATAGATGTTTCAATGCATAAGGCAACTATTTAATGCATGTCAATTACAGTGGCGGCTCACCCTGTTAGGAGTACAATTGACAAGGCCAGGGGACCCCATCCAGGTGGGGGGGAGGGGGGGGGTGGGGCAAATGTAGGAAGCTGCATGAAGCCAACCGGGGCCCCCTTTCGTGTGGATGTGAATGAATCGCCATTTCCGTTTCCAGATGCAAGGAAATGACTTCTTTTAAACATAAAATTCAAAGTTTTCTTCCTCACCACTGCTCGGCAGCACTGATCAATTGCGTTGTTTGTTTATGCCAAGTCCGAGTTGTATGAACCTTTATATAAATACCGGTACAGATCAAGTTCAGTTAAGCGTACCTGGCATGTTATAGCAAGTCAGGAGGGTTTTTACTCTTCTTTTTACCTATTTTTATTATACTGCAATGAACGTCTGAGATCGGCGGTGCATTGTTTACATTTGGGAAAATCTCGAACCTCCATAAAAAAATTCAATGAAGGGGGTATTTTTCCAACGCAGTGGAGCCTAATTTGCATAATTTCTGCAAGAGAAAAAAACCTATATTATATGTGATGTATTCCATGATACTAAACATTCAAACAAAAATTTATTCAAATCAGAACTTTCATGTGGAAGTTCTGCGCAAAAAACTGATTGCACTAATTTCTGTACAAAATGGCTGCCGGTGACCATCTTGAGTTCACACCGCACCCCCAAAACACTCGTTCTTGTCCCAAGGAGATAACAAAGGTACCAAAGAAGTTTTGTAAAGAACGGTTCATAAATACGGCTTCTAGCCCGAGCCGTATTAAATTGTTGACAGACGGACAGATGGACGACGGGCCATAACAAAACCTCAAATTGGAAATGCCAGAATGCTGGTTATCGAAAGGAACCATCCTCTAGTCTTGACTAATCAAACATAAAGAAACAGTATCTGTTAGATTTTTTGTTTTCAAGTTTTCGCGTGGACAAACAAAAGTTAACAGATGGATGGACAGATGGATGGATGGATGGATGTATGTACAGACATACGGATGGATGGACAGACTGACAGACGGACATTGCCATACCATAATACGGCCTGCTCATATGAGCAGCCGTATAAAAAAAGCCTTAAGCTCTTCTAAAACACAACCAAAAACAAAATATTTTGTGAAAAAAAAAGTATATGATCCTGTCAAGTTTGGGTGACCTGATTATTAGTATTATTACTTATGGACCACAGTCCACGGTCAAGAAATACGCCCAAAAAATGTACTAATTACGCAGTACACAATTTTTAGTTTTTTGTGTGTGGAATATACCCTTCTCCCATAAAATGAAATGTTTCACTGAAAAAAGTTGCACATTTGGTAGATTTTGGGGAAGAAATAAGGGTTTTTAACAAAAAAATGAGAGAAAATTGGAATTTCACTGTATGTTTTTGTTACGGTCATTTTGTGGTACTTTTTCAGTTTTTATTGCTCATTTTGTGTATTAATAATGGAGGTAAGAAATTAGGTGATTATTACAAATTTGCTAGGAATTTCAAGAAATTTATCTTTGACCACTAGTTTGGTTGAAAACTTGAAATAGGTAAAAATTGGAATTTTGTCAAAGAAATCCACAGTTTCTAATTTTTACTGTACTTATTCAGTTTGTTAAGAGGTTAATATATGACTTAAGCAAACTCAGTTATATCACGTATACCATCATTTTGTAAGCAAGTTGTCTTAAAATTCGATTTTTGATGATACATTAGAAACACAAAACTCTCTAGAATGTCAATTTTTATTGCCATATCCCAGGAGGTACCAAAACTGGAAAACAGTTTAATGAAATCATCAGATTCCCACATAATTTTCAGTGCTTTCATCTTCTCTTTCCCCTTCAGACAGCTGACACTGTCTCACTGTTGTTTCCCAGTGAGACCCCCATCTCCTAGTCTTAGTAAGGCTACTTACAATCTTAGGCTTTCCTGGGCTCGCTGCCCAGGTTGACCTAAAGCAGGAAGCATTCTTGCAGAGATCTGGGATCATTGTTCTTCCTAAGAGATGTATGTAATAAGACCAAAAAACATACTTGTTTCCGATTGCCGACCGACCTAGAAAAAGTTGCCGATCTGGAACAATTGCATCGGGCGCCGACATGAAAACACTTGTTATAGTGATGCCGATGTTTTTTTTTTTGTTTTTTTTTTTGGGGGGGGGGGGCAGTAGAAACCCACCTTTGGGAGTGTAGCCCCCCTCCCCCTCCCCCCACTAGTTCACACCAGGGGAAGGGCAGCTTGGCGGTTTCAGGCGCGCCTTAACGTGCATCAAGAACTATTATGGTCTGCAAAATTTCGCTCTCCTGGGTGCACAAAGATAAGTACCGTATATGTCTGTGTATAAGTCGCCCCCATGTATAAGTCGCACCCCCAGACTCACACTTGGAATTCCTCCCTTTTGCCTAAAGCCCATGTATAAGTCGCACACCCATTTTTAAATATATTCAGTCAAAAAGAATTAGTTGCAAGTTACGTTTTGCCAATTTGGGGCAGTTTGGGATGCAACAGAAATAGGTAAGTTTTCACGAGTTATCACGTGGTGAATAAGATAAAAAGAATAAAGGAAAATTATTATTTAAGATTTAAAAAATACTCGTATTTATTTGTTTTTCATTGTTTATCACCCAATGTCTTCATCCCTGTCAAGAAAATCCAACGCTTGTTTGTGACTGAAAAACCAATAAAAATACAACAAATGCGCAGGTTACTGCACAAATTGTTGTCCCACATAAGCATTGTTGGTGCTATTGAAACTAACTTTACCTGGTGCACGTGTGCGTAATTTATAACCGGACATTACACGTCAGTGAATTGGAGTTCATGGAATAAATAAATACTTCTCTCCAGGTATTGTTGGCATACATTTAATGTGTTTTTATTTTGTAGTTGCTATTTTGATGATTTTGTATTTCTTATGGTTTCATCCATATTGGCCCCACAAACCTGTTGATTTCCGGTACACGCACTGATGTAAACACATGGGCCAATTGAAACCAACAACTAAATAGAATACTTCTTTATTATTATTTATGGACAGAAAACGCACATATTTTATTGACAATTTATTTTCTGAAGAATTTAAACTGAAATAAAATGAAAAGAAAATAATTTGGGTGAATCTGCACTCAGTCAAAACCACACGATTGTACTGTCTTACACAACTGACAAACAGTAGGAACGTTTGTCCGAAGAAGACAGTGCCCTGAAAATTCTCTGAAACAAGTCGTACCCACGTATAAGACGCACCCCCGATTTTGACATAACATTTCAGGTAAAAAGGTTTGACTTATACACGAATAATACGTATGTTATGTTATGTACTGTACTGCTGGCTCAGGTGCAATGAACTAAAATTCAAAATTTATCTGATGGGATGAACTTGAAGGGGATGAAGTTGGGGTGCTCCTAAATAACGAAAACAAATGGACATAAACGAACACAAACAAAAACAAGTAAAAAATGGCAAAATGTAGGCTGATAAAAATTTAAAATGGGAAGAGGGTGTGTGTACGGGTATGTTTTACTCAAGTGTGAAATTTTATCCACTTTTGATGAGTATTTTGGTCATTAAGAGGATTTAGAATGTATTGTGTGATGCAGAACTTGTGTTCATTAATTAGTTGCAGTTGACCTGCCCTACTAAATAACGAAAACAAGAAACAACACTGGATAATTAATTAGCTGTCAATATTGAATTGGATTAGCGCTTGCATAAATGGCTGGTTTGAAATTTTGTCTCTTTTATATTTTACATATTTATTACTACTCACATGACAATTCCCATCACCAATTTACCCGGTCTTTGGACTGGCATGTCAACACAAGTTTAACATGGCTGATTTTAAAATTGTCATTTTTATTTTCGTTTTTTTCCGTTTCCACATTCCTCGGTTAATAATTCCAGTGCTTTTACAGAACTTGAAGAAATTTACCTGTACTTTTATTTTTCATTCAGTACGGCTGCAGTCTTTTCCTGTCTTAGGTCGTCCCATTGTTGGGAAGTTGCCCGTCATCGGATCAGACCGTCTTATGCCTTTAAGTACCAAAAGACAACCATTCATAGGCCTTCATTAGACCATGGCTGTGATTTTTTTTCTCAACCCCAGGTTGCATTCTTTTACCCGTAGTTTAATTATTAATTCATTCAATACGGCTGCAGTCCTTTCCTGCCTTAGGTTGACCCATAGTTGGGAAGTTGCCCGTCATCGGATTAGACCGTCTTTTGCCTGCAAGTACCAAAAGTGAACCACTGAATGACCCAGTCTCCTATCAGACTTTACTTTTTTTATGTTTTTTATTTTTTTTAATTTCTTTTTCTCGCTCATTTCAGTTTTTTGTTGTTTTTATTCATCCAACTCTATCGTTGGATTGCATGCGATGTTAGCCTGTTCCCGTCAGCTGGACCATTTTCTGTTGGATATACAGACCTCAAAGACCACCCAATAGCTGATGCGATAGCATGCATAGTCCACACCAAGGACCAGCCTTTTTTACGGGCACATGCATTTAAAAAAAAAATAAATAATAATAAATATATAAAATATAAAAGAGATAAAATTTCAAACCAGCCGTTTATGCAAGCGCTAATCCGATTCAATATATTGACAGCTAATTAATTATCCACTGTAGTTTCTTGTTTTCATTATTTAGTCGGGCAGGTCATTGCGACTAATTAACGAATACAAGTTCTGTGTCACGCAAAACATTTTAAATCATTATAACCAAAATACTCATCAAAAGTGGATAAAATTTCACACACGAGTAAAAATACCCGTACACAAACCCCCTACCCATTTAAAATTTTTATTGGCCTATATATTGCCATTTTGTACTTGTTTTCTTTTGTGTTCGTTTATGTTCGTTTGTTTTCGTTATTTATTAGCACCGTGAAGTTCAACCATGATTGGCTTGTGACAGTTGTGAGTTGTCGGGACCGACGACTTCAACACAGTATTGATTAACTTTCGAAGTAACATGTATTACATTGGCTCTCCTAGATCATTTCAGGAGAGCGATTTTTAGCCACCTTAAATTTTCAGAATGCCAGGCCTGGGGGAAGTGTAAGAAGCTGTCATCGACCACCGCCAGAACCATCAAGACACCCATGGAGAAAAAGAAGTCACCATCGATCAAGTGTTGGGACGCCAGGCGAATGGAGGCGTGGCTTTAGAGGAAACAGGATGAGACAGGGAAACAGGTAACTAGAGGGTGACAACTGTCAACTCACAACCTGCATCGCCGACCCCAAGCCATACCCCTACACATAAGAGGTTGCAAGGGAAGGAGATACAGGAAGAGGAGGCGTAGGAGATGGACATAGCCCACACTGTATCTGGGTCCCCAATCAACCTTCACTACTTGGACCACAAATCTAATTCAAACCTAGACTCAGAGACACCAAAGTTATAAAAGTAGAGGACATGTCCCTGGGAACTTATATTGAAGGCCTAGATGAACTTGCCATTGAGTGCCTTGGCGAACACAAATTGGATTTCAACGGGACCAACAAAGAATTCTTAACCTCCCCTCCTGCTCCATGAACCCCCCCCCCCCCCCAAAAAAAATAAATTCTCTAGCTACCTATCTACTGCATTTTTTTGGCCAACAAATTGGAACCAAGTTCGTTTTATGGCATGAGAAGTATTGCAGGGGACACTCCACCTATGGCGGGGAGGGAGGGGTCATGCCCCCACCCCTAGCATCACTGAACCATGTACACCAGTATATCCAACTACCTGTTTTACGTTTTAGTTGAAATATTGTCAATGAAAAGTGTCTATATTTTTTATTTAATTTTATTTTTAATGATTTAAGTACAGAAATTAAGATTTTATTTGTGTTTGACATTATTTTTTAGCTTTTGAATACGATAACCATGGAAAATGGATATTATTGGTAAAAGAGGAAATTTTTAAAATTTGCCAAAAAGTTGACAGTGCAAACTGGAATGGGTTCAATATCGAGTATGAGACCCATTACAGTTAATTACAGCTTGACAAAGCCTTCTCATGCTCCCAATCAGGTTCCTGGCGGTCCTTTGTGGGATGTTGTTCCATTCTTGGACCAGCATGGCACCAAGCTCCTGGACACTTCTTGGCTGGACTGGACGGGCTGAAATTGCAGCTGCAACTCATTCCAGACATGTTCGATTGGATTGAGGTCAGGGGATCTTGCTGGCCAGTCCATACGCTCAATCCCCTCCCTCTGTCGGTACTCTCCGACAGCATGGGCAACATGAGCACTGGCATTATCGCCCATCAGAATGAATCTATCACCCACTGCACCTGCAAACAATCTGACGTGGGCATCCAGGATGTCATCAACATACTGCTGTGCAGTCAATGTACCACATTCAAGGAAACAGAGCTCTGTACGCCCATCCCTGCTGATGCCACCCCAGACCATGATTGACCCTCCACCACAGCGGTCATGCCTAGCAATGTTGGCTGCATGAAATCACTCTCCTGGTCCTTTCCATACCCTAGAATGCCTATCTGTGTGGTCCAGGCAGTACCTTGACTCATCTGTAAAAAGGACAGGTCACCAATGGCCCATTCATATCGTGCCTGGCGGTGGTTCTGGGACAGCGGAATGCGAATACATGGTCTTCTCGATCGGAGACCACCTTTGTGCAACCTTGCCTGGATAGTCTGTGTTGAAACATTTACCCTGGCGGATGCATTCTGAAGGTCACTGCGAAGCTGGGTTGCTGTGGCCAAGCGGTTTCTACGGACCTCAATGATCAATAACCGTTTTTCAGCTGCAAATGTAGCCCTGTCTCTCTGCCACTACCATGCCGTCTTACTGCTGTGCCAGACTGCTGAAATCTTGCCAAGGTTCTGGTGATCACCGTATGGTCAGGGTTTGTGTTTTGTCGCGGCCGATCGGCACCGGCCCCGAGATCGGCCGTGAGAAGGTTGTCGTGGAGGCCATTTTTCCGGCCGCGATCGATCCGCGAACTACAATCTAAACTAACCCATCTGCCGCGAATATGCAGTCCTTCGATTTTAGTGTGCGCTGGCACACGCAGTGCGCAGGTAAATGCCGATGGTAGCGCGTTATGTTGGGCGCACGCAGCCGTTCAAAAAGTAGCGCTTGCAAATAAAAATAGACAGTCAAAATGTCCGAGGCCAACATTATCTACCCCAAATCACAGGCCCTCTTGGTTTGATCAGTATTAAACACTGGCTTTTTTCAAATGTAAACAACACTTTCAAAGGAAGTATCCCTTACACCTGCGCAGTAAGGTTACTTCAGGAAAACATCTGTCAAATATTGAACATCGAGCATCGTTAACGCCCACGACAATTGTCAGTCTCCAACACTTGCACGGAAAATACGCCCACTCAATCACCAAACATCTCGGCACTCACCAGTTTCACCTGTCAATAATTTTGCAGTCTGCTCACACACCTACCAATTTCCAATATCAGGGACAAAACGTCTCCAACTGTTGTAAATAACCGGATTTCATACATTTATTTTGCCAAGAAGAAAATTTCTTTCACAACCTGTCTTAGAAAATCGTGAATCGGAAATTTTTCCTGATAGATTAAAAATTACTGCAACTCATTTGAAGGAGCGAATCAATTGCAAAAAGCCCAAAATAGTTTTGGAAAATTCGAAACACACAAAATCAAATCTTTGCAGTTTTTATCGCCCAACTCGAATGCCCATAATTAATAATATGCATTTCATTTTGACATACCATTGTATTTTTTTTATATCAATCAAGGGTGAGTGTTAGATGATTCATCAGTTCCAACAATTATCCCGCCTCATAAATTTATTTATATCGCCCAACTTGGGCACTTGACATACGTTTCGAACAACATAATGGCACCAGTCATTCCAAAAATAAACAAAAGTAACAAGCCATCTGAAGTGCAGGTTTGGGATGTTTCGGCCTTTTACAGTTTAGCCTTGGGACGTTTCGCCCCGGGATATTTCTGCCCCGATATGTTTTGAAATCGAAGACGAAACAAAAGAAGAAGAAAAAATGGGGGTGTTTTGGCCTGGCGGTACGTTTCGGCCCCAGTTGAGGCGGAAACGTCCCCCCCGCCCCCCCCCCCCCAAAAAAAAAAAACGAGGCCGAAACGACCTAGAACCGACGTGATTGTGGCATTTCAAACATTTTTTTACCCTACAAACCTGCGACGCTGTATTTGTAAACACAAAGCCTGGTGGATTCAGCTCTGGTCATGTACCCAGATGTATGGGTCGGAAGTCTTTCAACCCAAATAGGGGGGGGGGGGGGGGGGGCGACTCTACAAAGGCGACAGCATATATGTAAAGAAAAAAGGGGGGGGGGGGGCTATTTCGAGTTTTAACTGTAACTTATATGGTATTTCGGGTGGGGGGGGGGGGGTGGGGGCGGGGGTATTTCTAGTTTAAATTGTAACTTATACTTATAAAGATTTTTCAGGTGTTATTCTGAATGTCAGTCTTAAGTTCTGAAGTGTCTGACATGATTTATCTGGTGCCTGACATTTTGGTCGGCACTCAAAACAAAATTATTTTCAGGCTTGAAATCAACTAAATGTATCTGGATTGGGGTGAATTTTATTGTTTCCTGGAATATTTCAGAATGATTATTCAGCATTTCTGGGAATTCTGAATAGTTGTTGAAGTTGACAATGTGGCGTTATCGTGACGTGTTCCAGTTCAGGACACATAACCACGAAAACATCACAATGTGTACAACAGTCAACTTCGTCGCATGACTGACTGGATAGGACTTGCGATGCTGAATGCCAGCCTTTCGGGGGACACCCGGTGAGTTCAGAGTATTGTTTTAATTAAATTGTCTGCCGATTGCCGAATCACACATCCTGCCATATTCCATTAATAGTGTACGTAGCGAAATGTGTGAAATATAATATTCAATCACTAAATGTATTGTGTAGGCCCATTTTCAACTGAATGTTTTATGCGGGAATCTTATCTGGGAAAAGACGCATGCAAGTCTCAAATGACAAGCGCTAATCAGTGCGCCTGTGGCGTTTTTCAAAACCGAAGGACTGGAATATGCCGATCTGTTTTCGGTTATTTCTGGTGGAACGCTTATATATCCGGTCATTATTTATTGAACACAGTCAAGCGTACACCGGTTCCGTTTCGAAGTAAAGTTAAAATAAACTTCCGTTTTCGTAAACTTTTCGATCGAAATGAAGAGAAAACAATCTAAAAATGAGTCCGTAAATCTTTCGACATTCCTAAAATTCACATTTGCGGATGAATTCGACTATGAAACTGAGGAATTGAACGGCAAAATCTTGTTGAAGCAAGTCACTTGCAAACTTTGTAAAGCTCATGAAAAGTATGTACGACGGGGTTTACCTACCGGAAAAGCGAAAGAGAGCATCGATCGTTACATTAACAGGCAGAATGTTGTTCATAAACATCATCTCATGCGGCATTTGGAATCGGACGCTCATAAGAGGGCAGTGGAAGGTGAGAAAATCGAAAAGAAGTTCTCTTCAAACTTGGCAGCTGATCATGATGAGGCTGATACAACAAATGATAGGCCTACTACCACTTCAACTCCCGTTTCTGGTGTATTGACCAAAGACAAAGTGAGCCAGCCAAAGATGATTGATATGTGCTACCCAGATCAGAGAAGCGTACACCCATCTTCTCAAAGCAGCTTACAGCCTTGTGACGGAACTTCCATATGACAAGTATCGTGTCCTCGTGAAATGTATGAAAGAAGCTGGAGTCAAACTCATTGATGGGAAAACTGACGGAAATGTAGTTTGTGAATACACGTCATTCCTCGCTAATGCTATACGAGAGAAGCTTGCAGTGATTCTGGCTACTGAAAAAACTTTCGGAATCCTAACAGATGGCAGTGAACCTAAAAAAAACTGTCTCTCAGAAGGAATTAGTTTTTGTGAGAATGATTAACAATGGATTACCTGTGTATTATTGTGTGGGGATCGAAGATGTTAAAGACCATGGTGGTGCGGGGGCTGAAGGTTTAAAATCCTGCATAGATGCTACATTCGACCAGCTTGGGCTTGCAAATGACGATTATATAAAGTGTATGATTTCTGCTACATCAGATGGAGCAAGTGTCAATACCGGAATTCATACTGGCCTTCTAACAAGACTCAAAACTGATCGATCATGGATCATAACAGTTGATTGTGTCAACCATCGAACAGAACTTGCTCTCAAAGATGTCATTCTCAATAACAAACAGCCCAAGCGTGTTGATGATTTCATGATAGAGATATATAAACTCCACAAAAAGTCCGGAAAGTTGAGACGTATGTATAACAACGCTTGTGAATCATTAGGGATTGACAGTTATACAATTCCAAGAACTTATGGGACACGTTTTGTTGGGCACAGGCTACGTGGCTTGAACACACTTCTCCATGGGTGGATTCCACTGACTCAGAGTCTTAGTGAAGCTGTAGAAATGGGAATGCTCAAATCAGCAGGACTTCAGGGTAAAGTTTCTGGCTTCTTGAAATTACTTAAATCCTATGATTTTCTGAAGACAGTGACATTGTATAAGGACATACTCCATGCACCTGCTATGGTTTCCTTAATTTTCGAGAAAGAACACGTACAAGCATGGAACGTGGGGGAGGCATTGCATGTTGCGCTGAATAAGCTTAGTGATCTCCAGAACTCTACAGATGTATATCAATGTGCAGGGATGTATAAGTTATGCACGGATGAGGCTGATTCATCAACAAATTGTTCTTTGACGGGCGAGATTCATAAGAAAGGTCACAAGTTAAGGAATATGGAAAACAGAGAATACCAGTCTGTCAGTATGCTGCATCTGACAAATACTTGTGAAGAAACCAGCCCAATCGCATCAATAAAAGATGATGTCATTCCGAAACTAATCACTCGATTTGAAGAACGTTTTACTTCATTCAAGGAACCTATTTTTAAACATATGAATATCTTCATGGACTCCCGCGATTGGCTGTCATCCGATAAGACATTTGGCATGAAATCAATTAAATGGTTATCAAATCATTTCAGTGAAACACTTGCTCATATTGGGTACAATGAGTCTCATTCTCTCGAAGAGTGGAAACAATTGAAACTTTTAAGAAATTCTAAGTATGTGAGTGCACAACCTATGGACTTATGGCAAAATATTCTGACGTCAAGGAGATCCGAATTCAAGAATATATGTATGCTTGCTAAGATATGCCCGAGTATCCCTGTTTCAAATAGCACAACGGAGAGGGGTTTCTCTACAATGCTGAATATTTTGACTGACTGCAGATTGAGAATGAAGCATAGATCAGATGTTGATTGCTGTCAATGATAAAGTATGGACAGATGATGAAAGGAGGGGCATAATCGCAAATGCAGTTGTCAAGTATCTCTCCACTAAAAGAAAAAGAAAAATCGGAGACTACGTTGAAAAAACTGTGAAAAGGCAGAAGCTATCAATTTTTGATGAAGATTTTGAGTTTTCTATTGCTTCCAGAGGGTATGCACCTGGGTTCTACTCCAGTGATAGTTCATGTGATGAATCCGGAGCCGACAGTGAATTTTCTGATAATGAACTCAGTCTGATTCTGACCCTGAATGACCATTGACTTACCTTCATTGTTACTCACCTGTTTAAAGGAACACTCCAACATAATTTAGTTGACGTTCAATTTACTTGTTATGGACTGTTAGGCAGAAGTTATTGTTTGGTTTATAAAACTTTATTTAACTTTCAATTTCTCTCACCTTCAGGAAGAAAGAGGACTGAGTGAAAGTGCCAACTAGTCGAGTAGACTATTTTACAAAGTTTTATTTTTACACACTGAGTCACAAATATTTCATATTTTATTATTAAAAGTTCATATTTTCTGTTTTCGAATAAAGTTCTGTTATTCATTTGAATTGATACCCATTAATTTACTGTGAACCATACAAAACCAGTTTTGAAGTGGAAACCATTTGTAACCACCATAGAGTCATTTTCTTTGACTTTGGAAAATTGGCCCTGAATAGGCCCCGACCCTCTGATCCCAGGGCCAATTTTTTGGCCTCGACCATTTTCTAAATCACGAACCCTGGTTTGATACCCACCAAGGGCTTCACCAACCTGAAGATGTCTAGGCCCTTGCTCCAGCATACCTGCAGCCTGCCACAGTTCTGCTTCAGACAAATGTCTTCTTACATTTGCCATATTCAATCATTAAATCATGAGGGTTTGTGTTAAAATGAAGATTGAATACCCTACACATGACATGTACATGTAGACAGTACACGAAAACAGAATACATCATGAAAATCAAGGGGTACATGCTTTTCATGACTGTCCTGAAAAGTCTGCCTGCCAAGAAAGCTAATGAAAACACTGGGGACCATCTCAACACATTCCTCAATAATATCCACCAAAAATATAGCAAATATGTCACAAGCAAATTTCACAATGATGTGTCAAATATATGGTGCTTAGCAAACTTTGAGTAGTATATATACTTCCATATCTGTCGTGTATTTGAAGCCAGATCAGTGGTGATATTTCTCTAATGCATGCAGGATTTCCATTTGACCTTTGCTACAGAAAGGGCACATTACTATAAAACACCGAAATGTATAATTTCCTCCAAGACAATCTTTTAAAATACTTAAGGCTGGCCACACTGCCAGTGGACCTTTGGGGGTCACCGCGGTGGTCTGTTTGTTGGATCTTCACTTGAGCTATTTATGAATTCTGATATTTTTTCAAGATTTGGGTTCATTTTTCTTCAACCCTCTCCCCAGTGCTGGCAGCACACTTCGGTAAAATTGACCGATTTATCACACGGAGATCCAAGGGGGTATTATTATTTAGTAGTGCTTAATGCCACATCAGCAGCAAAGGCGACATCATCGCGAGAAAATGGAGGTGCATACCCCCACGTGGTGTACCGCCTAGTGTGGGCATACCTATGACCAACAAATATTATTTATGAATATTCTCGTACGGACTGACTAGACAGATGCACATACGGACAGACACAATCCAGTATACCCCCCTCCCCCTATTTTCTTCGAAAGTTTTCAACAATTTCCAGCAATTTCTAAGTCAAAAAGTATGGTGAATTGTTTGGTGTTTGGAAGTTTTATGCAATGAGGCAGAAGTCTTTGTCACAGGCAAACTGCATGCCATATTTCACTGAAATCTGATAACCCATACCTGATATACGGGCTGAACAGACAAATAATGTCTATTTCCTACTATTTTTAAGTCAAAAAAGGGGATAACTCTAAAAAGGAGAATGTGAGAAATATCGTTGAATCCTTTTTTTAAAGCCTATACCATAAGCAGTGTTCACGGCAAATTTCATTGCAATAGAACATTTGATACCTGAGATACAGGCTGAACAAACAAAATTTGGCTCGGACGGACCCAATTTCTAAGTGAACAAGTGATAAAAAAAAAAAAAAAAAAAAATAGTGTGGGCATCCCTATGACCAACAAATATTATAGAAAATAATAATTTACTTAAGTTATGAAAGTTATGAATATTCTCGGACGGACTCGCACACGGATGCACCGACGTTCGGATGGATGGACGCATGGATGGATGCATGTAATCCAGTAGGGCTGCACGGTATTACGGTATACCAGTTGGTACCGGTATTGAAATCGTCACCGGTTAAAAACCGTCCATCAAAAATGAATACCTGAGTACCGTGAATAACGGTGCACAATTTTTGGGTCCGGCGGTATTATGATTTGAAATTCGCGTTTTCTTGAAATAAAAATATAAATAATGCGCGAAAATTGGGCAAACACATATTAAATGCAAGGGATATCATGAATAAACAAGAGGCCTCAAGGAACCTTAATCGCTCACCGGCCAAATTGGTTCAAAGTAGTATTTGGGGTCATATTCAGTTAGACATGGTTCATCAACACTACAAAGGAATGAAGTCATGAGAGACAAATTTTATGGAACTAGGGACATGGCTTGAACAAACTTGAATCTTACCCCCCTAAGGATGCTGCATACCAAATATCAAAAGCATTCATCTGCTGGATCTGAAGAAGATTTTTAAAGGAAATTCCTCATTTTGAACTAAGTTACAATTCAAGCTCCCACAGTGAGCCCAAATATGGACCTAGGGACATGGCTTGAACAAATCTGAATCTCACCCCCCTAAGGATGCTGCATACCAGATATCAAAACATTCCGACTGCTGGATCTGAAGAAGATTTTTAAAGAAAACTCCTCATTTTGAACTAAGTTATCATTCGGGCTCCCACAGTGAGCCCAAATATGGACCTAGGGACATGGCTTGAACAAACTTGAATCTCTCGCCCCTGAGGATGCTGCATACCAAATATCACAACATTCCAACTGCTGGATCTGAAGAAGAAGATTTTTAAAGAAAATTCCTCATTTTGAACTAAGTTATAATTCGGGCTACCACAGTGAGCCCAACCAAATATGAACCCAGGGACTTGGCTTGAACAAACTTGAATCTCACCCGCCTAAGCATGCTGCATACCCAATATCAAAAGATTCTACCTGCTGGATCTTGAGAAGATTTTTATAGAAATTTGCCTGAAATGCACTAAGTTCGAATTTGGGCCTCTATACTGAGCCCAAATATGAATCCAGGGGTACGATTTGAATAAACTTGAATTAGATCCACGCCACAATTTTGCATACCAAATATCAAAAGATTCTGCCTGCTGGATCTGGAGAAGAAGATTTTTTAAGAAATTTGCCTGAAATGCACTAAGTTAGAATTCGTGCTTCTCTACGGAGCCCAAATATAAACCCAGTGGGCCAATTTGAACATACTTGAATCAGATCCACCCCACAATGTTGCATACCAAATATCAAAAGATTCTGCCTGCTAGATCTGGAGAAGAAGATTTTTTAAGAAATTTGCCTGAAATGCACTAAATTCGAATTTGGGCTTCTATACTGAGCCCAAATATGAATCCAGGTGGCCGATTTGAACAAACTTGAATCAGATCCACCCCACAATGTTGCATACCAAATATCAAAAGATTCTGCCTGCTCGATCTGGAGAAGAAGATTTTTTAAGAAATTTGCCTGAAATGCACCAAGTTAGAATTCGGGCTTCTATACTGAGCCCAAATGTGAATCCAGGGAGCTGATTTGAACAAACTTGAATTAGATCCACGCCGCAATGTTGCATACCAAATATCAAAAGATTCTGCCTGCTGGATCTGGAGAAGAAGATTTTTTAAGAAATTTGCCTGAAATGCACAAAGTTCGAATTTGGGCTTCTATAGTGAGCCCAAATATCAATCCAGGGGGGGGGGGGGGGTTGCCGATTTGAACAACATTGAATCAGACCCATACCAAGATGCTGCATACCAAGTATCAAAAGATTTTGCCCATAGGTTCTGGAGAAGAAGATTTTTTAATAATTTTTCTATAATTCATACGGTGCTATCAGTTATGCACCCTATGGAGCCCCAAGTGGGCATGTCCATTTCATTTGAACAAACTTGAATTGACATATGGTAATGAACATCCATACCAAGTTTCGAGCAAATCGACCTAGCGGTTTCAGAGGAGAAGTCGTTTGAAAAATGTTCACGATGCCGGACGGATGATGACGACGGACAGCAAATAAGTGATAAGTTGAGCTCCCTTCGGGGAGATAAAAATACCTTATTTTGAACTTATAATTCAGGCTACCACAGTGAGCCCAAATATGAACACAGGGACTTGGCTTGAACAAACTTAAATCTCACCCCCAAAGCATGCTGCACACCCAATATCAAAAGATTCTGCCTGCTGGATCTTCAGAAGATTTTTAAAGAAATTTGCCTGAAATGCACCAAGTTCAAATTTGGGCTCCTATACTGAGCCCAAATATGAACCCAGGAGGCCGATTTGAACAAACTTGAATCAGATCTGCCCCACAATGTTGCATATCAAATATCAAAAGATGCTGCCTGCTGGATCTGGAGAAGAAGATTTTTTAAGAAATTTGCCTGAAATGTACTAAGTTAGAATTCGGGCTTCTATAGTGAGCTCAAATATGAATCCAGGGGGCCAATTTGAACAAACTTGAATCAGATCCACACTACAATGTTGCATACCAAATATCAAAACATTCTGCCTGCTGGATCTGGCGAAGAAGATTTTTTAAGAAATTTACCTGAAATGCACTAAGTTTGAATTCGAGCTTCTGCAGTGAGCCCAAATATGAAACCAGGGGGGGGGGGGGGGGGGGGGGGGGGGGGGGGGGGGGGTGAGGGGAGGGGGGCAATTTGAACAAACTTGAATCAGATCAACCCCATACCAAATATCAAAAGATTCTGCCTGCTGGATCTTGAGAAGATTTTTTAAGAAATTTGCCTGAAATGCACTAAGTTCAAATTCGGGCTTCTATACTGAGCCCAAATGTGAATCCAGGGGGCCGATTTGAACAAACTTGAATCAGATCCACCTCACAATGTTGCATACCAAATATCAAAATTTTCTGTCTGCTGGATCTGGAGAATATTTTTTAAGAAATTTGCCTGAAATGCACTAAGTTCGAATTCAAGCTTCCATAGTGAGCCCAAATATGAATCTAGGGAGCCGATTTGAACAAACTTATATCAGATCCACCCATGTTGCATACCAAATATCAAAAGATTCTGCCTGCTGGATCTGGAGAAGAAGATTTTTGAAGAAATTTGTCTGAAATGCACAAAATTCGAATTTGGGCTTCTATAGTGAGCCCAAATATCAATCCAGGGGGGCCAATTTGAACAACCTTGAATCAGACCTATACCAAGATGCTGCACACCAAGTATCAAAAGATTCTGCCCATTGGTTCTAGAGAAGAAGATTTTTTAATAATTTTTCTATAATTCATACGGTGCTATCAGTGTTATGCCCCCTATGGAGCCCCAAGTGGGCATGTCCATTTCATTTGAACAAACTTGAATTGACATATGGTAATGAACATCCATACCAAGTTTCGAGCAAATCGACCTAGCAGTTTCAGAGGAGAAGTCATTTGAAAAATGTTCACGATGCCGGCTGGACGGCAAGTGATAAGTTGAGCTCCATTCGGTGAGCTAAAAATTCCTCATTTTGAACTAAGTTATAATTCGGGGTACGACAGTGAGCCCAAATATGAACACAGGGACTTGGCTTGAACAAACTTAAATCTCACCCCCTTAAGCATGCTGCACACCCAATATCAAAAGATTCTGCCTGCTGGATCTTCAGAAGATTTTTAAAGAAATTTGCCTGAAATGCACTAAATTCAAATTTGGGCTGCTATACTGAGCCCAAATATGAACCCATGAGGCCGATTTGAACAAACTTCAATCAGATCTGCCCCACAATGTTGCATATCAAATATCAAAAGATTCTGCCTGCTGGATCTGGAGAAGAAGATTTTTGAAGAAATTTGTCTGAAATGCACAAAATTCGAATTTGGGCTTCTATAGTGAGCCCAAATATCAATCCAGGGGGGGCAATTTGAACAACCTTGAATCAGACCTATACCAAGATGCTGCATACCAAATATCAAAAGATTCTGCCTGCTCGATCTGGAGAAGAATATTTTTAAGAAATTTTCCTGAAATGCACTAAGTTCAAATTGGAGCTTCCATAGTGAGCCCAAATATGAATCTAGGGAGCCAATTTGAACAAACTTGAATCAGACCCATACCAAGATGCTGCATACCAAGTATCAAAAGATTCTGCCCATTGGTTCTGGAGAAGATTTTTTAATTTTTCTATAATTCATACGGTGCTATCAGAGTTATGCCCCCTATGGAGCCCCAAGTGGGCATGTCCATTTCATTTGAACAAACTTGAATTGACATATGGTAATGAACGTCCATACCAAGTTTCGAGCAAATCGACCTAGCGGTTTCAGAGGAGAAGTCATTTGAAAAATGTTCACGACGCCGGACGACGGACGGCAAGTGATAAGTTAAGTTAAGCTCCCTTCGGTGAGCTAAAAAGATACTTTTGGAGCAATAGATAGAAGTATTACTTACTGCTCTGGGAAAATGAGTGATTTGAATGGAAGAACGACAATAATCCATGTCTACAAAGTTATTGAACCTATTGTTTAATACGAAAATAAGCCATAAAATTATCATTGGGTTTACTGGCTTTCATCTGAATCTCGGATACAAGTAAATTTGTCTTTGTCAATTTAATTCCTGTAAAAACATGGTCAACCTCTCTTGACTGATAAGTGTTTAATTACTGAGCCAGTCACTGTGCTAATTGCGTATATGTGGCTTCATGAAAAACAGTGGCAAACAAAACTTTTTTATCAAAACGTGTGTCCAGTTGGATGGAATTCCAAGGGCCTGGTTACACAAACAACCAGTAGTAGCTCCTCCCCTTCTATCTTCCGCCAATAAACTTCCTCAGATGAAAATGTCAAATATATGTGATTTGAAACATTTTTTTTGTCAGATTGCTGACAAACAACGAATTAATGAACTCCAAAATTCTGTTACATTCAGAGTACAGTTAAAACTAGAAGTCCTGTCACGAATAGTGCGCTTATATAGGCTTAATTGCGCGTTGAAATTGCGCGCAATTGCCATATCGAATGGCATCCAAAGCACGGCAGGTTCTCTTGGTTACTCATAGGAAACACATGCAATGTTTCTGCCAATGGACCTCCGGGTTACCCGGAGGTCCATTGGCAGAAACATTGCTTGTGCACAGGCCATATGTACAGAATTTGATAGCTTTACTTGGGCCATAACACGTACATTAACGCGCAATTCAACGTGCTATTTGTGTGCATCTCATGACAGGACTTCTAATTTTAACTGTAAACTCAGCACTTACAACGTACCGAATTACATGAGTTGTTTTTCACCTGGGACCTTGTAGTTGTACATCACATTTATCAAGCACTTTCATAAAACTAAGGTACATGTATTTCAGTTTTATTTTGTTGTCAATCTGAACTATTTCACGGTATACCGCAGTACTGTTTTCAATACCGTCACCGGTACCAAAATCCGAAGACCGTGCAGCCCTATACTCCAGTATACCCCCATTTTCTTCAAAAGTGGGGGTATAAAAATATATTACAGTAAACATGCCAAAGAAAGGAGAAATTTGGACAACAATGAGTAATGAGAATCACTTATAGATCAACCTGATGAATTAAAACTTGAAGAGTCTGGATTAAAAATATGAAAGTGTCAATGACACTGTAACTCAACTTGACAAACTTGAATTTGTTAAGTTATAAATGAAATGGCAAAACTGAAGATCATTGGTACTAATGTTATTTGATGAAATTTCAACATAACAGCATTGTGTGTGCACAACGTCAGAGTAATCCATGCATTTTTAAATGTTAACTGTAAGACTGGCTAAAGGCAGAATTTTGATACACAAATGCAGTATGTTCAGAGGTTGTTGTAAATGGCAACTTTTTCACAGAAATGAATGCTAATCAATAGCTCTTATCTAAAGTTCTTGCCTAATGAGCACACCAAGTTCAAAAATAATCCTATGATAAATGTGGCCTGTAGGCCATGTCAAAGAATGTTGATGCACAAATGCAATAAATTCAAAGATTGTTGCTAACAGCAACAGTTTTTGATGGAAATGAAAAGAAAATCAATAGCTCCTATCTTTGTCACCCTGCATAAGCTAACAAAGTGTCAAAACAACCTGATAACGAATGTGCCCTCGGAGGCATGCCAAAGGAAGATGTTAATGCACAAATGCAAAGTAGAAGGTCATTGCTTGTGACAATGGTTTTGGGGGGTTTTTTTATGGAAATTCATAAATATACCCTGCAGAGAGTGCAAAAGGGATAAGCTGATGCAGAAATGCAGTAAGTTCAAAGGCTGGTGATAACAATATTTTTTTATGGAAATGAAAAAAGAGCAATAGCTCACATATAGAGGTCACCCCGAACACACATACCAAGTTTCAAAGTGATCCGATCATAAATGTGCCCTAAAGGGTGTATTAAAGGAAAATATTGTGGTCTGACTAAACAACGATCAAAGGTCAGCGGCAACATTTTTTGACAGAAATGGAAGAAAATCGACAGCTCCCATATAGATGTCACCCCACACAAGCACACCAAGTTTGCAAGCGATCCAATCATAAATGTGCCCTGCAGGGTGTTTCAAAGGGAAATATTGATGCTTAACTCCTTTCACTCTAATGTCAAAATATCCAAATTTCAAGTAGCCATTTTTTCCATAATGCAACTGGGAATTTAACCAATGAGCTCTGTCAAACAAGATTGAATTGGTTAAATTTCTAGTTGCATTATGGGAAAAATTTGCACCTTCAGCTTTAGATATTTCGACATCAGTGTGCAGGGGGTTAACTGCACTAAGGTTTTACTAAGTTCATCGAAGGTCATTGCCAGTCAACATTTTTTGACGAAAATCGATAGCTCTCATCTGGAGGTAACCCCAAACAAGCATACAAAGTTTCAAACCGATCTGATCATAAATGTGCCCTTTATGGCATGCCAAAGGAATATATCGATGCCTGACTAAACTAAGTTCAAACATATTTTGACAGACGGAAATGGAAGAAAATCGATACCTCCCATCTAGAGGTCACCCCAAACAAGCATGCCAGGTTTCAAAGCAATCCGATCATAAATGTGCACTGTAAGGTGTGCCAAAGGGAAATATTGAAGTCTGACTAAACTAAGTTCTAAGAACGTTGGCCGCGGCAACATTTTTTGCCGGAAATGGAAGAAAATCAATAGCTCCCATCTAGAGGTCAGCCAAAACAAGCACGCAAGGTTTCAAAGCAATCCAATTATAAATGTGCCCTGTAGGGTGTGCCAAAGGGAAATATTGAGGTCTGACTAAACTAAGTTCTAAGAACGTTGGCTGTGGCAACATGTTTTGATGGAAATGAAAGAAAATCGATAGTTCCCATCTAGAGGTCACCCCAAACAAGCATACCAGGTTTCAAAGCAGTCCAATCATAAATGTGCCCTGTAATAGCTCCCATCTAGAGGTCACCCCAAACAAGCATACCAAGTTTCAAAGCGATCTGATCATAAATGCGACCTGTGAGGTGTGCCAAAGGAAATTGTTGACGTACGTACGTACACATACGTACGCCGACAGACGAGAAGTGATGGCAATAGCTCAGCTTGACTTTGTCAAGTTGAGCTAATAAAAACGATTTTAAAATTTAGTAAAAAGGTAGATTACTTTCAGAAATGATAGAATTTTGTGCGGGCTTGTGTGATAAAATAGATCTCTTAGAGATCCTACAGTGAAGTACTTCCCTCTGATAAGATTAAAATAAAAGGCCGCTCGGCCACATGCCCCCCGAAAAAACAAGTCCAAAAGGGGGCATAACTCTAGTAAAATGTGTAGGTTGTGTACGACCAATATGACATTGTGTCAAAACTGCAAGATCCTTTCTACAAATGTTATTAGACGGGTAGTGATTGGAAATATTTAGGCGGAATTGATGCAGCTTGTTATTTGTTGCTCCATCCCAATCTGTCTGCCATACAGATTTGATGTAGTCACAGAAAGGGATGTTAAAATCAGTGAGAGGCTTGGTTAAAGCGTGTTTTGCTGCACTGTCCACTCTGGTGTTACCAGTGATACCTACATGTCTGGGTAACCAGCAAAAACGATATCATATTGGTCAGCTATGAGTGTTGTTAATTTCTCACGAGGTTCCAAAATGAGAGGGATCTTCAACCTGGGGTTGAGTAAAGCAAGTAAAGCGGAAAGAGTCAGAAAAAATAATCGAATTCTTTTCCTGTACATTCTTGATGTGTTCAAGTGCAAGTTGTAAAGCTTTAACTTCAGCTGTGAAATTAGAACTCTGATGCAGTATTCTGATATGGTCACGAATAACAGCAGCTGATGATACTCTGTCACCATCTTTAGATCCATCTGTATAGATCCTTGTATATGTACAATACTTGGACTTTATCGCGGCATATTTTTGTTGAAACTGCAAAGAATTTGTATCAGATTTTTTGGTAGCAAGGTCCAAAATAACTGTAGGTTTTTAAAGATGCCAAGGAGGAATGTGTGTTTTACAGGTTTTCTTTTATAGAATCAGAATCAATTTTGGCAGACTCCATGTGGGGTTTAATTCTAATTCCCAATGGAGGAATATGCTTCTGGTGTTGGTAAAAAAATTCAACATTTTGAGGGTCAGAAACACTGTAAAAAGCAAGATTTTAAGGATTGGCCAAAAGTTTAGATACATGCTGGATAGACAATTTAATTCTTCGATTCTCAAGAGAAGGCTCCTCTGCTTCAACAGGCATCAAATCTATTGGGGGTGTTTGAAAAGCTCCTATACGAAACAAGAGGCCCCAGGGGGCCTGAGGGCGCTCACCTGACATGGTAGCCTAAATATCAACCCAGAGAATTGATTTCCACGTTGCATCTGCTCCTCCTAAGAAAAGCTGAAACCAAATATCTAAATATTCTGCCCAGTGGATCTAAAAAAAGATTTTTAAAGAATATTCCTCATACTGAACCAAGTCATAATTCGGGCTCCCACAGGGAGCCCATATATGAACCCAGGGACTTGGCTTTAACAAACCTGAATCTCACACCCCTAAGGATTCTGCACACCAAATATCAAAACATTCCGACTGCTGGATCTGAAGAAGAAGATTTTTAAAGAAAATTCCTCATTTTGAACCAAGTTACAATTCTAGCTCCCACAATCAGCCCAAATATGGACCTAGGGACATGGCTTGAACAAACTTGAATCTTACCCCCCTAAGGATGCTGCATAAAAAATATCAAAAGCATTCATCTGCTGGATCTGAAGATTTTTAAAGAAAATTCCTCGTTTTGAACTAAGTTGTCATTCAGGCTCCCATAGTGAGCCCAAATATGAACCAAGGGACTTGGCTTGAACAAACTTGAATCTCAGCCCCCTAAGGTTGCTCCATGCCAAATATCAAAACATTCCAACTGCTGAATCGGAAGATTTTTAAAGAAAAATTCCTCATATTGACTAAGTTATAATTTGGGCTCCCACAGGGAGCTCAAATATGGACCCATGGACTTGGCTTTAACACACTTGAATCCCCCCCTCCCCCCAAGGATGCTACTCACCACATATCAAACCATTCCGACTGCTGGATCTGAAGAAGAAGATTTTTTTAAGAAAATTCCTCATTTCAAACAAAGTTACAATTCAAGCTCCCACAGTGAGCCCAAATATGGACCTAGGGACATGGCTTGAACAAACTTAAATCTCACCCCCCTAAGGATGCTGCATACCAAATATCACAAGATTCTGCCTGCTGGATCTTGAGAAGAAGATTTTCAAAGAAATTTGCCTGAAATGCACTAAGTTCGAATTTGGGCTTCTATAGTGAGCCCAAATATGAATCCAGGTGGCCGATTTGAACAAACTGGAATCAGATCCACCCCACAATGTTGCATACCAAATATCAAAAGATTCTGCCTGCAGGATCTGGAGAAGAAGATTTTTGAAGAAATTTGCCTGAAATGCACTAAGTTCAAATTCGAGCTTCTATAGTGAGCCCAAATATGAATCTAGGGAGCCGATTTGAACAAAATAAAATCAGATCCACCCCACGATGTTGCATACCAAATATCAAAAGATTCTGCCTGCTGGATCTGGAGAAGAAGATTTTTTAAGAAATTTGACTGAAAAGCACTAAGTTCAAATTTGGGCTTCTATACTGAGCCCAAATATAAACCCAGGGAGCCGATTTGAACAAACTTGAATCAGATCCACCCCACAATGTTGCATACCAAATATCAAAAGATTCTGCCTGCTGGATCTGGAGAAGATTATTTTTTAATGTTTTTCCCATTGCCTACAGTGTTAAAAAGTGCTGACTCAGCACTTTTTCAAAGTCCCGAAACTATACCCAATGATAAAACCGATGGCAATTTTTTTTTACCAATTCTTTCTGTTGGTCCTAAGGAAGCTTCACACCAAATAAAAATTCTCGGTGCCGTGCAGTTTTGGAGATATGGGCGTTTTAATTTTTTTCTATTTTTAGCTCCTGCGGTTCCCATGGGGCTACGGGGAAAAAAAAAATGCCGCTCAGGATCACCGATCCAATGTCGAGTTGTGACAACAGTTCCTCGCACCAAGGCCAACACACCTACGAAGTTTCATGACTCTAGGTTGAACCACTATCAAGTTGTCATCCGGAAACCAACTGTTGCGATATACTATGTTCAAGGTCACTGTGACCTTGACCTTTGACCTGGTGAGTCCAACATCAATAGGGTTCTTCCTCGCACCAAGGCCAACACGCCTGTAAAGTTTCATGACTCTAGGTTGAACCACTATGAAGTTATCATCCGGAAACCAATTGTTGCGATATACAATGTTCAAGGTCACTGTGACCTTGACCTTTGACCTGGTGAGTCCAAGATCAATAGGGTTCTTCCTCGCACCAAGGCCAACAAACCTATGAAGTTTCATGACTCTAGGTTGAACCACTATCAAGTTATCATCCGGAAACCAATTGTTGCGATATACTATGTTAAAGGTCACTGTGACCTTTGATCTGGTGAGTCCAAGATCAATAGAGTTCTTCCTCGCACCAAGGCCAACCCACCTATGAAGTTTCATGAATGTAGGTTGAACTACTATCAAGTTATCATCCGGAAAGGAATTGTTGCGATTTACTATGTTCAAGGTCACGTTGACCTTGACCTTTGACGTAGCGAGTCCAAAATCAATAGGGTTCTTCCCCTCACCAAGGCCAATCTACCTATGAAGTTTCATGAATGTGAGTTGAACCATTATCAAGTTATCATCCGGAAACCAATTAAGATTTACTACGTTCAAGGTCACTGTGACCTTGACCTTCGACGTAGCATGTCCAAAATCAATAGGGTTCTTCCTCCCACCAAGACCAACCTACGTATGAAGTTTAATGAATTTGAGTTGAACCACTATCAAGTTATCATCCGGAAACCAATTGTTTACGCCCGCCGGCCCGCCCACCCGCCGGCCCGCCATTCACCAAACTATAAGTCGAGTTTGACTTCGTCACAACTCGACTAAAAATCAGCATAAATTAGGTACTTATGACCCAATAAGCCCTCACATAAAATTTGATTCAAATCAGCCTCTCGGTTTGGAAAATAGAAATTTTGGGCGGGGCAAAAAATGTTGCCCCTCCCATAACGACGCCAAGTATAGCCCCACAAACTTCTCTTGAACAAATCTGAGTCTACACCTCAAAAGGAAGCTGCACACCAAATATCAAGTCTCTGCTACTGCTGGTTCATGAGAAGAGGATTTTTTAAGATTTCAGCACACTTTTTGGGTGTGGCCCTACCCACGGGCGGGGCAACTTGATTTGAACAGAATCAAATTGCGATGTCATAACAAACTATTATCTCAATGAAAGTGTCAATGACACTGTAGCTCAACTTGTCAAGACAAAGACATGTACATGTATAGTATGTGACACAGCAATGACAAACAACTAGGTAATGACCTGATAACAAAGGTACATATAAAGTATTGTAACGGTCTGTACATAAATACTGACCGTTGCCTGTAACAAATGTATAGGTAAAGTATTGTAAAGGTGGGTGACAGTCAGATGCTGAACTAGAAAAAATCTTTGAGTCCCAGAGTGGGTCTGACTGAACCCCAAAATATTTGTTCTCATAGCACAGTGATAACAAAGGCACCCCAAAACACACTCGTTCCTGTCCCAAGGTGAAAACAAAAGTACTCAAGAAGTTTTGTGAAGATCAGTTCATAAATACGAGCTGTATAGAACTTGTGACAAAAAACTTATTGGACCTAATTTCGGTACAAAATGGCCACTGGCAGCCATCTTGAATTTTGGACCGTACCCAGAAACACTCATTCTCATCCCAAGGAGATAACAAAGGTACCCAAGAAGTTTTGTGAAGATTGGTTCATAAATACAGCCTCTACCCTGAGCTGTATTGACATGTGTGCTTACATTGTGTAAGTAGCACTGAATAAATCAAAGTTCATCTAATTTGCATAATTTCTGCACGAAAAAAAACCCCTTACAATATGTGATGTATTCCATGTTACTAAACATTCATACAAAAATTTATTCAAATCAGAACTTTCATACAGAAGTTCTATACAAAAGACTGATTGCACTAATTTTGGTACAAAATGGCTGCTGGTGGCCATCTTGAATTTCGGACCACACCCAAAAACACTCGCTCTCATCCCACGGTGATAACAAAGGTACCCAAGAAGTTTCGTAAAGATTGGTTCATAAATATGGCCTCTAGTCTGAGCTGTATAGAAGATGTGTACAAAAAACTGATTAGACCTAATTTCGGTACAAAATGGCCACTGGCAGACATCTTGAATTTTAGACCACACCCAGAAACACTCGTTCTCGTCCCAAGGTGATAACAAAGGTACCCAAGACATTTCGTGAAGATCAGTTCATAAATACAGACTCTAGTCTGAGCTGTATTGACATGTGTACTTACTGTGTGTAAGTCGCACTGAAAAAATCAAAGTTCATCTAATTTGCATAATGTCTGCACGAGAAAAAAACCCGTATTATATGTGATGCATCCCATGGTACTAAACATTCACACAAAAAAATTATTCAAATCAGGGCTTTCATATGGAAGTTCTGTGCAAAAATCTGATTGCACCTAATTTTGTACAAAATGGCTGCCATCGGCCATCTTGAATTTCGGACCGGACCCCAAAACACTCGTTCTCGTCCCACGGTGATACCAAAGGTACCCAAGAAGTTTTGTAAAGATCGGTTCATAAATACGGCCTCTAGCCCGAGCCGTATTGGCATTTGCACTTACAGTGCTGAAAGTAACCCCAAAAAACATCAAAATTAGTCTAATTTGCACAATTTAAGTACCAGAAAAAAACCTGTATTATATGTGATGTATCCCATGGTACTAAACATTCATACAAAAAATTATTCAAATCAGAGCTTTCATATGGAAGTTCTGTACAAAAAACAGATTTCTGCATCGTCGGTACAAAATGGTGGCTGGCAGCCATCTTGAATTTCGGACCGCACCCAAAAACACTCGTTCTCGTCCCACGGTCATAACAAAGGTACCCAAGAAGTTTCGTAAAGATCGGTTCATAAATACGGCCTCTAGCCCGAGCCATAGCAGCTTGGCACTTACAGCTCTGAAAGTAACACTAAATAAATCAAAGTCAGTCTAATTTGCATCATTTACGCACGAGAAAAAAACCCGTATTATATGTGATGTATCCCATGGTACTAAACATTTATACAAAACTTTATTCAAATCAGAACTTTCATACAGAAGTTCTGTACAAAAAACTGATTTTTGCATCATCGGTACAAAAAGGCCACTGGCAGCCATCTTGAATTTCGGACCACACCTAAAAACACTCGTTCCCGTCCCAGGGTCATAACAAAGGTACACAAGAAGTTTCGTAAAGATCGGTTCATAAATACGACCTCTAGCCCGAGCCATAGCCAATTGTTGACGTACGGACAGATGGACAGACGGACGACGGGCCATGACAATAGCTCAAATTTGACTTCGTCAAAGTTGAGCTAAAAATCAATTAAATTGGTTCAGCGGTTTGGGAGGAGAAGACGCAAACACCATGTTCACAGACGACGGACGGTGAGTGATCACTACAGCTCTCCTGACTGAAAGTCAGGTGAGCTAAAAAGTTTAGATACATGCTGGATAATTTAATTCTTCAATTCTCAAGGGAAGGCTCCTCTGCTTCAACAAGCATCAAATCTATTGGGGATGTTTGAAAAGCCCCTAGACTAATTCTAATATCACTATTACCTGGTTCAACAAGCATCAAATCTATTGGGGATGTTTGAAAAGCCCCAGGACTACTTCTAATATCACTATTATGAATTACATCAAGTAGTTTGAGGTATGATTTTCTTGAAGAACTGTAAACTATAAAATCGTAATCTAATTTTGATCTATAAAGATGGAGTAATGTTTTTTGGTCAGCACCCCAATCAGTGCTACCAACCACTTTGTGGATGTTATGTACTTTTTTACATTTCACTTTCAGTTGTTTTATACGAGAAATGAAATTCAGTTTATTGTCAAACAATAAACACAAGAATTTCAATTCTTTAACTGGTAGAGTGCTGGAAGCCCATATTTGGGCTTTACCCTGATGTACAGGGACTGTAATATAAGGGCTTCATACTCCATGGATATACTTCATATTATCTTCGAAGTGAAATTATTTAGTCTGTGTAGATTTGCCTTGTTACAATTTATGGGAGAGTGCCTACAGGCACTCTCCCATAAATTGTAACAAGGCAAAGACATGTGAACAAATTTTGATGGTCTAAAATAATTTAGCACTCTACCAGTTAACAACTTTAATAGTACTCCCATCTATTTTCAGCTCCGGATCAAGGTGATGTTTCCAAAGTTTACAAAAATATACACAATTAGTTTTGGTCTTTGTAAATTTAAAACAATTTTCTGTGGCCCACTTTTGAATTCTTTTTAGGCACAGCTGAAGTTTGCGCTCTATAGCATTCATGTTTTTGCTGCTATAGCAGATTAAAAAGTCATCTGTATACAATGACGAGTCCACAATATTCTCAAATGCATCAATAATACTATTGATTTTCACTGAGAAAAGGGTAACAGATAAAATACTACCCTGGGGAACCCCCAATTCTTGTTCGTGGGGATCAGATGTGGACCCAACACGACCCTGATATTGGCGGTCCTTTAAAAAGTTTTCAATAAAAAGAGGCATACACCCTCTCAACCCTATGTTAAAAAGATCTTTTAAAATCCCATACATCCAGGTTGTATCATATGCCTTCTCAAGGTCAAAGAAGATGGCGACCACATGTTCTTTTCTGGCAAAGGCATTTCTAATAAACGTTTCAAGTGTAACCAAATAACAGGGTTTCCGCTAGGGGAAAATTTGTGGGTCCGGTAGTTTAAAGAAAGTGAAACTCAGACACTGAAGGCGTCTGCTGCACGTGCCAAAGGCATGTGCGTATTATAGAGAGGTGTCTGGGGTTCTCCCCCAGGAAAATTTTGATTCTGGTCGCTAAAATGCTTAATAATTGAAGTGGAAAATACATATTTTTTCTCCTATAGTTCTCTAAATTCCCACGGGACACACAATACTACATCTGGTCGGAGGTTTCATAAAAATACAAACCCAAAACAACACAAAATCCACGAATCCTGACAGTGACAGAGCTTTGTTTACAACCGCTCATGGTAATATTCGAAATGAACCATGATGCGAATGTGTGACGTCATGCACGAGCAGTTACCATACTGACTTGTGTAGAATCCCAGGGGGTGCTTGCAGTGGATAAATTGCAAAGCCACTCTGTTTAAAAATAGCTGTTTTTTTTAAATATGTACATTTTTTACGAATAAAACAAAATATAGCTTCACACAAACTCCCCTCACAACCCCTTTATCCATGTACTATATATGAAAAGTGCAGCTTGAACCATGTTGGTGGGAGGGGTGGTAACATGAAAATAGAGAAAAAAAAGCTTAAAAAACACAAAAAAAAAATAAAACAAAAACTCTGATGTTCTGAACTTTCGAATCCTCAGTGTAATAATCAAGACCGGTCATCAGTTGCGAACTTTGCAAGTTTGCAACTGCCGACCAGTCTTGATTATTACACCGACGGTTCAAAAGTTAAGAACATTAAAGCTTTGATGTACCTGAAAGACAGATGCTTCTAACGGCTTCTGTAATTTTAAAGTCGACGTTCTTGACCTTTTACCTTTAGCAACAATAGTTTTCTCATCCAATTTTTGTTTTAATTTTTAAACGTCTAAAACTAGGTAAAATTTAGCGATTCGTCGGCAACGAAAAATACTAACCGATTTCGGCATGGCCGATCGACAATCGATTAATAGATTAATCGTGACGGCCCTACTTAATCGCTCACCCGGCCAACGTGGTTCAAAGAAGTATTTGGGGGTCACATTCAGTTAGACATGGTTCATCAACACTACAAAGGAATGAAGTCATGTGAGACAAATTTTAAGGAACTAGGCCCATGGCTTGAACAAACTTGAATCTTACCCTCCTAAGGATGTTGCATAGCAAATATCAAAAGCATTCATCTGCTGGATCTGAAGAAGATTTTTAAAGAAAATTCCTCATTTTGAACTAAGTTATCATTCAGGCTCCCACAGTGAGCCCAAATATGAACCCAGGGATTTGGCTTGAACAAACTTGAATCCCCCCCCCCCCCCCCCCCCCCCCCCAAGGATGCTGCATGCCAAATATCAAAACATTCTGACTGCTGAATCTGAAGATTTTTAAAGAAAAATTCCCTCATATTGACTAAGTTATAATTCGGGTTCCCACAGGGAGCCCAAATATGGACCCAGGGACTTGGCTTTAACAAAACTGAAATCTCACCCCACTAAGAATATTACACAACATATATCAAAACATTCCGACTGCTGGATTTGAAGAAGATTTTTTAAGAAAATTCCTCATTTCAAACTAAGTTATCATTCGGGCTCCCACAGTGAGCCCAAATATGGACCTAGGGACATGGCTTGAACAAATTTGAATCTCACCCCACTGAGGATGCTGCATACCAAATATCAAAACATTCGAGATCCACCCCACAATGTTGCATACCAAACAACGAAAGATTCTGCCTGCTGAATCTGGAGAAGAACATTTTTAAGAAATTTGCCTGAAATGCACTAAGTTCAAATCAGGCTTCTATACTGAGCCCAAATGTGAATCAGGGGGGGCCGATTTGAACAAACTTGAATCAGATCCCCACAATGTTGCATACCAAATAACGAAAGATCCTGCCTGCTGAATCTGGAGAAGAATACTTTTTAAGAAATTTGCCTGAAATGCACCAAGTTCGAATTTGGGCTACGAAAGTGAGCCCAAATATCAATCCAGTGGGCCGATTTGAACAAACTTGAATCAGACCCATACCAAGATGCTGCATCAGAAGATTCTGCCCACTGGTTCTGGAGAAAAAGATTTTTTAATAATTTTTCTATAATTCATACAGTGCTATCCGAGTTATGCCCCATACAGAGCCCCCAAGGGACGTGGCCATTTCATTTGAACAAACGTGAACTGCCATATAGTAATGAACATCCACATGAAGTTTCGTGAAAATCGGACCAGTGGTTTCAAAGGAGAAGTCGTTTGGAAAATGTTCATGACAACGGACGGCAAGTGATAAGTTGAGCTCCCCTCAGTGAGCAAAAAATTCCTCATTTTGAACTAAGTTATAATTTGGACTACCACAGTGAGCCCAAATATGGATCTAGGGACATGGCTTGAACAAACTTGAATCTCACCCCCTAAGTTAGGATGCTGTATACCAAATATCAAAACATTCCGACTGCTGGATCTGAAGAAGATTTTTAAAGAAAATTCCTCATTAGAGCCCAAATATGGACCTAGGAACATGGTTTGAACAAACTTGAATCTCCACCCTGCCCCCCCCCCCCCCCCACCCCCCTAAGGATGCTGCATACCAAATATCAAAACATTCCGACTGTTGGATCTGAAGAAGAAGATTTTTAAAGAAAATTCCTCATTTTGAACCAAGTTATAATTCGGGCCACCACAGTCAGAGACCAGCCGACTAGGGCGAAAAAATCGCCTTGGATTGCATAACTTCGCTCTGACATCACTAAAAAGCGAAATCGTGTCACCCTGTAATTTGTAAATAACCAATTGACCTACCTTGAAATTAGGTAAATTCACGTAGAATTTACAAAGTAATTTCCATCCGAAAAGAGTATTATTGCTAGGGTTAATTGTTTTTGTGATTAATTTTCATAGTAACTAAAAATAAAATCAGCATCTAAAAACAATGCCCGATTAATAATGTAATCGCGAACCGTCTTGGCTGCATTGAAATTAGGTGACAAGTCGTCAAGTTAAGACAAGATTTTCTATTTAAGTAACCTTTATAATAAGTATTTTTCACACTCAGAATTTTTTTTCTGGGGGAACAGTTTTTCATAAAACAACACTTTTTTTGTAAAAGCTGAAGTTTTAATTCCAATCTGGATTTTATTGGACCAAGAAATGGACACACTTGAATTATTTAATTCAAGGCTGATCTGTCTCTTCTGAAAAGTAAATGCCCATTTGAATTTGAATTGTAAACTTTTCTTTTTATAAATAAATTAATACAGAGAGGCATGTTTTTTTCTCGTAAACAATTCTTTGTACAAATAAATTTACACATAGAGATGTGTTATTGCCCAATTGTAGTGATTTATTTTTGTGAGAGATGAAAATAGAATATACCGGTAGATCATGCGAATGAAGAATCATCACTCTACATTTTCTTCTCACTTCTCCCTGTTTCATCTGACTTCTCCCTAAAGTCAGTAGAGGGAGAAGTGACTTCTCCCTCAAATTACCCTCTAGGATGGTCCCTGGCAACAGTGAGCCCAAATATGAACCCAGGGACTTGGCTTGAACAAACTTGAATCTTCCCCCCCCCCCCCAAGCATGCTGCATACCCAATATCAAAAGATTCTGCCTGCTGGATCTGGTGAAGAAGATTTTTTTTTAAGAAATTTGCCTGTAATGTACTAAGTTCGAATTCAAGCTTCTATAGTGAGCCCAAATATGAATCAGGGGGCCGATTTGAACAAACTTGAATCAGATCCACCCCACAATGTTGCATACCAAATATCAAAAGATTCTGCCAGCTGGATCTGGAGAAGATTTTTTAAGAAATTTGCCTAAAATGCACTAAGTTCGAATTCGGGCTCCTATACTGAGCCCAAATATAAACCCAGGGGGCTGATTTGAACAAACTTGAATCAGATCCACCCTATAATGTTGTGCTACCAATTATCAAAAGATTCTGCCTGCTGGATCTAGAGAAGATTTTTTAATGTTTTTCCCATTTCCTATGTGTTAAAAAGTGCCGACTCGGCACTTTTTCAAAGTCCCAAAACTGTACCCTATGATAAAACCGTTGGCAATTTTTTTTACAATCCTTTCTGTTGGTCCTAAGGAAGCTTCACACCAAATAAAAATGCTCAGTGCTGTGCAGTTTTGGAGATACGGGCGTTTTAATTTTTTTCTATTTTTAGCTCCTGCAGTTCCCACGGGGCTACGGGAAAAAAATTCGGCATAAATTAGGTAGTTATGACCCAATAAGCCCTCAAATAAAATTTGGTTCAAATCAGCCTCTTGGTTCGGAAAATAGAAATTTTGAGCGGGGCCAAAAATTCTGCCCATCCCATAACAACGCCAAATATATCCCATCAAACTTCTCTTGAACAAATCTGAGTCAACACCTAAAAGGAAGCTGCATACCATATGTCAAGTTGATCTCTACTACTGCTGGTTCATGAGAAGATTTTCAAAGATTTTGGTGTCCCTTGGGGGCATGGCACCACCCAGGAGGAGGGGCAACTTCATTTGAACAAATCTGAATTGGCATTAGGTAATAAACATTTACCCAACATTTTAATAAAATTGGGCTAAAATAAAATTGAGACTTGGCTTGAACAAACTTGAATCTCAGCCCCCCCCCCCCCACCCATCCCCCCCCCCCACCCCCCAAGCATGCTGCATATCCAATATCTAAAGATTCTGCCTGCTGGATCTTGAGAAGAAGATTTTCCAAGAAATTTGCCTGAAATGCACTAAGTTCGAATTCGGGCTCCTATACTGAGCCCAAATATAAACCCAGGGGGCCGATTTGAACAAACTTGAATCAGATCCACCATACAATGTTGCATACCAAATATCAAAAGATTCTGCCTGCTGGATCTGGAGAAGATTTTTTAATGTTTTTCCCATAGCCTACAGTGTTAAAAAGAGCTGACTCCGCCCTTTTTCAAAGTCCCGAAACTGTACCCTTTGATAAAACCGATGGCAATTTTTTTTGACTAATCCTTTCTGTTGGTCCTAAGGAAGCTTCACACCAAATAAAAATGCTCAGTGCTGTGCAGTTTTGGAGATATGGGCATTTTAATTTTTTCTATTTTTAGCTCCTGCGGTTCCCATGGGGCTACAGGAAAAAAAAAATCAGCATAAATTAGGTACTTATGACCCAAAAAGCCCTCACATAAAATTTGGTTCAAATCAGCCTCTCGGTTCGGAAAATAGAAATTTTGGGCAGGGCCAAAAATTTTGCCTCTCCCAAAACGACGCCAAATATAGCCCATCAAACTTCTCTTGAACAAATCTGAGTCTACACCTTAAAAGGAAGCTAGTATATATCAAGTCTCTGCTACTGCTGGTTCATGAGAAGAAGATTTTCAAAGATTTTGGTGCCCCTTGGGGGCATGGCACCACCCAGGAGGAGCGGCAACTCCATTTGAACAAATCTGAATTGGCATTAGGTAATAAACATTTACCCAACATTTGAATAAAATTGGGCTAGTGGTTTTGAAGGAGAAGTCGATAATGTAAAGTTAACACCAGACGACGACGGACAGAATGTGATCAGTAAAGCTCCCACTGAGCTTCGCTCAGGTGAGCTAAACAAGAGGCCCCAAGGGGCCTGAGGGCACTCATCTGACATGGTAGCCTAAATATCAACCCAGAGAATTGACTTCAACAAGTTGCATCTGCTCCTCCTAAGAAAAGCTTATACCAAATATCCAAAGATTCTGACCAGTGGATCTAAAAAAAAAAGAAGATTTTTAAAGAATATTCCTCCTATTGAATCCCACAGGGAGCACATATATGAACCCAGGGACTTGGCTTTAACAAACTTGAATAGTCCCCCCTGAGGATGCTGCACATCAAACATCAAAACAATCCGACTGCTGGATCTAAAGAAGATGATTTTTAAAGAAAATTCCTCATTTTGAACTAATTTACAATTCAAGCTCCCACAGTGAGTCCAAATATGGACCTAGGGGCATGGCTTGAACAAACTTGAATCTCACCCTCCTAAGGATGCTGCATACCAAATATCAAAACATTCCGACTGCTGGATCTGAAGAAGAAGATTTTTAAAGAAAATTCCTCATTAGAGCCCAAATATGGACCTAGGAACATGGTTTGAACAAACTTGAATCTCCACCCCCCCACCCCCACCCCCCTAAGGATGCTGCATACCAAATATCAAAACATTCCGACTGTTGGATCTGAAGAAGAAGATTTTTAAAGAAAATTCCTCATTTTGAACCAAGTTATAATTCGGGCCACCACAGTCAGAGACCAGCCGACTAGGGCGAAAAAATCGCCTTGGATTGCATAACTTCGCTCTGACATCACTAAAAAGCGAAATCGTGTCGCCCTGTAATTTGTAAATAACCAATTGACCTACCTTGAAATTAGGTAAATTCACGTAGAATTTACAAAGTAATTTCCATCCGAAAAGAGTATTATTGCTAGGGTTAATTGTTTTTGTGATTAATTTTCATAGTAACTAAAAATAAAATCATCTAAAAACAATGCCCGATTAATAATGTAATCGCGAACCGTCTTGGCTGCATTGAAAATAGGTGACAAGTCGTCAAGTTAAGACAAGATTTTCTATTTAAATAACCTTTATAATAAGTATTTATAATTAATTCCTCATTTTGAACTAAGTTATCATTCGGGCTCCCACAGTGAGCCCAAATATGGACCTAGGGACATGGCTTGAACAAACTTGAATCTCACCCCCAAAGGATGCTGCATACCAAATATCAAAACATTCCGACTGCTGGATCTGAAGAAGATTTTTAAAGAAAATTCCTCATTTTGAATTAAGTTATAATTTGGGCTACCACAGTGAGCCCAAATATGAACCCAGGGACTTGGCTTGAACAAACTTCTCACCCCCCTAAGCATGGTGCATACCCAATATCAAAAGATTCGGCCTGCTGGATCTTGAGAAGAAGATTTTCAAAGAAATTTGCCTGAAATGCACTAAGTTCAAATTTGGGCTCCTATACTGAGTCCAAATATAAACCCAGGGAGCCGATTTGAACAAACTTGAATCAGATCCACCCCACAATGTTGCATACCAAATATCAAAGGATTCTGCCTGCTGGATCTGGAGAAGATTTTTATTCAAGAAATTTGACTGAAATGCACTAAGTTCGAATTCGGGCTTCTATAGTGAGCCCAAATATGAATCTAGGGAGCCAATTTGAACAAACTTCAATCAGATCCACCCTACAATGTTGCTTACCAAATATCAATAGATTCTGCCTGCTGGATCTGGAGAAGATTTTTTAAGAAATTTGCCTGAAATGCACTAAGTTTGAAATCGGGCTCCTATACTGAGCCCAAATATGAACAAAGGGGGCTGATTTGAACAAACTTGAATCAGATCCACCCTACAATGTTGCATACCAAATATCAAAAGATTCTGCCTGCTGGATCCGGAGGAGAAGATTTTTGAAGAAATTTCCCTGAACTGCCCGACATTCGAATTCGAGCTTCTATAGTGAGCCTAAATATGAATCTAGGGAGCCGATTTGAAAAAACTTGAATCAGATCCACCCTACTATGTTGCATACCAAATATCAAAAGATTCTGCCTGCTGGATCTGGAGAAGAAGATTTTTTAATGTTTTTCCCAATGCCTACAGTGTTAAAAAGTGCCGACTTAGCACTTTTTCAAAGTCATGAAAAAAAGTACCTTGTGATCGAACCGATAGGGATTTTTTTTTAACCATTCTATTCTACTGGATAAAAGTAAGCTTTATACAAAATAAGAATTCTCTGTGCTGTGCAGTTTTGGAGATATGGCAGTTTTAAGGTTTTTTCTATTTTTAGCTCCCAAGGTTCCCACGAGGCAAGGAGAAAAAATTTTTTTGCATCAATCAACTACTTATGACCCATTATCATCTCATATCAAATTTGGTTCAAATCGACCCCACGGTTCTGAAAATAGAAATTTTAGGCATGGCCAAAATTTTTGCCCCTCCCGTAACGAAGGCAAATAATGCCCGACAAACTTCTCTTGAACAAACTTGATTCTAAACCTCAAAAGGACTCTGTATACCACATATCAAGTCTCTACTACTGGTGGTTCATTAGATTTTCAAAAAATCTGGCCATTTTTTTCCCCACACCTCTGCTCAATATGAACCGAAACCTAATTTTGATAAAAATCAAAATGCCCCTATATATCTACTATTTACATGAAATTTAATTACTTAATTTAATTACGTGGCCAGTGGTTTAGGAGAAAGAGGCTCAAACACCACCTTCACGCAGGACGACGAGCGACAGACGACGGACGAAGAGTGATAAGAAAAGCTCACCCTTCACTTTCAGTCAGGTGAGCTAAAAAAAAAGTTCTGAAAATGGTAACTAACTTCAAGGGCAGTAACTCCAACAAATATCAACTGAGCAGAACGAAATTCGAACTTAATCTATGTATACCAAAAATATTTTCAATAATGTCTATCATAACAGAAAAACATCTGGAAAATAATTCCAGACCGACAGACGGACGGATGCCAATGCTATAACAAAATAAGAGAGTTTTTATAAAACAGGTTATAAAAATGTGGGGAAGAAACTCCAGGCCTCGAAAAAAGAGGCGAACGCTCATACCGTTCGCCTATCGGTTACGCAGATTTGTTTTCAGGCGAACACACGATCGGTTAACCAAAAATCGCGCCGATGGCCGACGAAGTTGGTTGTTACGGGATGAGAAAAGTTTTCAACGTTTTTCCTCCCACTGATTTAAAAGAAGCACTGCAGTGAACAAAACGAGAACAAAATGCTCATGTGGTTATCATACAGCGTGTTTCAATCATTACTGTACTTATGGGGGTATAAATCTATAGTATTGGCAGTACTGAAGATCTGAAGTACCAACTCGTGGCGCACCTCTGGCTCTTGAAACAATTAATTTGTTTCCATTCTGAGAAAGACGATTGTCTGTTACAGCTAAAGAGAGGTAACTGCTTTGTTAATAGATTTACCGCACGTGTGGTATTAACTCTTGCACTGCACGAAGCTGAAAATAAGTCTTCGATACAACTAGAGTGAGGTCAGGCATGCAGCCCGACTGTCCCAGCAATGGCAATGCTTAGACACAATGGACTTTTAACCACAAACTTTTAAGTAAAAATATAATAATGCATTTTTGACGAAAGAAAAAAAAAAGTGCCTAATTGGCCCGGGAGAGGGGGGGGGGGGGGGG